>WEKY01048207.1:20632-138570 GCA_013390045.1 Picathartes gymnocephalus
TTACATTGTGGGAAGTTCTATCCTTTTCTGAATTGGAGAATATTATATAGATATATATATATTTTTAAATAAACTATTTGAGTAAGGTAAAATAGTTCCTGAACTTGAGAAGCTGGTAATTAATTGAAATACTCAAAGATAACTACTGCAGCAGATATGGGACAGGCAAGGGCTGCTCCAAAGGCAGCCAAGCAAAGTCTGTGTGTGGAGGAAGTGCAGACTCCAAGGGAGCTGTTTGGCAGCTCCTCCACTGCTGGGTCTGGGTCCTTTGCACTTTCTCTCCCTGGCTTGCCCTCATTGACTGTGAATCCGCAGGGCCCTGCTAAGCCTGACATTTTAGGAAATGTACTATATTACAGTAATTGCTAGCCACAGTTTATAAATTCCATGCTTGTACAAATGGTCATTAGCTGTACATCCAGCAGACTGTAGTGAGATGGAGGGGCCATGGAGCAATACAGGCTGAGGGGGGGAGCACTGGGGGTCCTGTGCTCTGACCTCTGCCTCAGAGCAGAGCTAACTCAGCATAGGTTCCTCAAGGCCATTGGTCTGAGGTGCACAAACCTCGCTTTGTACCCAGGACACAAAAGGCAGAGCTGCTCTTCTGTTCTTCTCCCCTATCCTGCTGTGAATACAAACACCTCTTTAGTGCTAGTTCCTGGAGATTGTGTTGTTTCCTTATTGTCCAGTGGTGACCTTTTAACATTTTTGAGAGAAGGGCATATTAATGAACTAAGGAGTATTTGTCTTGAAAGTCACTGATGTTTTAACACTTTCTTTTTGTTACAGGCTTGTCCTAAGCAAACAGGACATTTTTATGGCCTGAATGATTTACCTATAGAAAATTCTCTCAATGCAAGTCCTTTTGTCTCACAATAGTAAACAAGTGGCAAAGCCAAGCTGCAGATTAATCTTCTGGGAAAACCAGAGGTCAAACTTGGAGCCAGAAGCTTAAGCACTTGTAGGGAAATTGCTCCTTAGTTCCCAATCCAAGAGCTCATCAGCACAGAAGGACAGGCAGACCCCATCAGAGTTACCTTGTCTGGTGTCAGAAAGACCTTCTGCAATGAGATTTCAACTTCTGTCCTAATTGTGTGCTGCAATTCCCTACCTCTTGTGGTTCCTGCCAAAGGGCAGCCCTTCCCACCACTACCAGTAATCCAGCACCACATCTGCTTTTAACTAGAGGAAAACTGGTAGTTCTTGTGCTTCTGTGCACAGCTGATGCTGTTACCAAAACCATGACATAGAATCACAGTACAATGTAGGACTTGGAAACATGCAAGAGGCTGAAGGATCTTGGCAGTGACAGGGGCCAAATTTAAAACATCACTGAAATTTCACTGCAAGTGTCTAAATCTCTTACTGCCTCTTGAAAACGCTGAACCTTCTACATTTTGACAGGCATTCAGTGGCTCTCTGAAGGCACCAAGGCCAGGAAAGTTGCCACTGAAATGATGTGCTTTTTCTCTTTAGTTTCTTTTTAGCTTCTAATGTCAAGTGATCATTAGAAATCTGAGCATTTCTGTTTGTAATCTTACAATGTATTATTTTTCCATCTAGCTTTGAGAGAATCATCCTTGGAAGAGGATTATATATCTTGGTCTCAAGTGCCTTTACCCATCCTGTGCTTGTGAGGTTGTATTTGGGATGCTGCTGTGAAAAGGGGGAACTTGTATGAAAGCAAACTTCTTACCTGGATTGCTCTTACAAACCCTTAATCACCTCACCTCCTTATTCTGTTTTTGAGGCAAAAGAACATAACAGTACAAGGTCCAGTTCAGTGAACTGGAGTATTTCAGTCTCCTCCACATTCCTGGATAGTTTGCCTTGACATTCATGTTAAAATAATGATTAATTTATTTTTTCATGTAATCATAGAATGTATCAAGTTGGAAGGGACCTATAAAGATCATCCAGACCTTCCTTGACCTCTGAAAGGCTTGGTGCCTTTTCAGTGCGTTACAGTTTTTTACAAATGATTATCTCTGCACATAGTACACTTTAAATTGAAAATATTATTTATTATTTTTTAAAATGATCTGAATCATTTAGATGTTCTGTCAGAATCCCAAGGATCATGGTGTTTGTCTGCTGCTTGAGAGAAGGAGTCTTCTTTTGGATCTCCATAAAAGATGCTGATGGCGTGGTTCTGAAACTACAATTTGTGTTCCTTGTTGAAGTTGCCTAAAAAGTGGACAGGTGTATATACTCAAACATTCTCATCTGAGAAATAGGACAAGTCTACTGAGATGTGTGTGGCAGTGAAGAACACTTGAAACATATCCAGCCTAGTTCTCCCCAGAAGCTACTGCAATGAATGGAAAACCTGTGACTGTAAAAACATAGCTCCAGGAAATGGGATTGTAGAGAAAATAATGTACTGGCACAGGGATGCTAATTACCAGATCTTATTAATGAAAACTGGGGTTTGGAATCTTTGCCACTTTGTAGGCAGGAAACAGTGTTTTATAAAGGTAGGAAAGCCACATACTACTTGATATTGCAAGGGTGAAGCCTTGGATTTGACTGCAGCTGCTTTTGCTCCAATAATCTCATAGAAACTGCAAGATTAAAGTGATCTTTCAGAATGAAAGTCATGGTGAAAGGTCACGAAATTTCAGTTCTGGAAAGACACATTGTTACCCTGAAAAGAAAGGGAAGAGAGTCCAGTAATTTCATGTCCCTGCAGCCCTTACTTCTTGGAGGAGCTGCACAGAAATGGTTTCACAGCCAAGACAACTGCATGGGATGCCTCAGTCCTACCACCCCATTTTAAGGTCTAGGCCTTCAGTGTTTGTTCAGAGATGTGAGCCTGCTTCTATGCATAGTCTTATATTGTCCCTGTGGGCCTCATGCCATGTAGTTCTTGTCATTAGTCATTACTGTTGGAGGTGTTTTTTTGCCCAGGATGCTCTTGCACCACTTGATAAGGATGGCTATCCAGTGAGAAGTACACCAGGCTTGTGAGATCACTGCCAATCCTCTTTCCCTTCGGATCACCAACTGCTTAGACTTTAGGCACTGAATTGCCTTGGATATGTGCTACTTTTTATTAACAAGTGAACTGGTAGAAACTTTATTTGGCATTACCTGAGATATTAAATGCCTTAATATTTTTGAGACTGAAGGAGCTGGGTACCCCACTGCCTGAGCCCTGTTTCATATCGGCTTGCCCTGCATTGTCTCTGATCTCAACTGTTCCATTTTCTGGTAGGTTCTTAGAGCAGATCTTGCAGCTGGGTGCAGGTCTGGCTGCAGCTTCAGGACTTGAATCTGCTTGCTGGATCCCATTGTCTCATGTGTCTGCATGATGTTTTCCAGCATATTACAATCCCTATGTGCTGGGGGCCACTGAGATTCAGAAGGATCTGTGTAGCCTTTAGTCCAATCAAGAGCCATGGCGGGGAGGCTCCCCTGCCTGCTCTGTTCTGAGCTACAGCAATGGGCGTTGTATTACTGGAAGGTGGGCATTTGTGCAAACTTAAAAAAACCAACAGAGCTGAGAGAGGAAAATACCCTTGAGCTCAGAAAGTCCATGAGGACTGTAAGTTGTGCTGACAGTGCATTTTATGGAAAAAAAAAATTAAGATCTCAGAAGATAAGTCACTCGTCAAAGTTAGACCACTCCATATGCAGGATCTGTATATAGTCAGCTGTTTGGAGGTGAAAGAATTTCTTTACAGTAATTATTTAAAATATGCTTTACAGAAGCTCAATTCATGCTTTAAGAGTCATGATTTACATGACAGAGGCAACACTGAGGTATAGGATGTGTGTTCTTCCATTTATGATTTTCATATAGTATCAGTCTTGGTACTGCTGGCTAAAGCCTCCACATTCCAAAGCAGAAATCTTGCACATCCCAGACCAGGCACATGCACAGATGACTTGCAATTATAATAAGGTGCTAAGTAGAACTGATTTTCAGCATGGAGCTATGTTACTGCTTAGGTTGAATTGGAACCATCATTAGCCAACTTAACTTGTCAGATTTTAGGCTGGTGCAGGTTCTGTCCTTTGCATCATTTTCCAGAATACTTGACAGATAAAACAAGGTGTCTGCCCTCGTAAAGCTCCCTTCCCTGTGAGTCAGTGATACCACATAATGCACAGAAGTACCTGTTTAGGCTTCTGACAAATTAAGACAGTTCTAAGATGAAATAATGAAACAAAACAGGGAATGAAGAAAATTGTGGCAGTTATTTAATCTGTCCTTCAGGTATCCCAAATTAAATTTCATCAAAACTATAAAGTAAAAAAATCTCTTCTTTTACCCCTGGCCCAAATATTGGATATTTTTTTCCAAGACAGAGATGGTTGCCCCAAACCACTGCCAATGTGAATGGAATAGCTGACACTTTTAACTTCAAAATGTCTGTATGTCTGTCTTGCCATTAGGCAGGAAACACCTGAGGTCCATCAAGACTCAGGTTTGTGAGGATGGCAAGGTCTTGCAATTGCATACAGCACAAGTGATGATCTGTCACATTCCTACAGTGATGTTCACTGTGGCTCCCAGGCACCTGTTTGACCTCAACAGCTGTCATCACCGTGAACTCTGAAGTGTCCTGGAGAACTCTGACTCAAAATCAAGGAAATCAAATTCAGTACAAATCAAGAACATTAACAACATCCTATGTTAAGATTTTTTTTTTAGCTTCCTCACCTTCCAAAGTGAAACATCCTTAGACCATTATTAGAGATGAAGGCAACATTTCATGTTCTTCTTCATACATAAATAT
Organism: Picathartes gymnocephalus; assembly: GCA_013390045.1. Lineage (NCBI taxonomy): Eukaryota > Metazoa > Chordata > Aves > Passeriformes > Picathartidae > Picathartes > Picathartes gymnocephalus. The sequence continues at coordinate 25,378 of WEKY01048207.1, forward strand.
GAATTTCAAGTATGGAAGAATTTGGGAGTGGAAAAACCAGCCTGAAGAGAATTTGGAGGGAAGTCGTTATTATTTATCAGCAGGGAAAATACATGGCTGGGAAACTACCTCATTTCAGTTATCTCCACATCTGTGGAGCTTTTCATTTACAATAGCTCCTTGTGTGGACTCAGCTGTTAGTTCCTTTTTTTATTTCCCCCCTATTACATATGTCACTAAATGGATAATGATTGGTGGAGGAAGAGTAATTTTACCTCATTTAAAGAATTGTGTGAAGGTGTTCTGTAAGACTGGGGCCATCCAACTAATTGTTAATTACTTTCTCCAGAGTCAAACTGCACTAAAATCCAGCTCTAGATCTGCAGCAGCTGGAGTGTGTCGCTGCCTCCCCACCCCGCTCCTTTCTCTCCTGTTTCAGTAGGTCAGATGAGCAGAGCCAGGATCAGGAGCAGCCACATGCACAGTGTAAGGCAGACAGAGGCTCGGGGGTCAGGCAGGGACAGGGACTCCTGAGCAGTCCAAGTAATAGCATCCCTTGCTGGATTGGAGCAGCACAAGGAAAGACATCTGTGTGCACTTCACACAGAATGCCCAGTGTTAGGGAGGCCCACAGGATGGGGAGAGGATGTTTTTGCATTTGTGTTCAGTGTTCTGTTCACTGAGGACAGTCCAGAAAAAATAAACTATACACATCTTCCACTGTCCACATCCTCATTGTCAGACCTGCAACCTGCTGTCTCTGGATGCACATCCTCATTCTTTCCATAGTAAATCTCATGGTAAATGTTTCCTCTCTCATACAGTTGAAGTGAGCTTGTAGCTTACCTGTTGCCAAATCCAGTCACAGTTCATCATATCCACTGCTGGAGGTATTTGCGGTCATTCAGTGGACTGTACTGGAATTCAGATCTTGTCTTTTCACAGGCAAGGAAACTCAAAGTTTTTGAAAGCCCCAACAGGACCTACACTTTGTCAGCCAGGGCAGGACAGGCTGTGTTACCTCATGAGCATGCTGTGAACTGGTACAATTAGACACCAAGGGTGTAATTCCACACTTGTACAGCATCTGTGAATGGAGTTGGATTACTTCCAGCCCTGAGGATAAGAACTGCTTACTGGCTTACACCCACTTGCCATAAATCCAAGATCCCTTCCCTGTGCCCCGCTGCTGCGTTACACAGCAAATGACCTCCCTGTGTCCTGCCCGATACCGGTGAATGACAAGTTTAACAAGATTTATCCTGCCTATTTATTTGTCTAAAGCTGTTGCCTTTAATCCAGCCACTGAGAAGATTATTTTTTACCTACTGGAAAACACAGGGTCTGTGCTTTCTTGGGGCTTGCCTGGAACTTGAATGTGCCTATGTTTATGAAAGTGAAAGAAGTTACTCTCTGAGAGGGGGAAAAGTGTGTAAAACTATTTACTGCTACTTTCTGATTTGTTCCATATCTCTTGCAACTTGGATGAGAACTCATGCTCCAGCTTTCCAAGTCCACAAAATTACTTTACCTTAAGTTCATGAATTACCCAGCTTTGTTTTCCTGGCTTTTTTTCCCACAGGTTTCTAAGGTGATTTATTCAAAATACATTAAGTAACCCATTAAGAACTGTTCTTAAATGAATTTTCAGTATTTTCTGATAAAAAACCAACTTGAGGTGCTGATTCTCAAACCAAAAATGGAGCAGCTTCATTTTGCTACAGCATCACTCAGGAGTATGAAAGATGTCAATAACAGAGAGGGTTTGGACTCCATACAAATCTTTCTCTATCAAGAAAAGGCTTTAATTAAAAAGCAAGTGTGTTGTTTTCATTTTAAGATGCTGGAGCTCTTTAGCATTTGGCAGGTCAATATTGAGCCTGATGCTTCAAGTGTTAAGGTGAAAGCTGCCCATTTATGACCTGTAATGAATATTTCATTTTCTCTCCATATACTGAAACAGAATAAAAACTCAAATGCAATGAAAATAACTGTAAGAATGACACTATCCATCTTGAAGAATAGCATTTATTAATATCACCAGGAAAATGTATCACATGCCACCTGCCACCATTTAGACCACTTCAGATACTTTACACAGCTTTAGTAAAATCTCAATGTTTACAATTAATCTTTCAACCAACACAGAAAGATTTATATTTTTTATTGGAGCAGTAAAAAATGCTCATCTTTGACTTGTTCTCAGTAATGTGGGATACATGAAATCAATGCCCACAGACACATCTCTTCCTAGCCTCTCCCACTAAAATTTAGAGTGTACAAAGCAGCTGTTTTCTGATGGTTAAGGCCCTGCTCCAACTGCTGCGTGCTCACTGGCAGAAACATCTGCTTTTGTTCATCCCTTTGCTCCACAGCAGTCACACAATTTAGAATGCTGAGAAGAAAACCTGCCTCAAATGTAGTCAATGCAGTCTTCCCATAGTTTTCAAGGGTGTTGGAATCAAGGGTGCCTTGGTTTTTACATGCCAATCAACAGAATACTGTAAGAACTCTTGAAATGTTGTATGTTTTAATTTTGGAGAATGTAATGAGAAATGAAGGCAAGCTATATGATTATTAATGTAACTTTTGGTTGTGAAGGCAGTACTTCCAAAACTAAAATCCCCTGTTGATAGTTGTCAAGAATATCCTTTTCCATCTTTTTACTCTAAGTACTACAAATTGATCAGAATTTCTGAAGGAAAAGTTTAAATTAAGTCTATGTTCTTCAACACACTTAGCACTGACAGGCTAAAAACTCATGAACCACAGAGCAGCATCATCAAAACATGACAACCATGGGAGATGAGTCTGCCGAGATGCATCAAGGTGCACATGTCACTGTCAGTATGGATGGTGTCTGGGAATTCTGGATATCGTTCCAGGAACTTCTGCTTGAACAGCATTTTTAACTGTTGGTCACAGTTTCATTAATACTCATGCATTCTAGTCCCTGCTGTTCCCAAAACAGTATGTTCAGTGAATGAGAGCTCAGGTTGAAAAAGAGTAAGTCATAGTGGAGTTTTTGCTCTTATCTGATAAAAACTGGGTATACTGAAGAAAGTGACTATGGGTATCCTGTATCAGCTGTATAACTTGTGCTATTTAAGTGTTGCATGTAAGTGCTACAATCCCAACTGGATTTGTGACTTAGTAAAAGACATTTAGAACCTTATTCTGGATTTGGCCGTGACTCAGATTTTCTTCATTCTAAAATACAGACAGTTAATGTTGAATAAATTGAGTTGCTTGCAAGAAGACAACATCTGTTGTGGTTTTTCAGTCTTGCAGTAGAAGCATGAGTCAGTATGTTGGTGCAAAATTGATCATGTATAATTAAAGAAAATTGCTTATATGTAACCAGAAAGTACTGAGGTGATACCAGAATATATATACATCTAATTATGAGATACCTTGTAGTAAAAAAAAAAAAAAATCCAGAGAAAATGTGATATCAGTGAAACTTGTCTGAAATGACCAATAAAAATATGCTGCTTAAATTAATTACCTTATCAGAATTATTTCTAAGAGAAAGTAAGCATGAATGTGCTATACTGCAACTCTGTAAGTACCGTAAATACTGTAAGTATGCTAAAGGGCAAATAATAGAGAAAGAGAGCTTCCCCAATCTTTGAGGAATTCTTAAATTCTTTAGGCTTAATTATATTTCTTTTCATGGTAATGATATGTGTGCTGATGAGTGTCTTCTAATCAGTCTTTTTAGTCTTCCTGTAGTGCAGGATTGTGGCTGTGACCCAAATATTGAGAGTGAGCATGATTATGAAACGGATGAGAACTAAAAGGAAAAAAAAAATTGTAAGCATAAATAAAAAAAAATCTACTGCTGTTACAACACTGGTTTGTAAACTTTTGCTGGTGTACAGACAGGCTGGTTCACATTCTGAAACTGTTTTCAGCCAATTAGTTTCAATTACCATGTTCGGGCACCCACACATTCTGAGCATGAATCCAAGAGAAAACAGCATTTATCCCTTGATCACTTTCAGTGATAGCTCAAAATAATACACTACAGTACCTTTAAGTCTTTTGTAACTGGGAGAATAGTACAAGCATGAGAAGCCTCATATAAATTTATATTTACACCAAAAGTTAAATTCAGAGTCACAGCTCACATGTCCTTTATAGTTGCACATGTTGTTGTTGTTTATAATAAAGGAACTATTCTCTACTGCCATCTCCTAAGTTTAGACTTCGAGAAGACAGGACATACTTGTATCCGTCAGATTTTAGTGACAGAAAATCTGACAACTGACAAAAAAGCAGTTTTTCAGTACCTGGGTTAACTCAGCTTTAAAAGCCAAAACAACATAGTACCTCTACCTGTGAGAAGGTATGTAAAGTATAGGTATGTCTGATGTCCATTTGGTCAGTGGAATATTCGCAAAACATAAAAAAAATTTTGTTTTAGAAGTGTGTGATATCTGACTGTTTCATATGTGTGGATGTGTTCAGCATTGCAATTTAACTGGAAACATTTTCCATTAGAGCAGCACAGCATCAATGTTTGCTGCTTGCCCTTCCATGTTCCAAAGTGGATGGTGCTGTATTTTAAACAGCAGCTTTACTCAGCACCAGCTTTGCTTTCCTGGTGCTTCCTCCCTCCCCACAGGGAACCTCTCCCTCCCCCTCAGTGTAAATGTGTAGCTGTGGGTGATGTGGACTCAGTACCTGACCCTGACTAAATCCCTGCATGAGCCAAATCTTTGGTGACCCAGTTAACTGCACAGCCCCACGAACTCCTTACTTCAGGAAAGAAAAAGCAGCAAGCATGGGGGTGGAAATGTGGGCCTGAAATGGGACTTGAAAGGCTTGCAAAGCTACAGATTTACTGGGCTGCAGAGACTGCTTAACAATTACAAAATCCATTCAAATGATGTTTCTGATGAAATAGCCATTTTGAACGAGAACAAGGAACCACCAGATGAAGTACAAATGGATTTTGTTACTGTTCTTGCATCCACGAAGTCTTCATTTTGAACATTTTACTGAAAAACCTGTGACATTCCCTAGCTCTTGCAGTTTTCTCAGGATGGTAAGAAGCTGTTAAATAAATTTGCTTTATAATTTGCTGCAGATTATATATTTTAAGTCAGTTTTTTTGAGTTTCTTACCAGTCTACCATTTCATTTTTAGCCTGCCATAAACTTTCTGAATGTTGGACCTAAAACTGTTCACATGCTAAGCTGAACTTTAGGGTTCTAGAATTTTTTAATTCACAAAGCTGTCAATAACAAAGTGAAATACTTACTACTTGAAAATCTCATTCAATTACTAGAGGTTTTTACTACATTTATTTATTTATTAAAGTAGTAAATAATGCTTTACTCTGCTATTTTCAGAATTAATTTTGTAGTGCTTTTGCCTTTTGGGAAAAAAAAAAAAAGAATAGTCTTTTGGACCAGGTGCACCATGTGACAAACGCAGGCAATTTTCCGGCTTTTTTTTTCTTGATGTCTTTGCCTGATTTGTAATCCTGGGTAACTCCTGCCCTCACCATGCTAACCTATCACATTCATGGTTTGTTCTTCTTAGACCTTCTAGGTGTTTTACAAAACAACTAAAAACTACTGTGGCAGCTGTTCCCTTGGAAAGGCAGAGAATTCCATACTTCACTCACCTGCAAGATCATTCGTAGTCATTACAGTTGTAATAATTCTTGCTGTAAATTGAATGAATTCTGATTAGTGGAACACATAGGACATATTTATACTTTTAAAAAATTATGAAATATCTATTTTTCAACAGAAAACAATCTTGCATGAAAATACATACTGTACACATTCCCACTTTTAGTGCATCCACTCTTCGCTATTTTTACTTCAGAGATCAAGTTCTCAAAGCTGACTGACAACGTATTAAGGGTCTTTTTTAATGAGAAAAATCACTGATATAATTAGAATTTTTATATCTATCACGCTAGATTGGATGTGTTCAGTTGACTACTTTTTTTTCTGTTAGCCCCTCCTTCAGTAGCTGACAGTGAGCTACACCCACAGTTGAGTTAGCATGACTTAACCATTGGGAATGTTCACATGTGTGCCTTCAGGCTTTGCAAATACAAGGAATTCAGCTTCCCTTCCCACAACGAACCTAAATGTTAATTATTTCACACTTGAAGCAGAGTAAAAGCATTTACAAAGTTTACTGTCATTGTTCACCAAACATACCACAACTTCTAATTTTTTTTATGTAGAAATAGATCCAGCATCACTGTGTTTTGTAGTGAGAATATTTTAAACAAGTTTTGTGAAGATGAGCAAGGCACTTTAACAAACAGCTGTAGAACTGTTCATGCAGACTACTGGGGAATTGCCACAGGAATTCTACAAATGACTGTTCATAAGTTCTGTCAAGAAATGTAATTACAAGTAGGCATAGAGTTAAAGGTATTTAGCTTTGTGTGTATTCTATTTGTAGACAGCTTTTCAAAATCAGCATTGTATGATAGTATACCTGAAATTTTAGCACCTTTTCATGTGGGATCACTAGTAACTTTATTAAATTGTAGAACATGGAAAAATTTTCCTCATAAAGACAGCCTTTCAGTTATTTCAACTCAGGTTCCCTTGGCCATATTCACACTTTAAGTCATTGGTTTTTTATCACTGGTGTCAAAGATAAAACTTGTTTTCAAGAGACTGTGTGGTAGCTGAGTCCCAGGCGTCAGCACTGAGGGAAACAAAGATCTTTACCTACTATGACTGAGTAAAGACATATGAAAAGAGGCATTAGGAGAACTCAGTTCTTCACACCAAGTTGTCTGTAGCTTACTTGCACAGGTGTATGCAGACATGCCCCAGGTCAGGGCACTCGCTTGTCCGGAGTCTTTGGTCTCCCAGAGATGCTGCAGCTGAGCCAGCTTACTGGCTGCACTGACGAACGTGCAGAGATTCTGAAAAGCAGGTGAAAAAGAGAGAGAACCTCTGCCTCTGCCATTGTATTCTCTGAATAGGAGCAGCTTTTTCATTTAGAATAAAAAAAAAAATGACACTTTTCCAGTATTTGGCAACACAAGTGCTTCAGCTGCTTAGTAAGGAACAGCAAAGCAAAAACTGGAAGTTGCCAGAAACAAGGGATTCATTTCTGAGGTACTGCCCAGCAAGAAGCTCAAAGAGCACAGTTGCTACTATTGTTGGCAAGTGCTTGAAAGAGGCAAATACAATAAGAAGCAAAGAAACAAAAAAAGCTTCGCAACCTGCTCCATAAAACTGTTTATAAAAGTCAGTTAAAATGCGACTGACCTAGTCTAAACAGCAAGTTGATTCAGACCATCTGTTACCATTATGTCTGGCAAACCAAACCATAAAGGAATGAGAAAACTGACAAGAATGTGTGGAAAATTAGTCCAATTGGAAGGAAAAAATAGTAACAGGAATGCACTATTCACTCAGTCCCCCTTTTAAAGGGGATTTTGCAAAGGCAGCAGGTAGAGAAGACTCCACACAGGCCTTAGTGCCATGCCTGGATTTCTGCTGCAAGTAAGGATCAGCATAGGGCTAGAAGCTTTTCTCCCCATTTGTATCATCTTTGCATTACCAGATCCAGTTTATCTCAATTACATTTTCACTTTCTCCTGCTAAGAAAAGACCATCCTTAACTACTAAAGGGGAAAAAAGAAATACTTCACAATCCCTGTTTAAAATGCTTTCACTGATGCTCTATTCTCTTCCTGTTGTGTTAAAGGTTTATTGGTTGGGATTATAACATTACGACTAAAGTGGCAGTAGAATTTCAACATTTTAAGTATTTTCTAGTTTTAGTTAAGGCACCACCAAGTAATAACTTATCTCAGAACATGACTTTTTTCCCCCACAGAGTCTCTATTTTCAGTGCTGTTTTCCAGCTACTCACAGAAGGAAGAACCACCTGTATTCTGAAAGCTAACCTAAATGATTAATTCGTCCAAGGACATAAATATAGGAGAGAGTCCACTAATAAAGACTTTTGAGAAAAAAAAAATAATTTCATATGAAGATCGAATTTCAAATAAACATGCAGAACTTACCATGGCCAGGTCTATTATCCACTTCTGCAGTGTAAGCATGTACCAGCCCCCCCAAAATCTTATACTACGTTAAGTTTCATAGCACTGAAAATTATAGGACACAAAGTTTTCAAAACTGGCTGAGGAATATGATTTTTTTAAACATCTGGAAATAATCTTATTGAAACCTTTTAACAGACTATACAATCCAGATAAAACATATTAAGAACTGGTTGAAACACTAAGTGTTCCTATTTTTCATACTGTCTTTGGTCAAGTAGTGTCTGGAGTTTCTCAAAACCTGCTCCAAAGCACAAGACCTGTCATTTCTACGCTCCATCCCTGTAGAAAAGATGTAAATTAAGAATTTAGTTTACTCTTTATCAGCTGGGAGCCTTCTAAAGCAGAGCAAACATATAAAGCTTCCTTCCTGTAGAGATTTTACTGTGATCCCAGAAATCAGCATGTGAATGTGGAATACATGTTGAGGGGGTGCCTGAGAATGATTTACAATAGTAGCACACAAGAAATAATGATATACCTGCTATGCAAAGAAGTACCAAACGAGCCACATAAACCAAACCTCCAGATTTCAAAGGATACATGACTGCATAGAAAAAAGCTCGTTTCACTTTTCCACTGAAATGCATAATACAGAAAAGGAGAATGACATCTGCAATAAACAAAAGATGGCTCGTCACAGGAAGGACTGAAGGGGCCCAAACACAATCCTAGACAGTTCCACCGGGCACAAGGTCTGTGGAAACTCCTTTCTTACAGCTTTTGTCTCTAAAATGTGATTGATGACCAAAACACTGCAAGCTCCAAAACGAAGCTTTTCTTACAGTCTTGAGAGTTTAATATTCTTCTCTCCCATGTGGAGGCACTGGATAAAGGATGAGTTTACACTGCGACTCTGTGTAATAATTAGATCTTTCTCCTCTACCTGACCATCTCTTTTAATGGGATTTGTAAGAGTCCAGTTTTATGTGAGATGTTCATTCCCTCTACCCTCAATTCCAGGATCACTGCAGAGGAGCATGTACCTACATGCAGAGACCTGGAGTGCTGAATGAGCCCCATTTCATTTCCAAAACATGGATTACAAAAATTACCTTGTGCAATGATGATGGGATACTCCAGGTATGTCTTCAGAGGATAACCATAATACATCTGGTACCTCAGAAACACAAGGAAGCTGAACAGAGAGATACAAAACAACGTGACTGCACAGAGGGACACAAAAATGCCTTTTATACTGTTATGGTGGTGCGAAAAGGCTCCAGATAAGTGTAGTCCTTGCTGTCAAACTGATCAAACAAACACAGGCACACAGAGCAAGCCTGATCATTCTGTAATCTATTTCTGTTACCCTCAAATAGGATAGAAGAGAGCTGCCCACACTTCTCATAGGAGTCTTTATGTCACAGTGTGTTAAGTCATAATTGTATTAATTATAACTGGTGAGAAAGAAATAAAGGCTTCCAGATCTAGGAGATACCTTCTCTCTGCAAGAGCCTTGGCACCTCTAGGATAACTCTGATTTCTTTATTTATGTCTGTAGTTCAATTTATACATTAAGCAAGTTTTATAGGGGTAGAAATTGTCTTCCAAGCTGTTTAGACTATACTGTTATGACATTGCCCAGTGTAGCTCTACTGGTCAAACTAAGAGTTTATTTCTAAGTACACCAAACAATGGCAATGTTTCTTCCTGCCATAACACAGTACTTAAAAGGAACTGAACTTTTATAATGTTTTCTGTTCTTCCAACTCTCCTGCAACTCTATGGGGTTAGACAGAAAATTCAAAGCTGTATACACAACAGAAAGGAATCTTAGGGCAGTTTTACATAAGAAAAAAATGATGGTTTCTAGTGTGGAAAAATGTCAGAAGGAACAACCTGCCTTGTAAGAAACTGGCTTTTTAGTATTCAGAATTTAAACATCTGATATTTGATATAGTGTCAAAACAGACTCCTGGCCATCAGCACCATGTTTCTGTGTCACTCCTCAGCCTGGTCACTCTATGTTGATTTCAAAGAACCAGCCCAGCTTGTACTGGTAGTCACACAGCTCCCTGCAACTGCATTTAAAGTCTTTAAAGGCAGAAGGATTAACAGCCTACTAAATATACAAACAGTCACAATAAATGTTTCAAAGAAGACCAGAACCTGACCAGAGTTGTTGGGGTACCATGGTTCTCACACAGGTGCTGAGGAGACATTTCCAGCTTCTCCATGCTCATGTCAAATATTACTTACAAAGACTTTTTAATGCACACCAACGCACACGAATGATTAAAGTGCTGTCACCGCTTTTTGGCTGAGGCTGTGGGGTCAGTAATCTCTGCTAGAACCCCACTTTGCTTCATTTACTCTGAGGTGTGTTTAGGGTAAACAGCAGCAACATGGGTTCAGTGCTGCAGAGAGAGGCGGGCAGGGAGCGGCCCCGGCGCAACCTGAGGAACTCTGCACAGACACCGGAGAGGTGTCTGTAAAGCTGAGCTGTGCCCCTGCCAGGAGACACGGCACAGGCACCTTCAGAAACACCACGCCGTTTTTGTGAGGGCATTTTTCTGAATAAAACCCCCTTCCCTAGCTTGGTGCAGGGAGCTGGCAGCCACCCAGCTGGATGTTCAGCCCACCTCCATCCCTCGGACAACGCGGGGCTTTTCAAGGTATTTTCTCTCACTTGTACCCACATCTGAACGTGCACACACGGAGTTTATTTATTTGTCGTTTCATACAATCCTCTTTAAGCAAGTTTTAATAAGCCTAGCCCACGTAAGCTTATTACAGGCTCACAAGTCTTTGGAGTTTCACACGGCTTGTAATTTTCTTAAGGAATTATTTAAGTCCTACTGATTCGGGTGAGGGAAGCCTGTCTGACGAGTACAGCTACCTGCACCATAGGGCACACGGGCCACTGAATAACCTAAACACAGCTTTACACCTTCTCCAGCTGCTGTATGCAGCGACATGCGCAGCCCGGGATGGTTTCGGCAAGTTAAAAAAGCCGAGTTTCCCTTTAAATGACAACGCGGAATCACTAAAATAGGAAGTTCCTTCCCAGGCTCTGTGGGCTCAGCTGGCGCGGCTGGTCCTGAGCTCCGAACGGGGCGATATGACACCGAGGGAGCGGGATCTGCTGGCCGCCCCCCCCAGGCCGCCCCTCAGCGCACCCTCACTCCTGCTCTGAGCCGCGGAGGAAGGAGTTAATAAGCCGTGGCTGCCGCAGCAACCCCAGGGCCCCACTCCCCCGACCGAGGGGACCCGGGACTCCAGCCGCTGCTCCCGCCGCAGTCCTCGTGTGCCCCAGCCGCCTTACCCGGCCAGCTCCAGGAGGAGGCTGCTCACGCTGAGTCCCCACGCCGAGCCGGCCCTCAGCACCGCCACTAGCTGCGGCAGCTGGATCACGGCACACACGGCCCACGTTGTCAAGTGCACCAGGTCCAGCAGTCCCGGCGCCATCCCGCTGCGGCGGCCCGGGCCGGGGAAGCCGCGGGGCGACGGCCGGGGTGTGGCGGGACGGTGGCGCCGGCGCGGCCCTCAGGGAGCGCTCGGGGCGCCCGCGCTGCCCGGGGCACGGGGAGGGGAGAGCCGCCGTCGGGAGGGGCAGTGCCACGCTCACCCCCGGGCCGTGGTGCCGAGCCCCGCGGACACCCGGGCCGCTGGCTGAGGCCTCGCTACCTCTGACTCCCTCGGTGACCGGCCGAGAACCGCTCCGCCCTGGGTTCAGAGTGTTGGTCTAGGAATTACTCTGTTACCATAAACAACATCCCCAGAACAGGGATGATGTGCCGGCCATGGGCCGTGTTCACCCCGGAGCAGTGCAGGTCAGCTCCGGCTTTGGAGCTGTGGGCTGGAGCTCAGTTTTCTCCCCGTAAGTGGAGTCCCGAGTGCTCCAGCGCCCGCGGTTTTCAGGTCATTCTCTCTGGATTGCTGTGGAACTAATTCCTGCAGCAGGGATCGCACGGGTCTGACAGCAGCACTTCATTTTTACAGGAAAAATGTGCAGCAAAATTAAAAGTTGCTGAATGGGGGATTTGTCAGATGATACAGAAATTGGCTGGAATAAACTTTCTAACACAATTTGAAGTATTAGAAAGCAGGCATTCTTTACTTGTACGGGACACAGTGGATCTTTGTTCTGTGTCTGGAGTGAGACTTTACAACAGGGTTTTTATTCATTATAACTATGCATATTCATTAAAACATGTTTCTTATTTAATATATAAACAACTTACTATATCATTTTCCTAGAACTAATTTGTACACATCCGCCTCTTATTGGAAGTTTATTGTTCTGGAGGTTTATTAAGAGGGGTCTTTGGTGACTGTATTCACTGAATGCTTCAATACTAAAGGTGACTTTTCCTTGGAAGTTTTTGTATATGCGCTGTTGTTTCTCATTATACAATTTGCTAAAAATCCAGTGTAGGCCTTCTTATCTGTTTCTCCACGGGTTCCAGCTGTTTTTATCATCCTGTGCACATACCTTTACGTTCTTTTATCTTTTTTTGCCAGTTAGTCTTCCAGCAGCTTCGGGGGAGCTGAAAATTTTTATTTTTTGAGTTATTTATCAGGGGTTATTTGAGATGGAGTAGCTTCTCCAGAATATACACCTATCTACTATACACAGTTACATACAAAAATAGTAAAACTTTTGTACTTCTTAGCTTGTCAGAACTAACTAAAGGTTATTAAAGGAATACATATTTGTACTGATTACACATGAACAGAATCTTGGCTCTTTCATGCCTGCATATGGCCAGGACTGCTCAGACTGTCAAACCAACACTATTAATTCAGAGTTTTACCTAGAACATAATTGCTTTTACATGAGAGGTTATTCGCAGGCATTCGTAGCATTTCTTCTTTTTCATTTCCATTTTAATAAAAGTTGTATTTCACTATAATCAATAGTTCTTAAGATGGCTTTAAAAAGGTATATTGCATTAATTCCATGTACCCTTAGTGGTATTTTAAAACAGTTACTAATTCTTAATTTGTAAGTCATGTTGCCCTTTGTGTAATTCAGTCATAAGAGGAAGCAGGTATGTAGAAATACATAAAACCTCAAAACTCAGAAATAAATAGCCCCTAATACAAAATCGTAATGTAGAAACTGTGTTTCTGTTAATACAATTCAAAATAATCAAGATTTTCAAAGACAATAAGCTAAAAGAGGAAAAGAAAATTTGGATTTACCTTAAATAATAAGTGTTCCAAGATTTCTTGATAAACTGAGTTCATGACTTTGTGGGAGCATTATGTACTTGAAAAAAGTTGAGAAATCATCAAGATGAAGTTATTTAAAGTTAGGTCTGAGGTATAGATGTGTCTGTCATTTCAGATAATCTGAGAATAACAGAAATATCTAAGGTAGAAGTTGCATATCTGCACTACTATGTGGATGCTGATCCAAAAAACCTTTAAATTGTCAGTAATATGTACTGCCTTGTACCTTTCTAGAGTAATCTAACTTCAAACTATTAAGCAGGTCCGTGAGCCCATTTTTTTCAACTGTTTTTATATTTAAGAAGACATTAAGTATTTATCTTCAGCCAGCATTTTACCTTTTTAAAAAATACATCCTGCTTTGCATTGCAAACAGTCAGATAAGCAGAATGCTTTACCACCCGTCCCCTGCCCTGGCTGTGTAATGGTCCCGCTCTGCATCTGTTCACTGCCCACGTGAGCAGCAGCTTAGGGAAGGAACAGATGTCACGGTGCTGGGCAGCCTCATCCAGGGTTATCACAAAAAAATTTAATCTGTGAGCAGTGTAAGAAATTCTTCCTAGTCTGTTTAAATTATTTAGTTCTACATCAAGTTTCAGATTTGGTAAGTTGCAGCAGAATGCAGGACCCCTTCAAATTACAGTTTTGGGAATGAATTCCAAACATCTGAGTCTCCAGTGCAGATTTCCAGTTCTGCAGCAGATGGGCAGTGGTTTAACACTGCTGCACCTCGAATGGGGATGCATATGTTAATTCCTGTTGAAAATAAAACAGAGAAGGAAAATAATCTTCCTGTAGTAACCGAGGACAAAAAGCCAAAACAGTTTTTTTCCTATAATGATGTTGGCTTATCACAGTTGAGTTTTTTAACAGAATAATGCCTTAAAATTTGTGGGTTTGCAAGGAATGCAGAGAGCATTCTGTTGCTGGTTATTTCCACAGCCTGCCATGCTGACAGGGAGTAGTTCATTTTATAGATAATTGATGTTTTAAGGTCTAGGTTACAATAAAGGAGATTCCACAATTGAGGAACCCACATGGATGGGGAGAATCCCCAGGCGATGTGTAAAGGAAGGCTGGAGGTGGGCAGAGGTTGCCAGGGTTGCAGGACCCTCAGTTGTTTGCCCAGGGAAGGGAGTGTGAACGCTGTGTGTCAACACATAGAGCCCAGGAAAGAAACCAGAGGAATTAGATATACCAGCACAGTTGCAGGGCTGTGACCTCTTTGGGATCGCAGGGACAGTGTGGCACAGCACATTATGAGTGGGAGAATTCAGGCTTTTTTTGGAAAGGCATACAGGGAAATGAGTGGAAGTTGTGTTCTACACAAAACAGTTTCTATTTACCTGAAGATTTCCCGTGCTTGTTGGAATAAGCACTGAGCCAGCTGAGAGCTGAAGGGTCAAAACTGGTGGGGAGACCAGCATGGGGAACATTGTGCAGGCACCTGCTGTAAATCATGTGATCAGGAAGAGGAAGCAGATGAAGCCTTAAATAACTACAAGGAACTCACAGTTGTAGGCACAGGCTGCTTTGGAATACAAAAATGCTCTGCTATCTGGAGGAGCACCCAGCAGGTTTAAGCAGTTTTTGTGGGGCATCAAGAACATTCTTTTTTGACTCAGATGCTGGATTTATTACTCAAAAACAAAGAAGGAAGAAAAAACAGGCAATGTGCAGGTAAAGGGCAGCCTTGGCATCAGTGACTCCAGGACCTTAGAATTAAGACCTGGAGAGAAGTAAGGAAGACAAATAGTGGAATGAAGAGTCTGGGCTTCAGAAGAACAGAATTTATATTGTTTGGGAAATTGGTTTGTCAGGACCTCTCAGGAACATGCCACGGGGGCAATGGAGATCAGGAGGGTGCATTGAAACTCAAAGAGAACATGCTTGCAGAACAAAAACTGTCTCGTCTGGTGAGCTGGAACTCGAGCAGACAGAGGAACAGCTTGGTTCATCCAGCAGTGCTTCTCTGAACTCAAACACCAAAAAGAGAGGGCTGGGAAGATGGAAACAGGTATGAGCTACCCAGGCACGAGGAAATGGAGTTGAACACTGGAACAGTGGCCCAGAGAGGCTCTGGCATCTCCATCTATAGAGATTTTCATGGCTGAGTAGGACAAGGTCCTGAGCAACTTGGTGTAACATCAGCACTGGCCTTGCTTTGAGCAGGGGCTTGGCCTAGAGGCCTCCACAGGTCCCTCCTGACTGTGATTTCCTGTACTTTAGTCCTTATGCAAGCTGCATATTTGAGGCCCCATTCTGCCACTAGAGACATCAAGATAAAGACAAGGTAAAAATGATCAAGACTTTGAAACAAAATTGAAAAAGAATGGCTATGATTTTAGGTACTCTTTGCATTTGGTTGTCTTTGCTGAAGACTTGTAGAGCCCAAGGACTATGAGCTTTACTCTTGGGTAGTAGACTGATGCAGAGTTGTCACAGCTCACCGTGAGGAGGAGGTTATCTCTGTGCAGAGGCTCCTTGGTGGCACAAGGACACTGCTTCAACTCTTATTTGAAGATCCTTTTCTTACGAAAGAAGTCCAATGTATCCCTGTGTGCTTTGTGTTTGAGGCTACATTGTACAAATGTGCATGACACCAGTATAAAAGAAACAGTAGAGGTTGCATGTAGTTTGTTGGTTCTGTCTGCAGTGTGTTGTATATATTTATGGCAACTGAAAACATGACTTTATTTATATAAGGTTTACTTGATGTTAGGCTGAACAGAAGCATAATAAATTGAATGAAAGTACTTTAAGCAAAAAAAAAAAACAAACCCAAACCCTCTTGACTCAGTGTTTGGTCCATGAAATGTTTTTTTGCGTTAACAAAAGACCTTAAGGCCATTCTGGGTAATGGCATATTCTCTAAAATAATATTACTATCTGAAAAGTAGTACTGAAAGAGCCTATAATGCCAAACATAGATTTTAAAACCTAACCCAAAAGCCTAACAAAGTTAGGATTTGGGAGGAGCAGAAGAGAAGGGAAATAGACTATCTAGTGTCCCTGTTAGAAAATCTGCTTTATGCTTTTATCCCAGAGAGGAGGTTGAGCTGCATCTTTTGGATTTGAAACTGATGTTGCTCTAGATCCATACTTACATCTGACTTACCCAAAGAAGAGGCTTCAGCAAGAGTTGAGAGCGTGAGTACATAAGGGCAGCAGCCCTTGTCAAGGTCCTGGTGAATGATGCCTCCTGCATTCTTGCTAAATGTCTTAAGAGTCTCGCAGAGTGTGCAAATGGATCTGCCAGCACTGAGGACCAGCTACAGATACAATCATACCTATTCCAGCAAAGAAGATTGTCAACTCACCAGGTCTCAAACACTGCCAGGTGCAGGTTTCACTCTGGCTTTTATAAGGTTTTTAATGTATCTCTATGGTAACACAGTGCTTGCAATGTGTCAGCATTCCGTTAAGTTCTGTGGTAGAGAGTTGATGTAAACACTGTGTTTTCAGTCTGTTTGGCTTTAAAGAGACATAACAGTGTAGCTGCATGTGGTTCTAGGCTACATCTTTGGTTTGTTTCTCTTTCTCAGCAACACCTGCAGTTGACATAAGAGTTACTGCATGAATAGATTTGTTAATTCACAGATCATATAAAATATGTTCAGTGATGATATTTGGTTGTTAGCAACTGGGCAAAGTGAACCCACAGTTTTAAGTGATCAGGTCATAGAGTGAACCCAAATTTATTTATTTATTTATTTATTTATTTATTTATTTATTAATTTTTGTATTTGTTGTGCCAGTATATTTGGATGTTACTTCTTAATGCAATTTATCAATCATTGTATGCCAGCTGAGACTTTCCTCTGGGTTAAGAGACAGTGAATAGAAATTTGCAATGGTTTTGCTCCGTCAGCCTGGCATAAAGGCCTTATGCTGACATGAGGCTGTAACCCCACATACTTAGAAATTCCCTTTTTGAGTGCTGGCACTTTTGTAGATACATAGGTTCATACAGCTTCTCAGAGAGGCTTTGGAAAGTCCCAAACTGAAGTCAGTGTGTGGGATCTATGCCCTGTGACAGAAGACAGCTGTGGGCAGGTCTGTGCCAGCACCTCTTCAGCCTTCAGCAGAATTCCTGAGTTACTTGGAGACCCATCTGCGTTTCAAGGAATTCGTGGACACAAACATTAAGTTTTCTGAAGAAGAAAAACATACCTGACATGGATTCAGAGTAGCAAGTAGAGTTTTTAAGAGAGGCATCTGGCATTAGGAAAGATTTAGTGGTTTCTATCTATGCAGGATTTAGGAAATGCAACTTGAGGCCCTGACAGGTTATTTTTGATTTCTAAAACCAACAAACTAAAGAATATCCCACTTCAGAAAACTGTTGTGTGATTTAAAAGGAATTTTAGTTCAGAAATTTATTTCTTTGTGGAAGGTGAGCAGTGTGAATATGTATACACATAATACGTTCAAACAGATGATGCCCTGACGTCAGTATTGCCCATCTAATGCTCATACATAAACATCCTCGCCCTTCACAGTTCTAGAAATCTTACAGTTCATGCAGTAATTTTCACAGCATAATGAGACCTTCTTTGTAGGAAAACCTGTTTAGTTATTCTGTTTACTTTAGAGTAATCTAAAGATCAAGAAACAGTTTTAAATACAGTCTCTAAGAAACACAACTGGATTTACAGTCATCACTGATCTTATTAAACAAAACTTTATAGTTGAGGTACCATCTGGGAACTATACACAAAGACTGTTCTAAAAGCACAAGAAACACAGATTTATATGAACTTAGGTATGTTACAATTTTCTAAAATATATATTTCACACTTTTTAAATTTAAATGGAACTCAAAATGAGAACACACAAAATCTGGATGCACTGGAAACAGGTGTTCACATTTTTAATATTACAACTATACTCAAAAATATAGAAGAGAAAGCAGTATATAACTAAGGGAAGAATTAAATCAATATAGCCGCCCACTTGTGCTCTTTAACTGAAAGAAATACAGAAAATGAATTCTCTGAACATGGATAACCCCTCGTTTCAGATCTGGCAACAAAAGGGAAAAAGCTTATAAAACTGAAGCCCAAGGGATACACCATAAGAATGCTTTACAAGTAACTTACCACACAGTTTAATATCTACACAATCTCTTTGATAAATGGAATTTCCACTGATTATTTATCAATCGGTAAATCACTACTGTTATAATCTCATGCAATCTTTCTAAGACACTCTGCTTATATAAATAAGGATTTAGTTGGCAAAGTTAATTATTGTAAAAGAAAAATGATTGCTAAACTTGGGATGAAATTAGAGTCTAGAGATTGTCTGTTTGCTTTTACTTCTACTTCTACTTGAAGGTGCTGAGGCAGTTTTGATTAGGACCCTGGATATTCCCAAAACATCTTTTCTGGAGATTGCTGTACATGGTAGAGAGACCCAAACTGACTTTGGAAATGTAATTCTGGAGAGCTAAATGCAGCAGCATGAAATAATTTGCATTTCCAGGGAAAGTGTAATAATTTAACAAAATCAGATGTCCAGTTCTACACAATGTTCCCATATCACACAGATTATCTGATCTATACCACATAGAAAACTTTGGTTCTCAAGACATTCCTCCTTAATCATTAAAATGTTCAAGTGCTTAAGAGTTGCTATTGATTTCAAGAGGAAATAGGAATGGAGTTCTGTGGTGAACAGATCTGGTCCTATCCAGTTGTTGCCCACTAGTATTTTAGAGCAATTTCAATTAGCTTGATTAGAAAATCAAGATACTAGTTTAATTGCACATCAAAAGAGGCAGCACAGTTGTGGATTGCTGTGATCTCGCAACAAGGCACAGAGCTACATTTTCCAAGGT
Organism: Picathartes gymnocephalus; assembly: GCA_013390045.1. NCBI lineage: Eukaryota > Metazoa > Chordata > Aves > Passeriformes > Picathartidae > Picathartes > Picathartes gymnocephalus. The sequence goes on from WEKY01048207.1 coordinate 44,445, forward strand.
TAGACTCCGCAATGATTAAGCCAAAAATTATTGCATGCTTTGGCTCCTTTTCAGGTATTCCTAGAGACTTTCCAGTTGTGATGTGTTGGCCTGAAGTGACCCATGCAAGGAGTACAGCAGAGGGGAGTGCAGGGCTTTTCCTGTGCTGTACACACGTCACCACTGCACGTCCCCACTACAGGAACTGCCTGGAACCTCAGTGGCTGCTTTATCTGATTAAGGACACGAGATTACACATTTTTGCTAAAGACTTCCTCAGATTTTTTGAAGAAAAATGGTTGTTGTCATTCACAGACATGACATAATATACTCTTTGAGGAGTGTTCTTACATGGCTGTCAGGAGGGCACTAAACAAGCCTCTCAGATGTGTGTGATTAAAAGTGACACATCTAGGCTTCATGTAAAGTATCCTATATGAGTAGTTAGAAGAATTAGAAATATATTTCAATCCAAAAAAAAGTGATTAATCTGTATTTTAGAGGTGAAATCTATTTAAACTTGGTATAATTAAAATAGGAATTATTTTTAAATTCTTTGTGAATGTGTTTGAAAAATCATGTTTGCAAAATATGTTCTGATTCCAACAGCTCTGGTTAGTCAGACAATTGGTGAAGAGCTCTTCAGGCAGTCATTCAATTTATACAATAAAAGACAAACCCTATTAAATACATCCCTCTTGATGGATGTGTGTGTTATCCTTCAAAGGTGGAGATTCCTCAGGGAATCCATTCCAGTGCTGTATTATCCTTACTGCTAGCTTCCCAAAAAGTTAACATGATTCTTCCATGCTAAAATATAAACTTGTTATTTCTGCTGTTGCCTGACATTCCCTCGAAGTGCACGTTATTCCTCTTCTCGTTCCAGAGATACACACGTATCTGAAGACTGCTATCCTATTCCAAGGCTGCTTTTTTCCTCCAGGTTAAACTTTTAACAGTCTTTTTAACGTTTCCTTATATGACATGTCTTCCCTTACTCCAGTTGCCATTGCTGCTTCTCTAGACTCTGATCAGGAGCCCAAACCGTTAGGGTAAGATGTGGAAGGTCTTGTCCAAAACAAGAAGTGCTTCAGTTGAAACAGTGCCGGTTCTAAGTAAAGTGGGAGGATTAAATTGTGTGCTGCTTACACCATCCTCTTACCCTCCAGTTTGCAGGAACTCTCTGGGAGAAGGATTCTCTGCATTCACACACAGTAAACAAAGTCAAGAATCTGGAATTATTTAATGTAAACAAAAAGGAATTATGTAGCACTGCCTTAGTGTTCTTTCTGGTGGATTACTTGATGTAGAGTGAGTGCCATCTGGAGGTTAGGAAACATGGAGCTCTGTATGCTTTCATGCTGAAAAACAAAATCCCCGTGCTTTACAAATGAAATGTTCTTACATGAGTAGGGGCTTGAGCCTGACAGTTACAGGGCATCCACCACTCAGTGTAAAGTTTGTGACCCAGAATAAGGCATGCAAGTGCAATGTCTCTTGCTGTTATGCAATCACCAGTAAATTTGTAACCTCTAAATGGCCTGTGCAGTTTTCAGAAAATGCACTGGACAGCACAGGGACAAGGAAAGTCTTGGTCTTGTCTTCCTTCTCCTGCTTTCAAGTGTGTGAAGACAAATGAGTTCCTGCTGCAATTTTCTGCTCACAGGAGAGAGCAGAAAGCATTTCAGCTGAACAAGAAGTTTCAAAAAGAAGGTTCCCCTTTGGTGTGTCTGAACTCAGTTCTCCATCATAATTCATGTCTCCACAGAGTGGAATCAGCCCTCCTCACTTGGGCTGGTTGCATGAGATGGTCTTCCTTCTTTTGGTAGTTGTCATCCTGAAAGGCCTGATCCTGCAGTTCTGACTGTGTTGCAGAAGCCAGGAGGAGAACCACTTGGAGGTGTGACTTCAGGGAGTGGGACCTGGCTCTTCTTGCTACAGTGCCCTTTTGTTTTTGCCTGAGACCACTTGGATCAGTGATCACACGGGTCATAATGGTCACTTTGTGTGCTTCTGAACTGTCTTCTGCTACTGAAGTCTAATCATATAAACAAATAGCTTTAATTACAAAGTGTGAGTGCACCCATCTCCATCTCAGTCGGGTGAGAGGCTGCAGCCTGTTGTGTCAAGGTAATGCTAATGGCTTCTGTGTTGAGCTCCACTTAGGCCTGAGCATAATCCTGCAGAAGTGACATACAGCTCAAAGGACAGATACTGTGTGTACACTCTCCATGCTCTGCTGCTTGTGGATTTTTCCCTGCAGAACAACAGGCCATAAAGTTTCAACCTATATAATGAAGACACACTAGCTGAATAGGTTTTTGGTATTGTTGTGTTGATTTAGCTTGAGGATGGTTTCCCTGGGCAACCACAGATTTTAGGGACTATGAACCTGTTAAATTTAAGGTTGACAATCCTGAGGGTGTAAGACAGGTTGCTGAGCCAACACGCCTTCAGAGCAAAATGTGAAAGCCTGCTTCCCTGTCAATGAGTTTCCACCAACTAAAACAGAAAAAAAAAAGTAAAAAAAGGGAATTTAAGAGCAGAAAATCTACAGAAACAAAAATGAAAACTAATGTGACAAATATTTGATCTCCCTCCCTCAGCAGGGAGTGGTAAAAAGCACAAAGTATTTCTCACGTGCCTAAGTATTATTCTTTAGAGCAAGTTTAAACATGCAGATGACAGAAGCTGATGAATCCCTGTCTAACTACATGAAATGCAACAAGCTGCTGCATTTTTGACGTGCTGGCTTTCAGAACTGAAAGTGTGTTGTTTATGTTGTGACTCATCTGAGCAGATCTCTATTAATTGTTTGTTTTCAGGAGATAAAATTCAGGAAGAAATAGCCTTTGGTCTGTAATCTTGTTCTTTCAGTTGTTGGTAGTATCCTTACTGTAGATTTGCATGGGATCTTCCCATGAGATCTGTATTGCTGTCTGTATATGGCACAGTCATCCAAAATACAAAGAGGATCATCTGTTATGGCAATGTTGGACAAGATTCATTTTTGCCCTTGAAAGAACTTGCTTTGTTACTGTTACATTGTTAATGAAGCACTAAGAAAGCTGGGGCTCACCCTCAAGTTTCCTCTTCCCTGCTACACTGCTGAAGAATTCATGTTTACCAGAGCCCTGCCAAGCTCAGTACTCATTTGACTGCCAGTAGTTTGGTTGGTCGAGTTGGGAACTTTGCTTGAGAACACACATAGTTTGGCAGTGGCTTCTGCTCCTTTCTCTTACCCTGGATAAAACAAAGACCATTAATAAGTTTTCAAAATTACATCCATTGCTTCTTACAAAAATACAAGTTACTGAAATTATTTATAATATCAGCACTTAGAGTATTAGCACTTCTGCTTTTGAAATTAGAATTTAAATGTACTTATAAATATCATACTGAATGTACGTGAAAGTGTTGTAGAAATAAAGCAAAGCGATTGGTGTTTTTTTCCTGTTGTTTTATGATAGGATATCAGAGGGAAATGAATAATTTTTAAATATTTACATAAAATGTTATCTGGGACAGAATTTAGCCTGCTCTGGAATGGTTGTGATGTGGGAGGTTTTTTATTTCATTTTTAGTAAGTGGCTTGGGTTCCAGCAGGATGACATTATCTTACAAATTTGCTCCTAGGAATTTGGTTCTCCCAGCACTTGTCTTTCTGCTGAGTTGTTAACATTGAAACAGATTGAACACACATAGGTAGCAGATAAAGACACTTCAAGTCTTTTATTTTTCCTGAAGATTTTAGTCATAAAGCATTTGCCAATAATGCCTAAATGTGCTTCAATTTGAAATATTAGCCTAGCTCAAACTGACAAAAACTCAAAAGGGCATGGGTACAGTTGAATGTCTGTTCAGAACTCACCATCCGATCATGGTCCTTTAGGAAACTCCAGTTTCTCTTTAAATAAATTGGTTAATGTTGATCATAATCGAATGCATGTTCAACTGCTCAGTTTGACACTAACAGCCCAACCCTAACGCTGCAGAGTCCTTGTACTAAAACCTATCTTTTCTGTGATGGAGCCCGGGGTTTTCTTTATTCCCATACTATATGAGGAGTGGGTGTTATTTTTGCTAAGGGATGGCAAGGATACCATGTCCACAATGTATTCCTTGTGCAAATGCAAGTAACTCACTTCCTGAGTAAGTCTAGGAAACATCTGTCCAATGCCTTGAACAAGACACAGCATCTTATATTTTAAATGACGGATACTTTGCTGGCAGAAGTCCTTGGTAGGAATTCCCGGAGCCATATTGATGCAGGCAAACATCCATGGGAGTATTCTATGCAGACAGGCAGCTGTGCTAGGAGCATATGGAGTCAGAAGACCTGAGTTTTGCTCTTCAGCTCTGTTCTGTACCTGGTGTGGGACTGCAGACTGCAGGGCAAGTCCTTTTGACTTTCTGTCCTTTGCTTTCCTTGGCCTGAAATGGAGAAAACAACAGTTCACCTGCTATCGTGAGAGTATTGTGAGTTAAGAGAGGAAACAATTCTATACAGCTGTATCTGCAGCAGGACTCAAGGGACAGCTGGGTTGACTCTGAGCTGCTTACCTATGCTGCATCTAAGCTCATCAAACTAGTGCTGAAGCTGTAGATCCTTACGAGCTGAGCTTGTCTGTAAAGCACAGCCATTTGTCATGTGGATCTGGGAGCAATGGATTTCTGTGCTGCACTCCCCTGTCCAGTGCAGATATGCCCCAAGTGCAAATAAAATCAAATTTATGACTGTTCTTTTTATCACTATGTCTTGGTATACCAGCACAGCATTGAGGTTGTAGAATTTTTTTATCTTGATATGCAGCCATTATTTGAGCATTAGCAGACTTGGGGGTTACTGGATGGTGCTAATTAGTGAGAAATGTTGTAGCGTTAGGCACTGCCCTACATCTACTTCAAGTCAGACCATTTAATGTGTACCAGTCTTTCTTCATCACTGTTTTTGGGACAGGAATGTGGAACTGAAGGACAGCCCCCTGCAGGTTGTAGAGTATGTAGGTTGATGAATCCATCTTTAGGCATCTCGTTCTTCACAAGTCTGTCCTACCCTTTTGCAAGAGTTTCTGTCTTCATAGCTAAAACTGAAAAGCAGAACACGCATCAGCTATATGATTTGTTACATTACTCATGAAAGTGAGTTTGCACCAATATTCATGACCCCAGGGACAGAGTCTTTCCTGCTGCCTTAGCTAGGGAATGAGTATGGAACAGGCTGAGCCTGTTGAGCAAGAGTCTGAGTCTCCCAGTACAACTGGGAGAGAGTAACATTGCCCTGGCTTTGCATGTGTCAGAGTCCTGGCATCAGCCCTCAAGTAAATGGAGCCAGACAAGACTGCAAACACATCTCTAGGGAAATCAGGACTGTCATTGCTATCTCCTCTGGAAGGCTGAAGAGGGCGAAGGTTTCAGACGGTTTCTTTCCCTATTTTAAAAAATCTTGAGAGCGATGCTCTTTTTCTTCCCTTTCGTTTAGCTTGGGCAGTGTGGAGTTAAAAATGGAGCTGATTTTAATTTTACAAAGGATATGCTTCTAATAGGCATACTGATGTTATATATTGAAGTATAAACATAAGCACTGACTCAAGATACGTGGCAGAGACAGGATCTTTTTTACGGGTTCCTTTGGGTCACTGACGTGTGCACAGCCAAAGCTTAGGTTGTACGTGTGCAGCTCAGTCTGCTGAAATGCCATTACAATGGGGCAAGTTCAGTAGATTTACAGACTGGGAATACAAAATTGTATTTTGGCAGAACACTCTGTTCAGCTTCCATTTCAGCCATTTCCAAGAGTATGAGAAGAGATGATAGTATCAGTGTGTCTGCAATAAATTATAAAGCTTGGCACTTTTATGTCTTCATTGTGGAAAGCTCTAAAAGCTAAAAGATACTTAGCGTACAGTTCTTTGCATCTCTTTTCAGCTTAAGCCCAGCATGCTGGGAGATGTTAGCACAGATATTGTCCAGTGAAGGAGAACAGAGATAGTGTAACCCTAGAAAGGAAGGTATTAGGATCTGATCCAAAGTCCCTGCAGCAGCAAATTTTATTTGATAGTGTTGGCTTTGGATCAAGCCCTAATGCTGTCAAGGAATATCAGGACCATTGTCAAGACAAGCAGAAGAGGCATGAACTGAAACAAGTGACTTACCAGATTTTCCTTGCTCTCTGTTCAGCCTCCACAGACTCTCTCCAGATTTTATCCTGTTGGACCTGGTCTGCCTGCTCGCCTGCCCAGGCCCAAGCAGCTGCTTGTGCCATTCCGCTGGGTTGGGTGCTGCTGGGACACAGAAGGAGCTGGGGCTGGTTGCCCCAGAGGTGTGATTGCTGTTTGCTGAGACCTAACCAAGGTATTTCTCCTGAATCCAGAACCCCTTTCCAACTTGTCCATTTTGAGACTCACCATATACCCAGCCTTGCTAGGTATATTGTGACTTCTCAGAAAGTGAAACCTATTCTTGTTTGCACTTTAAAAGTTCCTTCTCTCCTAACATTTTCTTTCAGCTGCTGCTTTGGAATGCTTGCAGAAAAGAACATGCACAGCAGCACTGACAGGGAGGGATCAGCACTGCTTTACTTCCCTGTTATTTAATGCTCCTTTCCTACTGCTTTACCTTGCATCATTGCTTGAGTGCTGAGGGGGTTTTCATGGTAACAGCAATTTCATAAGAAGTGACTGTAATTGGACAAAATTGGGATCTCCAGATGTAACCAGCAAACTCTTAGCTTACAAGGTGATTACAGCGACTGCAGCTGAGATCAGCCTCTATTCAAAATCCTCAGAACAATAAAGTCTGGTTTAATAGCAAAGGATGCTGTGGAGATTGCTGCTGAGTAGTCAGGAGGACTTTTGTTGTGGTTATGTAGCAGAAGCAAAAGCTGCTGAAAGCTGCTGGTTTCCCTGATGCGTTTACTGTCTCTATTGGAAATGTCTGACTTATGAATATATACCAGAAAAGGAGCAGAGACTCAGTGTGACAGCTGCTGGGGCCTTGAACTCTGTTTGGGGCAGAGATGTTTGGTTAAAATTAAGTGTTTCAAGGGATCTGTTCTGAAAACTTCTTATTTTCAAATTAAAAAAATAGTAGTCAGAGATCATCAAAAGTCTTTTCTAAGCACTTGGAGAGTTCTGCAGAAGATATTAGGCAACTATGAGAAGTTTTTAAGTAACTTTAAGGGGTCATTAATATACAAAGTGAGAATTTTCAAAAGAGTGTCCAAAATGTCAGTGTTTGTCTTTACAGTCAGCCTGTTGGGCTTCTGTGGGATGAACTCACTTCCTCAAGTATTTGTGACCTTACTGGAAAACAGAGTATTTCAAGTATAAATTTCCTCTGAAATTCTTGACTGACTTGTTTTTGAGTAGTGTGGATTAGTTCCAGATGAATTCTAGCTTCTTGTTTTATCTTTCTGGTAAATGCTAATGAACTTTGAATATACTTCTTCAGGGGGCTTTTGGCAAACTTATTTGCTTGCAGTGTTGGGAAACATATACAGAATTTGGCAGATAATTTCTTTATCAATAGTTACAACTCTACAACAATCCAAACACTTAGTGTGCACAAGTTTGAGCAAGAAATAATTCTATAATTCTACAATAATTTTGGAAAAATTATTCTGAATTTGAAGACTGTGATAACATAACTTAAGAAAAAGTGAATTCCACCTCAAGCCCCCAAGTTTGCTTTTGTTTTTAATTAAATTTTAGTAGACTTTTTGTTTGTTTGCTATTTTTTCTGATATAATTGAAACATGAATAGTGTTTTTCATCTCTTTCAGCCTAAAAGCAAAAGAAGTAATGTACCCACATAGCATGAAGTGAAGAAATTTAGTGTCTTCCAGCCTGGACTAATAGTTGTCCCTGTTCCTCTTGTGGAATCTTCTTATCTCGTTTCATTTGGTCCCGGGTCCTCTCCAAGTTGGAGTGTGTGCAGCTGGTTGCAGACCAGTGTTTTAGCAGCATCTGATTGCTTTAAAAGGAATCTGAGGCACGTTTGGAAGACCCAATGCATTAATCAGAGCGCATGGGATTTAAGTTCCTGATCTGGTCGGGAAAGGATGCTGATGGAAAATCTGTTCCTCTTAATTCTTGTGTACAAAGTTCCTCTACCAGATCAGAGTTTTAATTCTGATCATTCTTTAAAGTCAGTTTCTGCAAATTAAAGAGTAATAAGCTAAAACTTGTTGTTGTACTGAGGACAGCATCCAAATGACTACTTGCAGCCCCTGGATAAACTGGACAGAAGGATTACATGCAGGTGTTTGAAGTTTGTGCCATTGAGTGGTCGCAGCAGATCTGGCACAGATACTCAACTGTTTCCCCTGATTTTTCCCCATTTGCCAGCTTAGCATTTTATTTGCTCATTTGAATTGGTACAACTGATTTACTGTGTACATCTTTTCATCCTGTAGGTTGATGTTTATTGCAGCTTCATCCACATGCATCGATGTAAATTGATTAGAACATCTTGATTTTTTTCTGGTTGGGGATATGAAACCTAAAAAATAATTATGAGTGTCACTGTCAAAGATGGCCTTTGCTTAGAAATTTGTTTTGTGATTAATTAATTTGACGAGCAGTGTCAGTGCCTGTCATTTTGAGGAAGAACTTGACTGAGGTTAGTCTTTTGGCTTTACAAGACAAGTGATGATATGCACTACAAACTCATCTGGGAGAAATATGGCAGTTATTTCCTTTGAGCCAAAGGAAAAGATGCCTTGAGAGGCTTTTTATAGAGGAAAAAGTTCAGGTGTTTAGATAAAACCTTTTTATTTGTCCACAAGAGGGTATTGCAGTATCAGTTATGCAAGACTTTAACTAATGTTTGCCTTTATGTGCTTTGACTTCTTTTTAAAATACTTATTTCTCAAAACTGATCATTTATATTAGGTAGTGGTTAAGAAAATCAGGTTTTGTATGCCAGTATTTGATGTCCTTGTCCAAGGGCAATTTCTAAGCTGGTTTTTCGTAATATTTATAGTACAAATTTCTTAAAGCTTAAGAGGTTCCCTTCACTGGACAACAGAGATTTAGACAGTTACTCTGAAACACTGAAAAACTTCACAGAAATGGCTTGCAAGAGTACATCGGTTACAGAAGAGAAATAATAACAGGAGATGAATGTGTTGCTGCTTTGTCTGGAAGTGCCTGTTGGTCCAGGATGGGAGCTGGCATGGTCAATCTGATCTGATTTTTCCATGCAGTTTTACTTGCAGGAATGAGTTCTGAAATTTTTTTTAGCTCATTTATGTTTCCTATAATTGCATTTACATGCAATTCTTCTACAGTATATCTCCAGTGTTGTTTGCACTTTTCTTTTTGTAAATCAATACTGTGTTGCAATACTTCCCTACGAAAGTTGTGTGTTCTAAACTTTAAGGGCTATGTTGCCAAATGTTTGTGCCATGCTTTGTACAATTCATACCATGAGAGAGGGACCTAGAAGGATTTTTGGATTCACCCACTCCTAGATCTGCTTCTGAATTTAGAAGAAGGTGCGTGGGATGCCTGCATGTCTCTCAGCAAGCCCACATGTAAAAGAAGAAGAGCAGCCATATCACATTATCTGTGAGGATCAAGTTTCTGAGGGTTCTGATAGTGGTTTGATGGACAAAAATCAATTTTCCTACAAGAAAGTTTGTGAGATATTGCAGAGTAGCACACACATTTAAAACCCGGGTGCAGTGCATATGTCGTATGCAAATAAGAGGCAGGAGCAAAAGCTGGAGGAGAGGGCAGCCCCGCTGGAGACCAGCTTCTCAGAGCAGGTCATAATTCAGAAGATCCCTGTCACTTCATGAGGAGTGAAGAGATCTCCATGGAAATCTTTCAGTACAAGCAGTGTTTCCTGCCTGCCTCAAATAGTGGCATTTGAATTGTCATCATCATCTTCCTGGAATGAATGAAGATCAGTCAAGTCAGTCAGGGTTGCAGGCTGGAAGGTTGGCCATGGCGATAGCCGGCAGAGCAGGCTGTTAGGTGATCAGCCAGAGGATGCTGAGCACCCAGCAGAGAAGTGACATTTGGCAGGACACTAACACTGTGCTTTTTCATCTGCCCTGGGCATTAAGCTTTGAGGGCTCTGGGAAGCCTGGAGGTGACAGGTCCTGCTGGTGAGCCATATCTTGGTCTGGCAGGAGCAGAGTGCCTTGGGTCTCTGTGTGCAGGCAAAATGAAAACAAATCCAGCCAGCTACCACTTTTGAGTCAAATTCCTTTTAAACAATTTATGTACCTGATTGACTAAAGGCATCATGCATTAAGTTTTGCTGTGGGTTTCTTAAAAAATATACTTATTTCATGTCTTAATGGAGTTCTGCTGATAGGCCCTGGCAAGTGGAGTGTCTGTTGAGTCAGCAGCGTACAAATACCACAGGGGGAATGTCTGCTTCCAGTGACACAGAGTCTGACACTTCAAAATAAAACCAAAGCTGTAGTACAGACTGGAAGAAATCTGTTGTGATTTTTTTTATCCTCTTATAAAGGTTGCAAAATATGTTAACTGCTGATATGCAGTTTTCCCCATTTGAAGCAAAAATTATTTCTTTGAAAAAGTATTATTAACTTGAAAAAAATATTAAACACCAGCTATTTCACAGAATATGCAGGCCTGTTACATTAGAGTCTTCTGTTTAAACCTGCCACCTGAGCAGGTGATGGGATTTCAGGGAAGGAGCACGATAGGGCTGGTGTATGAGTAGGGATTTGAAGGTATCTGGTTTTAGGAGAAAGAACTATAAATATATGTAATGTTTCTCACTGTCTGAGGAATGTTTTCAGTTGCTATTTCACATAATTTCAGTCTTAGAGGCCAGATTCTGCCAGGAAGTGCAATATTGTATGGACAACCAAAGTTGTCTTTGTTGGTGACAGTTGAATTCAAGTCACATCCTTACCACAGCAGGGAGCTCTGGTAACTGCACACTGGAGCTTGGCTTTATTCTGTTCTTCCTCACTGTTGGCTTGCACGATTTGTGAACAGGACTAGGAGAGCTGCAGGGTGTAAAGTGGTTGAGTACTTCTGCAGAGGCCGTGCTTTGTGCTGCCTAAGCACTCGAGGCAGTGGTGTGGCCTCTGAGTCTGGCGTGGCCCTGATTCCTGCACTCCTGGGGTCTGAGCTGCTCACAGTGTCAGCTTACAGGGCAGGGAAACTGCTTCACAAATGCTACAGAGGTTTGGTTTTCCCTCTCTGCTACCTGTGGCACTGTAGTACTTACAGAAGTATTTTGTCCTGTGAATTACAACATTCCAGCTGTGTATCATTACATATTTCAATGTTCAAGATGCTGTTCAGATTTTGGGGGTTTTTGCATTATTCTCTGTTTTTCTGGCAGGTAAGAGTATATTTGTTTTTCTGCATTTTGGTACACTGAATGTTTCATTTACCATCTGCTCACCTTATTCATAAAAGACATTAACTTTCTGTTTTGATGTGAAGAACCAAAAATTCTCTGCTTCAAATTATGCAAAATTTTCAAAGCAGGATGCCTAATATTTATTTTAAATTGTGTCTCACTATTAAACGAAAGGTGGCACCTAGCTTTTAAAATGTTCTCCACCTTTGCAAGTTTTGTTGGCTGAAAATTGAGCTACTTCCTCTTAGTTTTTTTCAAGGTAACTGTCAGAGTCTAAAATTGGGAAGCCTTGTCAGAACATGTCAATCACAAGCTTTGTCTATTTTTCAGCAAAGCTTTTAGTGTCTTCATTGAAGCTATTAGTGTGGGTTTCCTTTCTAGCTGTAGAAGCTAGCGTTAGATCACACTTCAGGCTGATGTTTGTCCATCTCTGACTGTTGGGGATTGGAAAGAAGTTCTCCCTGAAGGCAGGATGTTCCCATAACTAGATGTAGGGCAGGCTGTGTATAACCTTTCCTTTGATACACTAGAATCTGGCGGCAGATTTCCAGAGATGATGAGAATTCAAGCCTAAGGGACCTCAGGGGGTCTCTAGCCCAACTTGCTCCTCAGAGCATGAGCTATGAAATCAGACCAGCTGGTCAGGGCTCTATGCTCTTCATCTTGAAAGCCTCCAAGGATGGAGACTGCACAACCGTTTTGGGTAATGTGTCTCAGGGTTGCCTCTGTGATGAAGACGTTTTGGCTTATATACAGTCAGAACCTCTTCTGTTTCAACTTGTGCCCATTTTATTTCATCCCTCCACTGAGCCCTGTTCTAAGCAGCCTGACTGTGTCTTTCCAATAACCTGATTGCAGTTAATGGGACTCTTTGGTCTCCCCACAGCCTTCTGTGCTCCAGGCTGGGCAGGATTTGCTTGCCAGTTGCGTTGTCTGTGTTACACAGATGTGTCAGGCCTTTACCTGACGCACTTTGTACTCTGTCCCTGCCTGATTTCAGCATTTACTCTGCTCACGACCAGCAGGGCAGAGGCTCCATGCGATCTAGAAAGGACAATAACAGAGTGTACCAGGACTGCACAGTCCATTTTGGCATTCTTTTCTTAGATCACCTGCACTGTTCTCTAGTCCAGTTCAGCCTTATTCCTTCTATGGTTGTACAGAGCTTGACTGTTTTGCTGTACAGTTGGAGAGTTTGGTCCCTGAAGAAATGGACATCCAGAACAATGTGAAATCTTCCTGGATGTGTTTGGAGCTTTTTATTTTAACTCAGTTGTGCAACCATTCACATGTGAATACTCAGACAAAATTGAAAGGAAAACAGCTGCATCCCCAGACCTTTAGGCCAGAGTAGCCAAACAGACTTGGAAAAAATTCAGACTGGATTTTCACTGTACCAGGTGCTTCAATAATAATCTTGTTATAGTGTGATGAAGAGTATGGGAGTCTGCCTCTTAGATTGGGTTGTACTCCAGTTTTCAAGACAGGTCCCAGTTTTTAGGAAACCTTTTGCTTAGGTCACTACTTAAATATAGAAACCTCCCAAAACAGTACACAGATATACAACTAAAAGTGCAGTTGTAGAATTAGGATAAAATCCTGCTTTCTTGCATTTGGTCACTTACTGAGAAAAAGGGCAAGACCTTATCCTACTTTTTGTGTGAACTACCCACTTAATCTACACATGTACAGTATGATTATCATATATCTCACTTTAAAAATCCAGCTCTGATCACTGTGCTGACATAAGTGCACCTACCAGCCTTTTCCATGTAGACATTGTGAAAAACTTCAGCCAAACTGAGATTATGAAATATTGTTGCCCTGTTTGACATGAAGCATTTCATCTTGAAATATAGTGAGATCAGTGAATCTTTAATGACAAACAGGGTTTCTGAAATGCTTCCATGTTCTGGAGGCCAAGGACAGACAACAGAGCAAAGCCTGACAGCATGACAGCATGAAAAACCCCATGTCATTTTAGGTCTTCTACAGCTTCCAGCATTCCTGGTGCTTAACAGCAGGCATCTCAAAACTCTGAGATATTGTGCTACCTGGGTCCTTGGTTTCTGGGCAGACTACTCAAGGCTTCCCTATGTTTTTAAAAGAGTGGAAAAAATAGCAACCAAAATAGGGGTATTCAGATAGGCTTTTTAATTCTTTATCTACTTCAGCATTCCAGTTCTTCATAGATTAAACCATGAAAAAAACATTTTGCAAGTCTTTGTTCTTGTCGGCTGAGCATGCTAAAAATCCTTTAAATGCATTCTAAATTGCTTAAGACTGATTAACCTGTGCAAAATTAGTTAGGTCAGTGAGATAATAACACATAAAAGCATCTACTGCTATTTAGAAAGTCCTAGGATAGCTGAGAAGCCCATGATGGGCCACTAGATCCATAGCAAAGCTGCAAGAGACCTGCAGCTTTCTACAAAAGCAGGAGGGACAGGCAACAACATCTGGCTGTCAGGGTGCACTGGATGACCATAAGTGTGTCAATACTTCACATCTTGACATCCAGCTGAGAGTGTTATTCAACCAAATCTCCCAGTCATCTCCTCTTACTGTATTATGGATTGTACCATGGAGTGGTTTTGGAACATGCAGCCTGTGGGGACTCAGGCTGCTGCTGGGGAAGGTGAGGTGCACCTGCTCTCCAGCTGCTCACGGCTGTCAATGCTGAGGACCAGGGAAGGGCAGGCAGCCCCTGACCTGCAGGGTGGGTTAAACATTTCCGTGGCTCCTTCACCACAGCCCGTTTCACTCCAAAGATCCACACTTCCTGCTGCTGCACATGTGTTCCCTACATCTCCATTACCTTTAGGATGGCAAAGATACCCTTAAAGGAGTCCTATAGCAGCAGTTGAACATCAGATTTACTGTGAAGGAAAGGTATAACTACCCCTATGCTGGGAAAAGAGTGCCAGGGCCCACTCTCTGGGTGGGAATCATAAACATTCCCCACATTAGTGAAGAAGTTTGTACTAAGTGATTATATTATATTGCATGGTGTGTTCTGTTACTTAATTCTTGTTTAAAAAGGCACTTAGCCAGGAGCAAAGGAAGAGGTTGGGTGAGACACTTTGTAGAGAAAATAGCTTAACTTTCCAGTCTTTTTCTCTGTTTGATAAGGTTAATATTCCTAATTCCGGCCATTTTTCCTTCACAAAAGTTTTGTTATATACTTGAACCTGACAATTGGAGGATTGAGGATGTGTTTAGACTGCCTTTTTGCAATTGTGATGTTGGAAACAACTTATGCCATTAGCATAAAATAAAAAGCCCAAGCCTTCTTATACTTGTCGGATAACAGTTTACAGAAACTAAAAGTTTTGCTGATGAATGGGAATATCCATTTTGGAAATAGCCTTCACTGGCTCTGTAGTTGAAATAATACCATTCTCTTGCAAAAGGCTAATATAGGGATTTTGTATAAAGCATCTCTGTGCTGTATCCATTTGCTCTTTGCCCTTTGCCTGTTTCCGTTCCTCCAGGGTGTCATTAACTTGCCATAATGTGAATATTTGCCCAGGCTGCATACCTTAGCTTGCACACACCTACCATTTTGCAGGAGGACTAGAAAACAGCAACAATGTAGATTTTTGAAACTGCTTCTTTTTTTAAAAAAAATTATCTCCAAATACAGATTAAAATATAATTTTTAATTAAAAAATGTTTATCGTACTTTTTTATATATCTTTCTTTGTGGTGAGTGTTCAGATTCATCAGTGCCTTGCTCTGTTGTGGCTGCTTTACTTTGTACATTCTGTTTTATGGACTCCACTGTTGGGATTGTTGTTAGCTGGGAGAAGTAAATAGAATTTGAGAAAGAGATCACACCATAGCAACCTTCATCTTCTGTTTGCAGTTCAAATAAACCGTCTGTGCTGTGGAAATTTATGTCCTGAAGAATTTTCTAAAGTAGAACATTAGTTGGTTTAATAACAAAAGGATTAATGCAGATAAGTTGAGGACAAATCTACATTCAATATTTAAACGGTGAATAATTTTATTTTTTAAAAGCTGCCATTGACCCTGAGATTATCTCAGTTGATTAGAGCATGGTGCTAATACACCAAGGTTGTGAGGTCAATACCCATATGGGCCATTTACTTAAGAGTTGGACTCTATGATCCTTGTGGGTCCCTTCCAACTCAGAATATTCTGTGAATCTGTAAATTATACATCACAGGCACTCAGTAGGGAGAGAATATTTTTCACTTATTTACAGTACCAGAAAGTACATGATTGTTTTGAGGGAGAGGGTCATGTAAGCACCCAGCTTAAAATCAATATTAAAACTCCCCTTGTTTAATGGCACCAACTCCATGTGTGATTTGAAAACCCAAACCTGTCAGTTTGTAATTTCCTCACCTTTTGGTTAAAGAAGTAGATTTCACTCAAGCAGAATGTCAATTGGCTGAACTGGATGTTTTGCTCCCCTCTGAATATTCTAGCTGGAGGGAGATCTTAGACCTTTAAAGGGTATGGCAGGAAAGGACATTTGTTCCTTCCTGCAACTGATGCTGAGACACTGTTGCTGGCCGTAATTTGGGTTTGTTCTTTTCTTAATATGCAAATCGGCAAGATTTTATTCCAAAGTGCAAGCATTCCTTACTCCTTAGAGATTTCACCCATACGAAGTTTGTCCTTCAGCTGGCTTGCCTTTATAGTTGGCCAGTGGTGCAGAAAGCATGGTCAGGGGAAGGGTCAGTGTGGGATGGAGTCACCATTTGGGAGGATCTTCTATATGGTGAGGCCCTTGTGGGTTTTGGCACAGAGAGTGGCTGGAGAAGCCAATTAGGAGGCAGGGCAGGGACTATTATCATAGAAACCAGTAACTACAGGACATCAGTGGAACATTAGTCTTGAAATCCAGGGGTAGGTGATCCCCACAGAGCCCCCAGCACGCTGCTTGCTCAGAGCCCACCTGCAACACACACAGCTGCAGGTTTGTGCCTCTCCTCTCCCAGCTCCCTTCCATCACGTGAAAATTCACTGGGTGAGGGAAAAGCCAAGCTTTTTGTAAAGTGCTCGCTGCTATAGAAACCACGAGCTCTGTGACAGCGTACTCGGCTGCGTGGGCACAGCCGGCAACAGCTCCCGACCAGGAGATGCTGTAACTGCACTCTCAGTTTTCAGTATTCCCGACCAAAACCCAACTGCCTTCTGAACTGTTGTGTGTCTGTCACTCTGCAACGTGCAGGTCTTTAACAGGGAAATAAGATGCCAAAAGTCTGAAGTTGTTCATGCTGAAGAAGAAATCCACAGCTCCCTGCTATAAAGCTTTATCTGCCGTTTCAAGACTGTCGCAAGGTGTGGATGACATCAAGCCCCTAGTGATTGGAATTATGGCTGTAACTTTCCCCAGAAAGTCGCTTTCAGCCATGTCTGTGTCTCTCCAAAAGTAAAGAGCCAGCATTAAAAGAGATGATATATGAAAAGTACTGTGTCTGCTATGCTTTTCATGACAGTGTTAAGATAAAAAAGTCTATAAAATGACTGATAGATATTTCTGAAGTCAGAGGAGGATGAAGCTGTTGGCTGTGAGGGGAGAAAAGTAATCTGGCATTGATCCTTGGCCAATAGGACAGTGCTGCTTGTTCTGGTAAGTCTGGCTTTAGAAAAAAAAAAAACTGAACAAGAAGAGAAAAAACAAATGTAGAACATCCCAAAGACATCTGAAGTGCACTCTGCTAGAAGTAAAAAGGAAATTATATTCATGAAGTGTTTTAAAGCAGTAGATATGCTTGTTTCTGTCAAGGTTACAAGGTCTCTAGAGGAAGAAAAAGGGGCCTGCTTTTTTAAAATCCAAATTCTGGATGTTATGGCTGAGGCAATATCTCAAAAACATTTACCTGAGAGAGATCTGAAAAAAAAAATAAAATAGCCTGATGAGTACAAAAAAAGCAACATAGAAGATGCAGTACAAAATAAAAAATTTAGAAGCTGAACTTGTTTTGGGTTCCAAAACATTCTTCTCAGAGGAACTCGTGTCCCACTGGCAAAGTATTGAGTGGGGCAGAGGTGAGGCAGGGACTGTGTGTGGAGACTGGGGAGCTGCTGTGCGGGGGAAGGATAAGAGCTTTGAATGCTGACCTCTACTTCTGCAAGTTGGAAGCTAATTTTGCAAGCTTTTTTCCTGCTTTATCAAGCTCCTCTCCTTTCAAGCACTAGCACAGGCTATGCTATATGCACAGCAGACTCCCCTTTTGAGGAAGAAATGTCACAGCAAAATGTTGGTGCTTCTCCAGGTCCCACTGATCATTTCTGCAAACCCAGGGTGTCCTTGAATTTTGAGATAACTAGAACTCAGAACACAGACAGCAGACACATAGGGCTGACAAACTGCATACACCAGCTATTGGAAAGTGCATGCTGAAAGAAAGGTGCTGGCTCACCACCTCTGCCTTGTAATCAGTAGCCAGTCAGGTTCTGTAAGAAGTGGGATAAGGATTCTGACGAACTGCAAAACCAAGTCTTTCCAGAAATACTGCATGATTTACACACCCACTTCTTAGTTTTGAAAAATCTAGGATTATTGCTGCCAGACAAACTAAATTGGTGCTGTCATAAGCTCTCAAAGCCAGGCAATAGCAAAACCAATTCAAGGGGTTTTGTTTTCTTCTTTGATTTTTTAGGACTTTGCAAGCTGTGAAAATGATTAAACACCTAAAACAGTGTGAGAGAAAAGATTGTTTGGGATTATACTAAGTAATCTTTCTGGTGGGAAGCACGCAATTACGTACTGTCAGCACATGGAGCGTGATGGGACTATAATTTTACCTATGTTATTTCCCCAGGTTGCCAAAGAAACCATAATAAGAAAAGTCAAAGTGCTCCTGTTCTTATTGATCTTCTTAACAAATTCTCACAAGCAGCATCAACTGTTATAATTATTTTCTTCTCTAAGCCGATATCTGATGTCACACATACCACTGTCAAAATCAGCTGGTTTCCAAGTGCAGAAATGTAGTATGAAACTCTGTAAAAAAGGCTACACTGAAGGAAATGGAATGACCACATGAATGCTTTCCTTTGCTGATTTTTTAAAAGCTTTATTGACGTTGTCAGAAATGAGAAAAAAAACTCTACCAAGTCCAAGAAAATTAATCCTTGTCAATTTTAAGGTGGGTGACATGATGGTGAAAGTCTCCTTGATGGCTGGCAGCATCCATGGTGTGTTCAAGGAAGAGCAGGAGCTCTTTGTAAACATTTCTTTCCAACTGTAGACCAAGACAGGTTTGCTTGGCAGCCTTGGGAGATAACAGTGATGTGCCATGGGTGAACTTTGAGAGGCACAAGACAAGGAGAACAGTGGCAGGGACCTGCTGGAGGACAAACAGCTCTGGGGCAGTAGTAGCAATAGGGAAGAAGGAAGCCAGAAGGATTTTTCATCCCCAGTCCCTGTGGAACCAGTAGCTAAGCAGGTGGTTGAAGGCTTCCTCCTCACTCTCATCCTCCTCCTCATTGTACTCCTCATCCTTGTCCTCCTCCTTCTCCTCCCTGGTAGAGTCCCACAGGGAGTGGAGTCTTTGGGGCTCTGTGGAGGAGTGAGGTAATGAGGCCACACCAGGGGAATGAGGGAAAGCTGAGCAACTGGCACAACCTGGAGTTAAAATTTTAATATGATTTTTTTCCCTTTTCCTTTTCTGTCCTTTGAAAAGGGATGCTCTGGTCCTGAAGTATCTCCATGATCCATACAATCACAATTTTTTGTCCAAAAAACTGAGTGTACAGATAAAGAGAGAGTGATGGCTAAAATGAACCTACAAACTGGAGTGTCTGCAAACACATCTCATGGTATTTCTGCAGCCTCTTGTAGCAGCTGCCTGTGGCCTCACAGCTGAGAAGTTCTGCTGAGGAGTAGATGCAGAGAAAAGAGACTTATTATTACTGTAAAAATAAAAGCCCAAGCAGGACAGAAAGAGGTTTATTCTTTAGAGGAAGCTGAGCTAAGAAATTTGGACTTTAGCTGTGGCACTAGAAGGCTTTTTAGTCATTTGGAGCACAAAAAGCAAAGGTGTTCCTCAGATTTTTGTGTTCACTTGCAAAATCTCTGTTCCCTGTTGCCCTCAGATGATGAGCAGTGACATATGGATGATGTGGGAGGCTGGGACTGGAAAGGCAGTTCTCTCAGGTCAGGAGAGTGCATGGCATTGACAAGTGTAATGTACCCATGGCTGGTCTGCAGCTTTGTTTGGGAGGATAAAATAATGGTTCAGATTTATTCAGGGTGGTGAATGCAAAGCAAGCCTTGAATGAGGCTCTTGGAAGCTCTTGGTGAAAGCTGAGAGGTCGACATACAGGCAGAAATGTTAAAGTTGGGTTTGTGTTCATGTGGTTGCCTACCTTTTCCTAAAACTAATGGAAAGCACAGGTTTTCCCCTCATTTTTGAAAGAATTTTCTCAAGTAGGTTTAATAGTATGTGAAATAGAAATGCTACCACCTTCCGCCTCATTGGCAGCCTACAGCTAACTTATGAGCCTTTCTTAATAACATTTCAATTATTCTCCTTCATACTGAGGGTGAGTGCAAGATACAACTTCAGTAAAATTATTTCAGCCCAATTTTTAATCTCCCTGTGCAGAGTAACAGTTGGAGTGTCAAGCGGCTCTGGTGTTTGGAAATTATGCCTGAGAGTCCCAGGAAAGGGTGAAAGAGAGCTGCCCTCTCAAAGCCTGTGAATAGTCATCCCAGTAACTGCTGTGTCTGAGAGACCTTTATGGTCCCTTGTCTGAATAGAGATTTGATGAAACTGAAAATAAACAATTTTATATAGGTGCTTGGAAGAACAGAAAACATTTTTCTTACAGTATCATATAGTTAATGGAGGAAACGAGGTGACCCCACTGGCCAGCCTTCCCTCAGTAAACTCTTTCCATCAGAGCTTCAAAAACAGCTTCAGAAATCTTTCAACACTGAAGGAAAATCCCTAAAGATAATCAAGTGGTTTTTGCATTACCACAGTGGTTTCTAATTCTGAGAGCCACTTAAGGAGTGGAAGTGGTTTTCAAATTATTTCAGCCCGCCCTCCTCCCATGCTGGTTTAAGTCTCTTCCCAGACATCCATACCCACCACTAACTGGGCAAGGTAGGATGGAATTACACATTTACTGCAAACAGACCTCTGTGTCACCTAACACATCAAACAAATCATCAGCCACAAGACTGGGGTCAGTGGCTGCTGAAATTGGATCTGAAATTATGGCAAGGTCTATCATTAGAGGCAGTTATTATGGAATATAGACTATCCTCTGCATATACTGTTTTCCCATTTTAGTTTATCTGTTATGCAAAGTGTTTCTCTGTTGAACCATGGCATCTTCCCAATCAACAATCTGCCCCATCCATTACAGTTGTTCTGTGTAATTTGCCTGTAAATGATAAAAGGATCATAACTGTGTGACTTGTGACAGCTTCTGACAGCAAGCAATGTGGCCAGCCTTTTATTATTGCATTTCTATGGGCTTTTATGTTGGTGTTTGATTGATAGCTTAGCTATGAATTTGCATAAACCTGATAATTTTCATGAAAATTTGATTCAAACAACCAACACAGCATTTTGTACTATTTTTCTTTTCTTTTGTTGTTTCCTTGCAGATAGTGGTTCTATTTGGTGTTTAAGTAAGTGATGAAATTAAAGTTCTCTGCAATTTCAATATAGTAAATATCTCTACAGGAATGATTTTAAGAAAGTTTCATTTACTCAGTATGTATAATGGAACACATACGTGTTCTATGCTGTGAGTACATCATGACATGCATTGTGCATGAATGCTCCCATATTACACACAAAGTGTTGAAACAAGCCAAGTTTTGACCAAAATCCAATGAGATCCCCGAACCAAGACAGCCTTTATTCTCATTTCCCTTTGGGTGTATGAGAACCCCTAAGTTTTGTGCCTGTGTCTGTTTCTGTAGTAGATCTGGGCTCCCCCTGAGAAATTGCTCATTGAACACTGGGGGTACCTTGCCTGCAGACCACAGCAGCTAATTTAGGTGCAGGAAGAAGAAAACCACGCAGAAGAAAATCAGCGCAGGTGTGTTCCTAGGCTGCAAAGCTCAGCCTAAGGGGTGGCATCTGGTCCCCCAGATAGAAAGTTGCTCTGAGAGATGCTGTTCCTGGTATGCGGGATAGCTTTTTGGCTGTTCCTGTTCTCCAAGGTGATGTGTTATGATGAACAAACAAACCTGTACCTCAGGACTGCATCTCTGTGCCTCCAGAAGACACCTTTATCTCCATTGTTTAAAAATGTTAAGAGTCTCTTATTCAGGGCATACATAATTTAATGCAAATAACAACAATAATACAAGGAATTGTAAGCAGCTTTCTTTCTTGGCATTGTACCAGGTAAGTGAGACTACTTTATTTTTGTGATATTGGGATTGATTCAAACCAGACTTCCTGTACTTAGAAGAAATGCCCTTCATATATACAGTGGACTTTAAGCACTTGCCTTACTAACACGTCATGCCCTGCTCTCATGAAGTCAGTAGTGAAACCCCCATGGTCAGAAAAAAAACCCCAAATCCCTAACCAGGTACTGTAAAAGAAGAGCATGCTTCAGTTACAGGTGTTGCTTAATGATACAGTCAAACTTTGAAGATGCTGCCCTGTTTTCAGGATGCACTTGGAGAGCAACCCTGGGCTCCTCATCTGGGCAGTTCCCTGTCGAAAGCACTTGGAGCTTGGCTGAGGGGGAGGGCTTCTGCCATGTGTTCTCCCAGCAGCAGGTCTGTTGAGCTGCTGCTGTCAGTAGGAAAGGTGTTATTAGCTCCTTTAGGGCAGTGTTTCGACAAGATGCTGGATGTACAGTCTCACAGGAGTACTAAGAGGTTTGCTGCCAAACTCCCAGATCTCTTGCTGCTCATGGGCAGAGAGGCATTTTTTGATTCTGAGTTTTATGGCTTGGGTACATACATTCTAGCTGCTGGTATAAAGCAGTCCTGAACATACGCTGACAAATTTGAAATTACATTGATATTGTAACAAAAAATATTGCTAGAAATATTGCAGGAAAAAAAAAATATCAAATGATATGGAGAAAAAAAAGTATGTTCCCTATATTAATTTACACGAGCTGCTGAGCTGTTTTGGTAAAAAGTTGAAAAGAATCAGTCTGAGGCTGAGGTCAATGGGAAATGTTCAGGCATGATGATTAAGGTTTATAATCACAGAATTTATAGTCATAGAAATTTATAATCACAGGAAACCTGGTGTTTACAATGGGAATGTCAAGACATTATAACCCCAGGCAGCATCTCCAGTCTCCCTACAATAAGTTACCAGTCTCGGCATCAAAAATTTGTGAAAATTGCTGTCACCATTGCTGTCAGCTTCCTCTTGCACAAAGTCATCCAAGGGCTGATCACCTGCCGGGAAAAGCACCCTTTTGTGATTCTTCGGGCAGTTTGGGCCCTCGTTATTTTTCAGCTGGCAGCGAGGGCCGCGGGGGAGGTCTGGCCGCGGCTCCGCTCCGTGCCCGGGTACCAGCCAGCAGAGGGGAGCCGACAGCCGCGCATCCATCTCCGCCCGCTGCAGGAGAGCACAGGCTCCCGGGGGGTGGATGAATGGAAGAATGACTGAATGAATGAACCAATGAATGAGTGTCTTCCTTTGCATTTCCAGCTGCTCTGATGTTTAGTTTCCTTCTGTGTTGTAAAGGTGCTGGAAGTGGGCTTTCTAGTGAGTTAGGATATTTAAAAGTGATGTGTTGATGACATAAATATACATCAATTCCCAAGACAGTGAACAGTACTTTTTTTTTTTTTCCCCCTGAACGTTTTGTACTAGATGTCATGAAACTGTCTCAGAGCCTCTAACTGAGTCTTATTTAATACATCAGCAGGTTAATGAACCAACATTACAGACAAGATCATGAGACAGAACTGCATAGCTGATAACCACATCCCTGGTAATTCTATTTCACTGGAATATTCCAACTGTCTCTTTTCTTCTCAAACTATAAAGGGACAGAAGTAAATGGACTGGAAAACATCATTTAACAGTGTGTTTCTGTCCCTTGCTTATGCAATGACTCTTGCCTTCTCTTCAGTCGTTTGAGGAAGGTTCTCATTTGTTTTTGCTGGCAGATTTAGCCTGCACAGAGCCACACATCACTCACTAGATTTGAAGGGTGACCCTACTCTGCTCACAAATGCTGCTTCTTTTCCCAGCAGAAACAGATGACAGGAAGCCAGTAGCAGGAAAAGCTCCAGCAGTGTGGGTGGGATAAGTGGAGAGAAGAGCACTGATTAAGGGTGAAGAGGGTGCAGGGTCAGTGGTTACTGTGCAACATCAAAGGAGAAGGGGAGGATGCACCTTTTGCAATGCACTAAAAACATTTATTAAGGTGAGGGAGGGGGCGACACTTAGAAATATTGGTTAGAACAAATTTGCAGTGGGGCTCTGGTGAAAGTGGAGAATATGGATTAACAAGGTTAAAAGCAAAAGGCTGGAAGGAGGCAGATCAAAAATCAAGAGGGAGGAGGATGGACAGTGTCTGTGAAACAGGAGAAAGGTGAGCACCAACCCGTGTGGGTTCCTGGTGATGCCCCGATGCCTGCAGGCAGTGAGTGTTCTCAGCTCTCACTGTTCCTCAATTTGGCTTCTATAAGGTGATGGTGTCTTGGCTTTGTGGGTTCACAGGATTATTCAGGTTATTCATGGAAAGGGCCTCATGAGATCATCTAATCTTTGGCTTCATCTTCCCTTCTCCCTCTCTGCCTGATCTGATTAAAGCTTTTCTGTCTCTTACATGTAGTGTTACCACAGTGGTTTTGAGTAGATCTGCTATGTTACAAATAATTAAACCCCCCGTTAGCCAGAGACCTCAGGCATGTGGATGCACAAGAGCTCAGCACCTATGCAAGGGAAAAAGACAAACACAAGCAAAGAGGGTGTATGTTTCCTCTAATTTTAATGTGGTTGCATCCATGCTTGTGATACCTAAATTCCCTGTGTAGCTGCAAACTTCCGAGTTGCCTACTTGAAGCACTGTTCCTGGTCATTCTGTAAAAACTTCATCACAGGCCTAATGTCAATGAGAGGTGAAATGCCATACACGTATCTTATGGCATGGAAGAGCTTTGTATCAGGCCCAGATAACTGTGATCCCTGAATGTAGCGCTTGCTTTCTGAGAGCAAGCAGTCAGCTTCCCTAAATTACCCACCAGCTTCAGGAGAGGTGTTTTCCCTTTGTGTTTTGTATTACTATTCTCTTATTTTCACACTAACCTTTGCTTTCTGAGATTTGATAGGATATTCCTGTAAAACACCACAATTATTTCTTTAAAAACATGATGTCTTGCCATGGTCAGCAGGGCTGATGGATTTTGAAGAAACCAGCTGTGCCCAGGAGGTGGAAAATCTACTTCACGTCAGGAAGGAGGGAAGTGTTTCAGAAGGAATAGAACATGCTTCATCCTAAAACATCAGGGTCATCGGTGTGGAGAGCAAGGTGGAGCAGTGATTCTCCTCTCAGCTGGGTTGGAGCAGCAGTGGTGACTGCTCAGCCCTTCCCTTTTCCCTTGCCAGCCCCATAGGAGGTTGGCAGCACTTCTCTGTCCAGGAGACACCATTTCAGCCAGCTTTGCTGAAGGACGAAGGCAGTCCCTCTCAGGGCTGCTGGGGATGTCTCAGCAGCCCGTGGCACAGTTCCCAGCACCACAACCGCTCAGATCAAGACTGGGAACCGAAGCACTGGCCAAGCTGCTCCTGATTGCCTGGACGGCTGCATGTTTTGACCTTGTCAGTGGGCGTTCACGGTGCCTGTTGCTTTATTGCTGCAAAAAAAGCTTTTCTAACTCTTCTATTCTGGGAATTATGCTCTGGAAAAGTAAAGTATATATATTGTCTGGAGAAGAAGGACACTGATCTTTTGCTTTCTGACATTTATTAATTTATTAAATTCCCTTTTTCTCCTCAAAGTGAGCTTTGTTTAAGGGTGCCCAGGAATGAGACAAGTAAACACATGCACATACATATGTAGAAATAGTACCAATGGTCATACTCATAATTTTTTCTGAAAATTTTAATTCTCTTCTCTATCCACTGTGGATTATTTTTAAAGAGAAAATGTCATTTGCTCCAGGCAGGATAAAAAGCCTTTCTCTGTGAGTTGACTAAGGCTTTCAAGTGCTTTTGGTGGGCCACAGTTAATGAAGCACAAAAGAATAATCATCTGGTTGTTTAGAGAAAATGAAATTATAGGCTGTTATGAGCCAAAGTGCTATGATTTTCTCAATCTCTCTTCACTTGATCTGAAAAAAAAATTTTTTGGTGGAAGAGAAACTTAGACTTGAATGTTAGCTACCATGACTGCTTAAACCTGTATGCAACATGCACACAATTTTTCATATTAGAAATATATATTCCCTTCCACCCCCTTTTCCTCTGTTTTCTGCTAAATGAAAAGGGGATGAAGTTAGCATCAATAAAAATTTTGAGGATTATTAAAATTTGGAAGGATGGGTTCATCTATCCTGAGCATTTTTGGCTGAAATATAGGAAACATTGGAAATATTGGGGCAGGAAAAAAAAAGACCCCCAACAAAAAATCCCAAAACCAACCCAACAAACAAAACTAACAAAACTCAACCAACCAAAACAAAAACCCAAACAAAATCTTAAGGACTTTCTGCCTGATATTTCATATCTAACTGTGAACAAGCCCCTAGATGTGTTTTTATAAATACACCCCACTTTGGGTTGCTCTTCACTACTCAAGAGAGATTTTTCCAGGATACTTCATTATCTCAGGCAGGCAAGTGGCTGAGCAATGACTGAGTGAC
Source organism: Picathartes gymnocephalus (assembly GCA_013390045.1). NCBI lineage: Eukaryota > Metazoa > Chordata > Aves > Passeriformes > Picathartidae > Picathartes > Picathartes gymnocephalus. The sequence goes on from WEKY01048207.1 coordinate 70,579, forward strand.
TGTGCCACTGTAAAACAAGAAAAGACAATAAACTGGGTTTACTGTAAAACAAAAACCTTTCAAAAGTAGAAAGATTATGTTTACATGAGCCTTTACTGAGAGGCTTGAGCATTCACTGTCCTTGCAGGAGAGCCAGGCTCCAACTGAGGGGCAGAAGATGTCATTGCACAGCTATGATCTCAATTAGAATTTATCATCCAGGTCACAATAACATGAGTGACTGAGAATTTTTGTTCAGTGCAGATTCACAGCTACACAAACAAAATATTTTTAAATAATCTTCTGTCAGCATTCCCTAAGGTTCTAACTCCATCTTTTGAATTTCATAGGTATATTTCTTACAGGCAACAGAAATGGAGTTTGGCCTTTGCTGAGGAGGAATACTGGTGCCTCTTGCCTTGCCCTTGACCCTCCTGTGTGATATATTCATCAGTTTTCAGAGGTGTACTGAGATGTCTCTCTGCGTCTCCTTCCTAGCTAATCCAGTTCTGCATCAGTACCACTGTAAAACTGTCTCTCCAGAGCCAGACCTTCCTCATCTAGGAAGACTTTCTTTATCATTCTCCACACATCTTCATGTATGGTGTTTTTGTATTGTAGCTTTAATAAACTCTTGTAGGAATATACCTGTCAGTTTGCAGACATGTCTGCTGCCAGCCATCTAACAATAATCTCCAATGGTATTCTGGCATCTGGAATGACTACTGCAGGAATATTTGAGTTTCTCCTAATCCTATCATTCTGGGCCAGGTATATGGGAATGAGTTACATTTTCCAAAATATTAATATCAAGTTAAAAGACAGCTGTATATTGATTCTGTGTCTTGACTTGGGGCTGGGAGTTCAAATGTTTGCAGACTTCCACTTTGTAAGACTCTTTCCATTATGGAAATAAGAAGTGCAATTTAAAGTAAGTGCAAATTAATGAGATGAAGAGCTCAGAATGTTTCTCCAAATAAAGGCATAAAATTTTATTGGGCATGTAGGCGCTGTTAAGGTTAGCAAACCAACAGTTTTGATCCAGCTTGGTGTATCCTTATTATCCAACCACAGAGTGTTGAGCAGTCTGGTGTGCTATGGGACTAGTCCCATTTTACCTGAGTTACAATTCCTCTTGCATATCTTTCAAGCAATCATCTCTCCAAGAGCTACTGAGGATTATGAACATGTAGTTTTGCTTGATTGGAATCCAGAAGTCCCAGCACATTGTTGCATTTTGGAGCCAATAGATGATACAGAGATAAGATTAATATGAACTCTTTGGTTGCATAATTAATCATAATTAATTTGGTAATGTTCAGATTTTTTTTTTTTTTTTTTTTTTTAATCCCGTCAAGTCTAATTTTTCACCTTGGACCTAGTGTGTCTTGTGAGTCCACCAAGCCTTTATCTGAGCTCTATTCCTCTTCAGCCCCTGCTTCATACCCCACGTAAGTTTGTAACTGTGATAGTCTCTCTAAATGGACTTGCAAATTATTGACTGAGCAAAAGGTGAATTAAGCTAGTTTTTAGCTAAGTCCCTCTATATAAAACCAGAATATATCTTTACTAGTATGTTCTACACCAGGAAGAGTCTAGATGGACTAATTTTCTAATGATTGGACATTCCCAACCTCATGCCAGTGGCCACCATCTTACACAGGAATCTCCTGAAACAGTTTTCTCTTCCCATTTTGAATTCTGCTATGTGGGAAACTCTCAGAACCTGCAGAAACAGAGGGAAGTTTTACTAAAAGTACTTGTCTGCTAACCAACCAAATTGAGGCAGAGAAGCTGTGGATGTCCCATCCCTGGGAGTGTTTGATCTCTGGTTGGATGGGACTCTGAGCAACCTGGTCTAGTGAGGGGTGTCCCTGTTCATGGCAGATGGGCTTAGAACTGGATGATCTTTAAGATCCATTCCAACCCAAACCATTCTACAATTCTATGAAATGCTCCCAGGAACAACAGCAGCAGTTGGATGGAAGTCCCAGATGTCATTTCCCCAGTTTGTTCTGATTCAACTTTGTACAATTTGAGATCTTGCTAAACCACCTTAGTTGTTTGAATTTCCAAGGAGTACTATATCAAAATTCAGCCTTCAAATGTCCAGTTTGTTACCAACTGTGGAATTAGCAGGAAAAAAAAAAAGGTGACAAATCCTATCACCCCACGGCTGGATGAGCAGACATCTTTCTAAAGTTTAGCGTGCTAGAATAACAAGTGTTTTTTTGCCTGCAACCTCTTCTTCAGGGAAGTCCTTACTTGCAGTAATCCAGACAGCAAGGTGAGAGGAGGATCAGGCTGACTGTATTTGTCCTGTTATTTTTCTTCTGTTTTCCTTTATATTGCATTGCCCTTGAAAGCTAATTGGGATATTATCAGTTCACAGCCTACCAGAAACATGCTGAAACAGGTTTGGCCATTCAGAAACATGAACAAAATATTCCTGACTTCTGGTTTTTTTTTGTATTTTGTGGTCCACAGAAGGCCAAATCTAAATGTGAAATATTAAATTAATATGGAAATATATTTTTTAAAAGTTTCAGTGTGCCCTTGCCATGCAAATAATAACAATAAACAATCCTGCAAGCATTTGGGTTGTTCAGGGTTTTTTCTAATACCTTAAGCACTACAGATATACATATATATCTGTATATATATACAGATATATCAACATCCTTAGTGTCAGACAAATCTCACAAATAATCTAATATTTTTTGATTCCTAAATACCAAAATACCTTCCAGATTCATTCCAATATGGCAAATTGACACATCTCAGTACTTTTTCTTTTGCTGAGTTAACAAGTACTGACGTTTGTTTTTGTGACAAAGGCAAATCATTCCTCCTTCCACTGTGATAATTAATGGTGTCCTGCACCAGTACGGGCTCACAGCAGTCCTGTCACTTTCTATGACTGGTGCAATTATAATCAGCATTAGAGAGTACATTCCTGCTTTTCTACTGGGACTGCTGAGGATGAATGGATGCTATTAAAAACAAAAATTGATGCGTACAGTACTACTCATCGGCATCTGTTAAATGCTTATTCTTATATAGCTGGTGATATTTTAAAGTCTGTCTTGAACCTTTGGATGGAATGTCACCATTTTTCTGAAAGCCTGAAGAGGCACATTAGCCAGAAACAGAAAAGCAGGAAGTCATACTTTAGTCAAACTCTTTGATAGGTATTTTGGGATTTCACTGGTGTAGCCCCACTGGGGTCACATGGAATCAGGCTTGCTTTGCAATGTCCCTCATAATTTACTGGAATATGACTTATCATGTTTCAAAACATCTGTAGGCTGTTAAAATTTGATCCCGTTAGTTCAAACCTAAGATCTCAGATCCTGGAGACCTTCCTACATGCACAGTATGGCTTGTAACTGCCCTCCTGGCATGGTCTGTGTGGAAGGAGCAGCTCCAGGGGCTGCTCCTGCTTTAGCAGCTTTGAAGTGATGACTTTGGAGGTATTATGCCCTCCTTCAGAGGATCTCTAAGGGCCTTCCCTTCTTTACTGGATGCTCTATAATTTGCAGCCACGGCAGAACAAGATGATTGTGTCTCTGGATGAAGTTACAGATACTAGGGCAGGGATTCCTTGTGCTACTACACCATATAAATTTACACTTTTCTGTGGAAGCATCTATAGATGTACTAAGGCTTCTAAGTTCTGAGTTCCCAATAAACTTCCTGTAGAAACTGGTAGCTGGAGATTGTAGCAAACTTTCCATTTCTTAGTTGACCACAAGGGCTGGGGGAGCATCTCTTCGGATGTTTCCTGAGGCAGCATCTGATTTCAGGGCTGGAGCTGCCTGTGCACAGCTTCTTCCCTGGATTCTGGGGCAAGGTGTGGGTCTGGGGTGGGAGAAAGGTCCTTCTCCAAGTACAGCTGATGCCAGTGGGGAAGTGAGGTAGCAGAGAGCACAGAAGAAAAATGCTCAGCCAGGAGTTAGGGAAGACCTGTACAGACACTGCTGATGGGTGTGCAGGACTGGAAAAGGATTTACAGGGCTTTATCATTTCTGTGCAGAAGAGTATTAGCAAAGGCTTATTTCCTGAAGCTGTGATTGGAGGGAGACTCCTCAGCACTGGTTGGTGGTCCCTTGGGTCTGGAATGGTCCCCAGGGTTTGAAAGAGCAAAGAGGTGATTACAAAGAGAGAGCCCCAGTGGAGACCTTGACAAAGTGTTCAGCATGTGGTCTCTGACCCCCTGGAAAGACTGAGGACATGGAACAAGCACTGGCTGAGGAAATGATTGCAGGAGGAGACACACCCACACATCCCCAGCTTGTTGCAGTAAGAGCCATCATAGAAACACAGCCACGTTCCCCAAAGCTACACATCACTGTCCTGCACCGTCAGACACAACAAAGCTCTTCTTATAGCTTATCCCGTGGCTTTGAGCTGTCTGAATAGCTGCAGCACTACAGCATTAAATCTGCCCGTACCTTTTTTTTTTTTTTTTTTTTTTTTTTTGGTAAGAGGAAATGGTTTCACAGGGAAGAGGTTGCAGAGAGATCACATTCTTTGAGAAACTGTCTTGACAGCCATCCCAAGTATATTTTTGGTTATGTTTATTTCAAGTAGCAGATATGATCTAAGGTCTCATTCAAGTCAGAAAAAGTGGCCCTGGAGAGGAACTGATAAAACACATCTGATGGCATACACAGAACTTGCAGAGATGTGATGATCCTGAGAAGGCTCTTGAGATGTACCTGTTTCTGTAGGTGGTGGTAATGAGGTGTATTGCTGTCCCACACATATCACTGATTCCATAGGGTTATTCCCAGTCTTTCTACTGGAAAAATAACTTGATGTGGCACAACTGAGTGCTTTCAGTCCCTAAAGACAATATGGCATGATCCCCAAGGATAGCATGCACGAGACCTGTGGCAGGATGCCTACCCCCCACTCCTCTCTACCACGGATGCCTGGTGCGTGTAGAAGAGATAACCCAGACTGAAAGGTCCAGGCAGGGTCATCTCTCTGGCGCCAAAAGGGCTCAGGCCTCAGCTAAGAGTCAACATCTTAGTCTGGAGAGCTGAGGTGGGAAGAGATAAAAGAAACATTCTTGACTGAGAGACACTGTTTTACAAACTATAAAAGACACATGAGTTATCACAGAGGCAGAAGCCTCTTACACCCTGAAAGTGTTTGAATCTTCTCCCCAAAGTCTGGACACCGGTTTTGTGTTTACTTCCCTGGGGATTGAGGGGAAGGATCTCGATGTGTGCCCCACCAACAACTAGGTGGTAGGATACTTTGAATCCTAAGTTATATTGTTTCTTGGCTAGCTGTAACATTAGCAGGTACCTTTAACCTCGCCCTGTATCTAATAGTAGTATCTTTTTTTGTCCTTATTCCTGTGTAGTAATAGTTTGTTTTAATGTTTGTCTTATGTCTGTTAGTTTTCTGTCTATTAAATAAATAATTCATTCCATAATAGACCGAATCAGCCGTCATTAAATACTTGTGAATGAGAATGGATTTTGGGGTGCTGGCTGCCTCAATAAAGCTACTGCCTGCTGCCAGAGGCAAGGGCTTGTCTAACGCTCACGTCCATTCATAACAAGACCCAGACCCTCTATTAACCTCTGCTTCCAGCTCACCACATGTCTGTGGCTGAATCCCTCATCCCGTTGTGCTTCTCTCTCTCTTTTGTATTTGTTTGGGGCATTTTTTTTTTCTGGCTTAGCCATAAGCTCCTTAGGATTCACAGCCTTAGACTTGCAAGCCTTGTGTCTATACAGCACCCAATGTACCCTGGTCCCATCCACCATCCTCAGGGTAATGGTGATGGCACAGAAATGCCAAGGAGATCTGGAGAGACAGGGGCCAATGCTGCTTTCTGAAACTGAAATCTGTATGTTGGAGTCTCCTGCATCTCCTTTATTTTAAATGGAATGCTTTGCTGACTGCTGCGCTCAAAAATACATCAAGTAAATGGGAAAGGGAACTATTTTAAAGCATCCCTAACTTGTCACACTTTGTCATCTCAAACTGGATCACCTTGAGGGTATCAAACACCTGATTTATTTAGGTTCAGGTCCTACTGAAAGTGAGATTTCCTAGTCTGGGAGTAGGAGAGATGTTGGGTGATTGAGGTGCTTACTCACTGAACTCACAGATCCACTTTGAATCCTGAGCAACCACTCAGTCAAACACAAGGGGAAATACAATAATTTTAAAATGATAAAACAATTGCAAAGAGAAAACTACAAAAAATATAGCTAGATGATTCACAAATGGAAGTAAATAAATGCACAACATAAATTATACATTGCAGTAATTTGTTCAGCTACAGTAATAATGGTTTTGTGGGCAGGGATAGTTACTCTTACAACCTGTACAAAAGAAAAAAGTTGCACCCTAACAAAAACATCCCCAGGAAATTAATGTTTATTCAGATTTGACATTACAAACCATTTTATGGAAACCTGGAAAAATTTTTGAAAAATCTGTTCAGTAACACATTTCTTTTCAGAACTAATAATGCAATTTTATTGTCCTCAGAAGGTGTGTGGGATATCTTTAAAAGCAACCACAACATTACACTTCCCCTTCCCAGCCCCAAACAGGGAATCCTGGAGGCAGCCATTAATAATATAAAAATGTCTTGTATAAAAGTCATAAGTCTTTTTGAATCTGTGAGATCAATCAGATGCTAGAGCTTTAGATAAAAGTGTGAATTACCAGATTCTATATTGCCACGTTGTTGATGCCTCTGAAACAACTAATTTCACTTACAGTTGTGACTCTAAGTCTCTAACACCATCAACAGTTTTGCTTCCTATCGTGCTCAGTTATCTCTTCCAGTGTTGTGCTGGGTGGAAAGAGTTTTAACACTAGCAAGCCTAAGTCAGGCTTGAATAAGGAAAAGAAATGGAATTGTTTCAAACAGAAAGCTTCTGAAAATGTACCATCCTTGTGCATGTGGCTTGGCAGAGCCCCACTGTGTACAAACAGTGGGTGCTTCAGGAGCTGCCTGGGACTATTAATCCTTTCAACTCCACAGTGTCTTACAGGAGAATTTCCCTTGCTCTCATGTGATGGCTCACCTGGGGTGCACAGGAAAGGATTTAGCTTCAGAAAGCACGATTAAACCTAGTGCAATCCTTTCACAGGGCTGTGCACACATAGCTCTCCTGTATGCCATACTGGCTCACTAAACCACAATCCTTTGCTACTGCAGCAGGCAGAACAACACTAATAACACTATTTTACTGTAGCAATATGTTTTGTTTTATTCAGGGAAAATCAGGATAAAAACAACATATGTTAAAGAGAACACATAGGAGAAAATTTCAGAAACTGCTTCTGATGAATTTTTTTCAGGGTCTTGTTTTGAATTAAAAATTGAAAAATGTCAAAGGAAATATTTGGCAATAATGAGAAAATATTTATTTCCTCCACCATTGTTTCTGTAGGCAAACCCCAGTAATTTCCCTCAGGTGTTGTCCACAGTATGTGCTGGGTGAGAGGACAGCTGCCCATGTTCACTGGCACTGGGCTTTGGTGCCAGGGGTTTCCATCACAGCTGTGGCCTTGCAGGACATGGAGTGGGACCTGCTATGACACACTGCAGCCATTGCCCAAAGGATGAAGCTGCTTCTTCCCCAACAGCTCATCACCCTCAGCATCACCTGTCTCACCCAGTGGTCACAAATTCAGCTTGCTCCTCCCTTGTACCCACAGCATTTCCAGGGTTGATAAGAAAACATTTTCTTTCCATTGTAATGGAATAGAGGGCTTTCATCACTGAGTACAAACAGTGAATAAGCACATTAGGGGGATAGATTGGCAATAACTGAGGCCCTAAAATTTTGCATCAAGAATTAAATACCACAACTACCATTATACCGAGATCCCATTTGCTACATCTGCTTATTAGCTTCTGTCTGAGACAGTAAATGGTGCCAGGACCAGCTCACTGTGCCACGCTGGCACAGACTAGCCCTGTGTCTGGAGAGGAGGAAAGCCAGGCTTGGAGCAGGGGAGTGCAATAGCACAGCGTGGCCTGCCCATGTCAGTCACGTCATGCTCTCTTCTGCCTCCAAATAGGCACTGCACTGAAACAGAAGCTGCACTGAAATCACTTGCTGAAAGTAACTCCAGAAGATCCTTCTGTGCCAGCCCACGAACGTTTTATAGGAATTGCTTGGGATGATGGACAGAACTGCAGCTGTGACCTTCCTACCAAGGTGACCTTCCTAACATTGTTCAGTTTGCTAAGGTGAATGTAGCTGGTTTTGACAGAAGAAAAGTGGAGAAGAATCACTGGCAAAGGACACAACCACTGTGGTTGAAAATGCATGAGAGGGTGGCAGAGAAGGAGAGGTAGAGACTGCAGAAACTCTAGGTGAAAGGAACACAGCTATAGGGTTTGGAAAGGGCTTTAGAGGAGTACAGGCTGCTGTTGGTAAATGTAACAGATATTGAGGGAAACAAGAGATTTTTCATGTAAATGTCCTTGGGATCCAGAGGCAATTTTTTTTTGAGTAGGGATGAGCCAGCAGTCTTTCCCTTTTGCTTCCACCACTTCCTCTTCCAGGTCACAGCAGTGATTTAAATCAACTGCAAAGAGTGCCTGATGGATTAACTCTGAACATCAGTGTGACACCAGGAGCTCTCTGTTAACCTTCAGATGAGCAGCTGCTGGGAGAGACTAACCTGCCTCTCAGGCATAAAAGTTATTTCCCTACCAATAAACTGAGATGAGGACATAGGGCAGTGCTGGTACATGTCTGTCCATCCTGTGGGACTGCTGGCCCATCCCTGATACAGATGTGGGGCAGGACTGTTGCCAGAGAGTGGCTGAGCAGGGTCTGTCCCTCTAAGTAGTGGGGGTGCTGGAGATAGCAGAGTCAGCTGTACAGGTGCAAGCCAAGTCATGCCAGTCACCCTCCAAACTAGACAATGTTCTGAGTGTGGAATGAATTATTCATGTATGTGCATGAAGGATATTTAGGAACAAACCTTTAATTTACATTTGCACGTATCGGGACAGCAGCAGAAGGCTAACTCTTCTTTATAGAATGGTTATCTGCTGCCTACAAAAGCCATGCCACAGAAAACCAGCTGAACTAAAGCATCAAAAAGAGACTTGGTTCCTTTGGCCATTTTGTATGGCTTTCACCTGAGTAAAAAGAGTTGTTAAAACCTCTTTTTTTCACTGCCTTAGTTTCTTGAAATGAATAAAAATCCCCATAGAAATACCATCCACTAAAGATGGCATCTCAGTCAAGTCCTACCCTTGAGGAAAAAAGACCCAAGAACTACAACTCATAAACAGAAAAAAATTAACAGTATTACATAACACAAATTATGTCCTACTTTGTGCAGTTATTTTTCTCCAAGAGGTCATCCTGTATTCTGTATATGTTTACCTTTTTAAAGGAGGCTATTCACCCATCTTCCTGCGACCTGAAAAACATAGTAAAGTGTTTTTATTTTTCCCAGAAGCTTAATGTTCACAATTTTCACAATGCTTATGATATTATGTTACAAAGTTTTTTTTTTTAGTATTCCCAGTACTTTGATTAGAAAAGCTACTTCTTCATATATCAAGTTGCAAGAACTTTATGTGTTTCTGGTGCTATGTCATCAGTGGAACACATAAGATTTTGTAATAAATGATTTTCCACTAAAAATGCAGTGCAATTCACTGTACTTAAAGGAACATTAATATTAAATAAAAACTGATTACTATAATCAAATTTAATATCTATTTCATGAGGAGGAACTTCATCACCAGCAATTAATTGTAAACAGGCGATGAGAACATGCAAATAAACATAGATGTGACTGGGATACAATACTTGTGGCTTCTGTTCACCTGGACATGACATTTGAAATTTGTATCTAAGTCCTGATCTCTTGCACTTAAACTTGTAGAATAAACATTAGATAGGGCAAGAGAACTTGAAATAAGGGATAGTTTCCAATTCAGAATTGAAGGTATGTTTCTCTACCTGTGTGGTGGTTACTGTTTTCCAGACAATATTGATGGGCTCATCAACATAATTTCACCAGACTCAGTGGGGATGAAATGCGCATACTGTCCGAAATGGTGGTACTGACCAAAATGTGATACTGACCTGCTGCTCACTGGCACTCAGTGACTTGTATAAAGATTCACAGAGGAAGCATAAACATCAATGCCAATAGGTAATTCACAGATTATCAGCAATACACCAAGACCCTTCTTAGGTCGGAATGCAAACTGCCCCAGCTGACTTCAGTTAGCACCTAAGGGAAGCACTGAAACCTGTTGCTGCAGGTGGAGAAGTGTTGGTCCACTTCAGCTGGTTGCCTGTCATTTGGTTTGTGCTGACTGCTGACTGAGAACCCAGGCATTCTGCCTTCACCTGGCCCAAAGGACAGTGTGCACTGTGCATTTCTCCATGATTCCCTATGCCTGCCTTTTGAAAAGGCCCAGGGAGCAGAGCAGGATGCTCTGAAAGTGTAATGGGCTTATGCAGAGCTTGCTGAGCGTGGACCTGTGTTTCCCTGCCACTGGTCCCTCTCACCACAGGGCAAAGCCCACCCCAGGACAGACCAGCCCTTCCTCACCTGCCTGCTGGCACACTGGCAGCTGGGCTGGCTGTGGGATGGAGAACGCCACGCTCATCTGCAGCCGGTCTACCAGTCTCCATTTCTGTTGCCAAGGAGACAAGAATGCAGGAATTACTTTATTCAGGATTAGCTATTTTTGTTGTACTTACGCAACAGGAAATTATTCCACTATTCTTCCCTTCATCTCGCCCATAGTTTATTTATGTTATGATGCTTCTAGTGCCTGTACTGAGCCCCCAGGCACTGCCTTGCTGTTGGTGGGGGGCTGCTCCCTGCTGTGGGTGTGGGCGCTGACGGTGCTGGGCTCAGAGGGCTCAGCTCAGCTGGGCAGGCAGCAGAGCCCATGGGCAGGAGCCACCCAGCAGCACCACACAGCTGTGATGGAGCCTGGCACTGCAGGGACTCGCAGTCAAGAATTGATACATTTTTTGCTGTGGAAGGAAGTGAAGTGCAGAGTTAGCAGAGGTTAGCATCAGGCCTGTCTTGTGTTCTTGAATCCGTTTTCAGGAGGGAGGCTGGAATTACCCCTGACCTGCCAGGGCACAGGCTCCTGGCAGGGCAAGACATCTTACTGCCCACTGCCTGGCCACTGGGGTGAGAGCACCCACCTGTGGTTCTCACTGATGGCTGCTTAAACCTTAGACTGTGAGTGCCAGGGCTTGGGCAAAGGCACTGGAGCTGTGTCAAGTCCTCTTCTGAAATTTGGTGTGGAGTGCCACTGTGCACACTGCTGCATGGCTCCCTAAATCTTTTTTTGGACATGGTGGCACGTAGCTGGAGGAATTCAGGTCAGTGATAGGTGGTAAAAACAAGGACTTAACCCCAATTTTTTAATTACTGCAATTCTACAGAGCCTTCTCTCTAAGATCGCTATGAGACAGGTCCTACAGAATTTAACAGAAAATAAATTTCTGTAAGTTTTTAATAATTCTGTAAGATTCAGGTATGGGATTGTACAGAACAGCAAAGGAATCATTAAAAGACAATGCATTTTTGTTTGCTTCTGTTAGGCTTTAGCAATGTTTTTCTTTCTGCTGCCTTTGTTTTCCCAGCAGTTGTGTAGCTGGTGGGTGCAGCAGCCTGTGTCTGTCTGTTTCTGCCGCACAGGATCAGTGGCAGGTCTGGGTGAAGACAAGTTCATGAGAGCAGAATGGAGGGAAGAACCTGTTAGGGAGTTAGCATTAGGAAGTGTGACTCTGCCGGCATGGACAGGGCAGTGAACACTCTGAATGATACCCAAATGTTGATGAGATGCTCTGGGAGGGAAGCAGAGGAGCATGCAGGCATCCCAGGGCTTGAGCTGTAGTATCTAGCCCAGATGGGGAAAAGCATGTCAAAGAAATGAAACCTAGACTCTCCAAGCCTCTTGATCTGTCCAGAGGAATCCAGCCATAGGGTAATCCAGATGTCACCCTGCATCAAGTGTAAGAGGAAAGAGTTACCACATAAACCACAGCAGGTATCATCTCACAGCTTGTGTGTCCTGCAATCCAGGCAGCTCTCTCTCCATATCTACATTGAAATTCATAAAGAGAAAAGTACATTAAGAAGGACTTTATAAAGAAAGAGTGGGAAACCACCCCTCACTGGACATGAAGGACTTTTGTCATTGCACCTACTGCTGCTGCAGTTCAGAAGTGGTGATTTTTTCACTTTCTACAACACTGATTCTTTTTGACCATCTTTTGGCCATTAGCTACATTGATCTAACAGAGAGGAGATGTTGAGCCATGGATTAAATTCCTGAGATTGCCCTGGCCTCAGAGGGGACGTGTCTCACTCAGTTTCTGCTCTCTGCACCAATCTACCTCCCTGCACCAGCCACACCTGGCTGCACAATGGGGACCTGTCTGGAGCCCCCAAAATTTTCTTTCCTTTCACCTCTGTGTTGGATTTGGTCATGGATCAGGGAGAAGACTGCATGCTCAGGAAGTCAGGTGGATGCTTTCCCTGATCAATAAAAAAATTGTTTTTAAAATTGCCCCCAGGAGAGTATAATAAAAGGACATCTCAACTGATGAAAACTTTGGAGAATTGAGTGCTTTATTTGATGCTTTTTTACTAAAGAAATTTCTCAATGTAATTTTTGTAATTTTTCAACAGGTCATTCTTTTGAATGAGAATCCTGCTCTAGCACTTTTGCTAACTCATAGAAAAAATTTTGAAGAATTTGTAATTACTTGCTAGTTTTATAGAGAAATTACACTAAAAATATGAAAAGTTTTGCATTAAAAATATGTTGTAGATTGGTATGTGGAAGAACCAGTGAAAGAAATAGGAAAATAATTTAGGAAATATGAGAGGCAAGCTGCGGAATTATCCCCTTTACTCACTGAGATGTGTGAACCTCATCAGGTTATGGGAAACTCAGTTGCCTCTGATGGTTTTTGTTGCCATTAACTAGATCTGTCCTAAATCTTAAATTTCATTATTTAATATTAGATACTGACTCTGTATTTGGCCATGTGAATAAGTGTGACCTGCTTTTCTGGTTTGATGAAGACCAGTTAACTAAGCAGAACAGAGAGGGAAATCCAGCTACATTTTGATGATAAAATGTAGGCATCTTCTGTTTGGCACTTAGCTTTCATTAGATCAGACCTATTTCACAGGATGTGCTGTCTTTCTCTACTAAGGCACATGCCAACATTCATTTTACTTCCATTAACATATCACTCTTAATCAAAGCTGGTATTCAATTCTCTCTGCAGCCTGTCAACCTGACAGTCATGAATGTCTTCACAGTTCTGTCCCACTTAGTGTACCACACATTTTTGCCTACATCCTTTGAGACCCAAGTGGGACACATCCTTGCTTTCCATCTGCTTGCTGAAATCTGCAGGATCACAGCCCATTTTCACCCGTCCACAAGATCAAACACTGGTGAGAGTCTTATCTTTAAGGAAAAACAGACTTTTCATGGTGTTAGCAGTAGGCTTAAGAAGCAAAAAAAAGTGGTTATGAGAAGCCAAGCTTGACAGTGCCCTTAATCCAATTAAAGTTATGTCTGAAAAATTGTTCTCATTTTGGCCTAAGTGATTGAGCAGTGTTTGAATGCTTGTGCTAGGACAATCAAGAAATATATTGTGATTAGAATGTGACAGAAAGATCTTGGATTTATAATCAGATAAGGCTTCAATCAATTAAGACTTAATTATCTTCAAGACCAGAATTCTTCATTTTCAAAAGACTAATCCTGTGATTTAAGTTTGTTATCACTTTGTAGCAGTGGATGTTAGTTGAGTGATATGAAGATTTTAATTAGAGCCAGAAGATTTTACATGAAGATATTAAAGAAGCAAAAATGGGCTTTTGAATATATTTTATCATTTTTAAATGTCCTCTTAAAGCACTTGATATTCTTTTCTCAGATAACTGTTGTAGATTTTTCAAAATTGTATCTTCATTGTCATTTTGGGAGCCAATTAATTTTTTTCAAGGATACTCTTTGATATATATTTGCCAATGTACAAAGCCACAGACCTACTGCTGACAACAATTTCCCAACTTGAAAGTATATTTTAATAACTGAACTCTACATATCCAGTGGCAAAGAAATTTGTGCAAATTCAATTTTACTTGACAAGTACAGCAAGATTATAACTATGTGGAAATTAATGGTCACAGATTTGGTGTGTTTAGACAGAAAGCTAATCTGGAGGAAATCTTTGTGGAGTTCATTGGTGATAAAAAATTTATTGTGAACCACAATAGCATCTCTTTGGGATTCCACATATGATAGCATTTTGGATGTCAATCGAAGGACCTTCCCATGGTCAAGTCTCTGTGATAGTGCAATTTGTTTTGGGCTGTGGAAGAGCCATTGCAGGGAAAACCATTGGTTGTGTAAGGGTGCAATTCCCCTGGTCTAGAGCAGTTGTGAGATCTATATGATCCAAGCAAATTGGATAGGCCTGGTATTATTCCTTCTGACAGCATGGATTTTGATCATATTTGCCCATATAAATGGGCAAATGGTTACCATGGGCAATGGCAACCACCACTGGTTGTCAGCAGTTGTTGCTAAAAAAATGTAAAATCTTGTGCAGAAGACTGCAGATGGGAATGTAAGGTGTGGGGAGAAGATACGGGAAATCAGAAAGGGACAATGACAGATCCAGAAAATATGAGATAAGGAAGTGTTTGGAAGGGCAATAGGATGTCAGGACAGTGAGCAGCAGGGAAATACTCTATGAGGTAAGGCCAGGGAAGATGATAACGGGAAACTGAAGGGACCGTTAGCAGGAACAGAGAAGACCAGAAAGTCTCATGGATGCAGTCAGAAGCAGATGAGATTTCCTTTTCATGAAGGAAAATGTGTACATGTGACCCACTGAAGGCAGATTTGCGGGTAAATGTGACTCAGATCTGCAATCTAGTGAGTTAATCTTCCCCAAACTGAAGTTCTGCCAGCATCCAGCCATCTCTGTCTGTGTCTCTACAGCATTCGAAAGGCATTTCTGAGGATGTCTGCATTTACCTGCACTGCTTCAGGCCAGTGACATGCAGTGCCTCAGATCTCTGTATGGGTCCAGGCTCTCCCTGCAGTCAGAGCCTGTGGGGATGCTGGGTGGATCACCACGTTGGGTGCCCACAGGCTGGTCAGTGATTTGTTCTGCAGCAGGTGAGATTCACAACAATCTGTTGGATGTACAGCTCAGTGCCAGGCCTCACACCTCTCCCATGGCTGGCCAGGTCACATACAGCATAGAAAAGGATCCTTCCTTTCCCTTTGCAGACCAGGTGGAGACAAAACATCACTAATTTGTTCTTCTGAATTTCAACCAATTTTTTGCATTCTTCTGTTACAGAGCTTCCTTGTGGGAGTTTTTGTACAAATGTCACCATGAAATTTAAAGTAAAGTTCAACTCACATCTCCCTACTAGGGCAAAAATATATTTGGCCTAGGCTTCACCTGAAATTACTGTATTTAGAGGCACCTTCTGGTAGTGCTTATGTCTTTTGTTATGGAGAGCTGGGACATGTGGGGTGCTCCCAGGCTGGGCTTTGTGGACAACCTACAAAGCTACATGTGCTGAGGTAACAGGCAGAGAGATGAGAAAGACAAACCTCAAACTGGCTGCCTAATGCAGATTAGATGGCCAACTATATGGTTACAATTTGGTGAGATAAAGCTCATTGTATAATAGGCATAGACATTTATTTATTGATTAGGGAGTTTATTTCAGTTTGTGGTAGTAAGTGTACTAGGAAAAGGTGTGGTTTTGTTCCCTATCCTGGCATCAGAAACAGATAGTCTAACATTTTAATGGAAATTGCTGTTACATTCAAATTTGTGGAAAATTAGATTGGAACTTTTCCAGAATTATGATCATTTCTTTATATAATACTTGGTATGAGTCCACTTTAGTTTTAAACATTTGCTTTATATATGTGTCTATCTATTTATCTATATATGCTATATGTGTGTATGTATACATGCAGACACCATATATATATATATGTTGTCTCTTAGTTTGAATGTATGCTTGAATTTTGAAGTCTTATAACTCCTGAAGCATTTTGCTTCCTTTTTCTATGCAACACTCCATGTATGAGGCTGAAATCCTTTCTTGGTGAGATGAAAAGCTCTCATTTCCTACATCTTTAGACAGAACCAGAAATCATCCCTGCCTCAGAGCAGGGAGAAAGGAAAGAAGAGCAAGGAAGCTGTACAGCTTCAAAGATGTGAGCACACTGACTGGTAGGAGAGCTTTATTTGAGGCAGATGAAAGGGGAGTGTCCCTCAGGATCAGGAAACTAACAGTTGAATTGAACAATCTGAATGCAGATTTAGAAAGGAATTCCATTGGAAAGCTACTTTTATGCTTTTGAGCTGCTATGTCCTACCAAGGAGAGAAGTGCAAGCCTTTGAAATCAATGATCAATTTTGTCTTCCGTCCTCAGCTTCTAAGGCAAGACTTGAAGCACTATAGGCAAATGCTACCTTTTTCTGGATTGCTTTCTGAATCTTATGACTGGTATTGGATTTGGGATTTTGACTTTTTACAAGTCAACAAATATATGGGACATCTACTGTTCACATTTCTCTTGGCATTTGAATTGTATCTATGGAAAAAGGGGGTGTCCAAGGACACTGCATCTCTCTTCCTCCTCTAGCTAGTTCATTCAAAGATATAAGGAGAAGGGAAGCCAGACTAGGTATTTTTTTTCCTTATAGAGAGTTCTGTTACACAGGCAATTAAAATAAATGCCTTGGCATGGTAATGAGTCTTTTTTCCCCTTTCTCCTTTTAAAATACACCTATTCTTCCTCTTTTTCTCATATGTCCAGATGCACAAATAATTAGTTGCCTCTGTCTTCTCTGCTGAGGTTCATTAGCCATTGCTGCGCTGAAAACTGAGATTCAATACCATGGTTCTCTAAAGTCAGAGCAGGCTGAGTCATTAAGAAATGACTGCATACAGAACATGGTGAGATGCAACTTTCTGATCCTGTCAGAACTAAAGAATCCTTTACAGCACCTATTAGTGACTCATGCAGTAGCTTTGATATGTGGAATGTTTGTGGCCATTTTAGTTACTGTTCTAAATATTATCAGGTGGGAGTGCTTGCTTTCTTCATGTTTAGCATCTTGACTGAAAGTTCATATTTTTCTGGAAAAGGCCCTGGAGGACTGGAATCTCTTCTCAGTTTGATAAAAGAAGCTAATCCAAAAAGTCTCTGGTGGTCTCCTTCCATTGCATCAGGAGCAGACACCCTGCAATGAGTTCTATCTTTCCAGCCAAGCACAAAACCAAAAAGACCTGATGCATGCCCCTAGAAGCTGTTGCAGCACCCAAGCAGTCACTGGCTGCTGCTGTCTGCTTCTGGACTGCAATTAGTGCTTGTCCTCAGCAATGAATTCACAGATCCGCCAAGTTTCATGCATCACACATGAGACTAAGTTATCTGGCCCTCCTCACTGACCCCCTCTGCCATTTCTCTGTCTCACTGTGCTTGGAGTGGTGTCTCACAACCTCTCACTCGTTAATCCCATTTGCCTCATGCATCTGATCAGCATCTGTGTGATCTCCTGATCAGCTGGATCCAGCAGGTTACACCTCAGAAATGCAGTGATGTAGCATTGCCTGGAAGGAGCCTGTCTGGAAAAGCATCCTGAAGTTACACTAGTAGCCTCATTTCTATAAATCAGGTTCTTCAGTGAAGGAAATTGCTATTGTAGAAATTTTCTTTGGCTTTCTTAAATAATATGTTGGTGTCTAAAACAGCTTTTTCTTTTTTTTTTTCACTAGAGTCTACATTCCTTACACCTGTGTTTCTCTACCACCTGAAGCACTGAGCTCTTGATTACCTTCTCTTTGCCTGTAAGCAGGCAAGTGAGCAAAAAGATGTACTAAAACCACAAAGAAATCAAAACTGCTGAGATGATAGAAAACTGTGCGTTAGATAAGGGAGCTGAAGAGACCAGGGAAGAGGAAAACTGGAGATAATCTTCCTCTATAACCACCTATCAAATCCTTGAATCCTTAGTTCCCTACCTTTTGGGGAGAAATGATGTAAGGTAGTTGGTCTCATCCACCCCACTGCTAGCAAGAAGTAACAGGGAAAAGAAGCCACCACCCTGTGTCTATTTAAGCCTGTAGGGTGAAACAAAGCAGAGAAAACTGGACAAAAACCCCTGTAAATATCTAAAATCCTCCATCCCAATAACTCTTGAACCTCTCAGTTAACAGGAATAACAGAAGGGACCTGAAAGGGAATAGAATCTGTTTCTGAAGAAACCATCAGGAGGCTGAAAATGATCAGTGGCTCCTCAGATACCACTCAGAATATCAGCTACTTCTTCCAACAGCACCACAGGCATCCCAACTCCAGCCCAAGCTCAGTCATCTTTTCTGCCTTTTGTAGGCTTCCTTTTTCCTTGGGTGTTTGAAGGGTTCATGTGACTATATGCCAAGAAGGCAAAAACTCTCTGAACAGAAGCTTGAGGGACCCAGACACTTTGGGTCAAGGAGATGGTCTGAAGGGAAAATTTGGAGGAGTGACAGGAAACAAAGTTTTGGGGAAAAAATCTTTCTTAGAAGTGCTCAGTGAGCTATGAAATAGACAAGAGAGCATCTTCCAAACCCATGGGGCTCATGTCTTGCTCAACCAGCTGCTTGTGCTCATCCCTGCACTGAGCATGAGACATGAGCTCAGGAACCCTTGCACTCACAGCTCCTTCAAGCCTCAGGGAGCTGGAAGAAAATAAATTGAGTCAGTTTGTTCTGAAAAATGAGTCAATGCTGGTTTCAGCAGGGACAGAGTTAATTTTCTCCCTGGTAGAGTGCTGTGTTTGGGATTTAGCATGAGACTACTGTTGATAGCACAGTGATGTTTTAGTTGTTGAGTGCTAACACTAAGTCAAGGACTTCTCTGTGTTTGATGCTCTGCCAGTGAGGAGGTGCACCAGGAAGCCATGAGGAAGCATGGCTAGGAGTCTACTGACCAAACTGGCCACAGGGATGTTCCATACCACAGAGCATTGTGTTCAGTGGATAAAGGGGGAAGGTGGCTGGGGCTAGGCGGGAATCACCATTCAGGGATGGGCTGGGCATCACTCGGTGGGTTGTGAGCAATTGCAGCATGTACCACTTGTCTCTTGGGGGTTTTTATTCCTCTTTTCATTACAATTATTAGTATTATGATTAATATTATTAATAATACATTTGATTTTGTTCCAATTATTGAACTACCCTTATGTCGGCCCATGAGGTATACTATTTTTTTTTTATTCTCCTCCCCACCATGGTGAGCAGAGTGAGTGGCTGTGTGGTACTCAGTTCCAGGCTGGGCTTAAACCATAGCAGAGCTTCGCAGCAAAGCAGCTGCTTTCAAAGTGCTTTTCTGATGTCACTCAACTCCTCTCATGAAGTCATTGCTTAGTGCTGGTTGCTATAACAATCGTTAGTCTTTTTCACTATTACTCATGCAGCACAAATGCCTACAGGTATGTCACTGTTGTGAAATTCAACTTTAAAGTGTTCATTTAAAAATATTTCTCCTATGCAATCTCTCACTGACACAAAACACAGCTTTACAGAAATACCTTTTTTTTTTTTTTTCTTTTTTTTTTTTTTAGGAAAAGCCAGCTCCAACTCATCCTGGGCTGTCTGAAGAAAAAAAGGAATAAACCTGAGGAAAGAGCATCCTTTCAGTGAAGCAGCATTTTAGCTGAATACTTCCCTCTTTTATGTTCAGTATTTCCAAAATCTTTTTCAAAAGCTCATTTTAACCTCTTAGATTCTGTTTTTAAAACTCTCATTCTGTGTAGAGGAAGCACCTACAAGCATTATGGTCAAGCCTGTAGCTTTCTGTATATGTATTTTTATAAGAAATGGGAATGAACAGAGAAGTAGCTCTAAGAAACAGTGTTTATAATTTTTCCAAGCATTATTAAGCTCATGTGAAATACCATCTCTTTGGTTATAGTAAAGACTACAAGGAAAGTTATCAATACAAGAGGTCATACTGTGGATGGGAAATACCTTTTGGTGGTCTTTGAATTGCTGGTGCTGGTTCTGGACTAACAATTAACTCCATGGAAGAAATAAAAGACAGTAAGCCAGACAGATTTAACCATCTTGGAAATATCTTCAAACATTTTAGGGTGTGAATAAGCTCAGTGAATTATTTACAGTGCTGCATCTCTCTGCAGTGGAGTGACAGCTGAGGGGCCCCATAGCCATGACCAACCTTAGCACCTGGCACTCACCTCCTGCTCCTCTCCCAGTCACACTCTCCAACAGCAGACACTCTGCAGACTGGTAACAAAAATCTAAAATAAATGTTGCCAGCAAGCAGGAGTCAGTCCCTCAAAGGGCCTCTCCCTCTCTATCGACTATAGGAGAAACCTTCAGTCACCTCTAAAGAAAAGTCTGATTTTGAGGCCAGAAGTGTGCAAAGCTAGATGGGAATGTCCTGGCCTTGGTGGCTTCTACCTGTGGTATGGAAGCAGCTATGACAGTGCTGCCTTTTGGGGCACAATGCTTTCATTGATACAGTGAAATCTTACTGTCTGAGTGTCAGAAGTGTGAGGGACAAGGACTATAAAGTAACACCTTTCACAAAATGTGCACAAGCTCACAAGCTTTCAGACACAGTACTTTTTAATGATTAACTTGTTATTTTGACTTAAGGGGTTTGGTGTTTTGGGGTTTTTTTTTTTTTTTTTTTTTTTTGTTTGATTGGTTTGGTTTGGTTGGTTTTTTGTTTTTGGTTTTGTTGTTGGTGGTTGTGTTTGGATTTGTTTTGTTTTGTTGGTTTCGTTTGGTTTGTATGGTTGTTTGTTTGTTTGTTTGTTTTTTCCCCTCCAGATTTTAAAATGTGTTTTGCAGTTTTCAAAGCTTTTGGAGTTCAGGCTCAGTTTTCTGTAAAGGGGAGCTATGAAGTGCTGTAAAGGGACATCTCAGTGATCCAATGAAGGGTATGTGTATACTGGTATTACACTGGGACTCCTCCCCTCCCTTGCATCCCTGGGGGTGCAGGTCACTGCTCTGGGGACACTCAGACCTGGCAGGGGATGACTGACCCACAGGCAGCCCTTTGTCCCAGCACACAGCAGAGGGGTCAGCCTGGAGCTTTTTATGGGGTGATGTTCAGATGAACCCTGCCCCCAGCATCCTTCACTGTTGCATCTCCAGCAATAGATTTGACTCATGTTTTGCCAAATAAAAGTGGGCTAAACTCTCCAGAGGGGAGAGGAAACATCAGGAAATGTCGTAAATAATGGAAGGTAAAGACTAATTCTTTCATCTCAAAAAAAGAAAAGAATTTTTTCCATTCCTCAGAATTCATGGAAGCACTATGAAGCAGTACTCAAGTTTCTACTGTCCAAGATTCATGCTTGGGAAAGAAGTCAAAGTAAGGATAAGACACACATAGGTACAAGCCCTATTTCTGTAGGATAAAATTAACATTGTTTAATTCTTCCAGCTTGCAGTCAGATGCATTTACTTTAAAGACGGTGCTCCAATCAGGGATGTATAAACTATGAATTCTTTCATCTACTGTTATAGACAGATACTTTAGAAAAAAATGACATGGAATCTGTCCAAAGAAAAATCCTAAGTATATGAAAATATCAAACAAGTGTACAAAACAGTCTTATGCCTTGGTAAAAATACAGAGCTCATCTTGCATCCCCATGCAGTCATATTCATGTAACACCCATTTAGCTACAGGATTCCTGAGTCAGTGTTTCTACTCTCAGGTTTCTGAAATGTGGGCTGCCACAACTGAGCTTTTAGGACTTTTAAAATTCTTATCTCCCATGTCACTATTGCTTGAAGACACTGTTCCTGCTCCTTCTGTTTTTCTTGAGTTACATGATCTGACCTCAGAATTTTGTGGTTAACAATGTTAATGCTGTGCCTTGCCTGGAAACTGGTGAGATGGAGGTTTGAATGGCAAGGAAAGAGAAGCAAAGTACTCAATAATTCACACACTGATGATCTGAGCACACAACGAATGGTTGTCAAAGCTGGGCACATTTTAACCAAGTTCTTCTCAAGGTCTTACACCCCCCCGTCCAAAATGACCTCTGGCTTTGATTAACTGAGAATTGCCAGGAATTTGCAGCACTTCTTTGCTACAATCTTGGGAGGCAGCAGGAGGATGCAAAATGCTGCAGTGGCCCCATTGCATCTTTGAAGTTTTTTTCGTCATTCTGGACTTGAGACCTCACAGAGGTAGTAGGAGACTTCATGAACAGGGTTTTTATTGAGTTAGGGGAGAGGAGGAAGGAAACTGATGCCCATCTGATGACAGCCTTGGCCATGTTTATTCTGTGGGTTGGGCAGGAGAGGGGGCACAGACGAATTGGAAGCCTTGCTTCACTGCCAGAGGGCTGGATAATAGGGAAGAAAAGAACTGCTGAATGTGGGGTGCTGAGCAACTTCAAGCATGATGTCAGGTTTTTTTTGTGGAGCTGAGGCAAGATTATTACATTTTCAGTACACTTCAGCTCTAAAAATGAGGCAGATCCCTGCGGCACGATATTGGAGTGTTAAAAAGGGTGATGGTCAATCTCTTTGGTGGTCCGAAGAGTACTCCCTACTTAAAAGCATGAGAAACCTGTGAGCAGAGCCCTTATTTTGCAGGTGAATATTCAAAACCGTATTTAGAGATAGAGTGTTTGGGGAACAGTGTCCTTGGGTGATACCTCTGTGTGCTGCCTACACTGTATAATGGAAAATAGTAGCTTTCTATGGCTTTTTTTTTTTTTTTAATGTGTTTCAATATTTATTCTCCTGCTTAAGAATGTAATATAACTGAAAGTCTGCAAACTGGGATTCTACATATTTTTTCAAGAGGTAACATTCCTTTCCCAGGGCTGCTGCAATTTTTCATCCTTCTGCAATCTGTATGGTTTCTTTCACTTCCCTAAAGAAAAGTAATTCCTTTTTTCATCCTGCACAGCAAGGTTCATCTTCCACAATATGAGATTACCCTGTCAGCTGAATTGTTGCTGAATTTTAGGTATATTAACCACCAACATTATCCTCTCTGTGCTGGTGGGCTAGCAATGTTATCAGCCTCTAAGACAATCCTTGCTCATTGATGAGAAATACAGTCTTCCCCTGAATTTTGAGGGGAATCACAGATAATCAAAGAATGTATCTGCCAGGCACATAACATGCTGTTTGTGTGGTCTGTCAAATTGTCAAATTCCCCTAGGAAGAATCAACTGTCTTTAGACAAATGAAATCTTATTGTGTTAGCAGAAAGGTTTACATTCCCAATTACTAAACAAAATCACTAAAGAAAAATAATAAAAAATAGAGTTTGTGGTGGCATTTTTTTGTTTGGTTTTGTTGTTGTTGTTGTGGTTTGGTTTTGGGGAGTTTTTTTGTTTGTTTCATTTTTCGTTTTTGTTTTGTTTTGTTTTATTATTGTTTTTCAGTGTTTCACATGGTTGGGAACAAAAGCCTTCACTCTTTTGGGCTCGATGTCCCTGGTGAGTTTTTAAAGTTACCTGGCTGGGCTTTTGTTTAGCTGGAATTACCTATCTTGCTAATTTCTCTTCTGGACTTCCTCCAATGGAAATCAGTATTATGAAGTGAGACAGGAGAGTTGCTCTCAACTTGTCATGTTGTATGCTTGTCTGTGCCTGAAAGCTTCTGAATCAGATTTTTCCTTTCTCCTCTGTTCCGTGCACTGGAGTTTTCTCATCTTCTTTTTTAAAGCCTTAATGATCCCAGGCAGGAGCCCATTGGGTGCTATGAATGAAGCATCCTGGGTTTTTCTGGAGGTGGAGATATCACAACAGATGCAAGACTCCTTTCAAACTATCTAAATTATGCACTGAAAGAAGAGTTCTCTGTATAAAGTATTCATTATACATGAATCTTGCCAAACTCAAATTTTCTAGATTATTACATCCTCTTCTCAGAGACAGCATGTGACATAGCAACAATTTAAAATTTAACACTTAGACCACTTTCTAAGTTACTCTCTCCCTCTCCATTTCTGCCCTTTATATCCAAAGGAAGAGACAAGAAACCTTGAAATAGGTAACCTAAGATGACTTTCTAAGGAAGACTCCAGTAGAGACTGACTTGAAGGGTTCAGACAAGGCTGAATCACAGAAAGGTAAAAGCAGTCCATGATCCACAGTTCAAAAAACCCATCAGCCCTTTCTTCCTAAGAATACATGAAGTTCATCTCTCAAGAAATACAAGTGCATTTGCCTAACTCATAGCATCTTTTTCTCTTTCTTAAAAGCATAAAGATACTAAAGAATTCCCCATATGTCAAAAATACTAGGTCATTTGGGCAGCGAGGAATCTTTAGGTGTTATGGAAACTGATAAAAACATTATTTAGCTTCTTTTAATGTTTCTTTCTTTCTCTTTTCTTTCTGCTTTTCCTTTGTATTCTGTACAATTGCCATCTGGATTGCTTCAAGAATGTGAAAACAAATAAATGCATGACCGAGTTTAACAGTGAAAAAATGTTTCACACAAGGTTTCAGAAGATGCAATTGTTGCCTTCGAAAGGAAAGATCCAAAAGGAAGGATCTGCCTTGCACATTGCTCTCTTTTGGATTTAGGAGAGATTCACTTTCACCATAGGATCATTCAGTTTGGAAAGGACCCCAGGAGGTCTCCAGTCCAGGCCCCTGCTTGAAGCAAGACCTGCTACAAAATCAGACCATACGTCTTTATTGATTTAGTACTTTCTGAGCGTTTATTTTTTCACAGTAGACAGTAGTGGTGGTGCTCTAAAATATTGTACTCCAGCTGTTTGGAATAGAATAATTTGCAGTTTCTTATAGACTACCTTTACAACATACATGTAATCTTTCACAAATGCCCTGAGGCATTATTGGCTGTCAGGTGTGGCAGCTTGAAAGTTCAAACAGAACTTCTCAGTTAATGCTGAGTGATAATAGGATTATCATTGTAATGGCCAAAGGATGCAGGGTAGCAATGCCTGTAGGTACAGGTAATGTCTACTTTTAATGTCTTATTAGACCGAGTGACACAGCAGAATGAAGGGATCAAACTCTCTGGTTGAGTCCCTTTGTCATCTTCACTTGAGGATCTCAAAAGAAAAGAACTTTTAAACCAGCCTTAATATTTGGTAAATGGAAGAATGTAGACTGAAGGAGGGAGTATCATTCCCAATGGAAAATTGCTTTGAAATCCTACACGGAAGACACTGGAAACTGTAGATTTCCTGCAGGATTTCTCAGACATCTTTGACCTTTTAAATTCCTTTAACTGTAAGTAGCCCCATTGATTCTTACAAAGAAAGATGAATACTAGAGCACAGAAAATTCAACAAGACTTTGGGAAACTGAGAACATGAGAGGACTGGAAACAGCAAAGTGACACCAGAGGGGAAATAAAATTGGGATAATCTGTGTTTACCATTTTGTATTTGCATATTTTAATAAATGGAAGCTGTGTCAATTATGCACAGTCAGATCAATCACACGTAAATATAAGAAGCTTTGAGTTGCTGTAACCCTACCTACCTTTTTGCAGAATATGGTACTACTGCCTTAGAATTGAAAGCAAAGGTAAAACTGAGAGAACAATGACCAGTTGTAGCACTGAAGGTGGCTATTGTAAGCTACTAGAAAAGAACATGAAATTCATCACACTCTTCAGTCTTTGAAACAGAAGAACATCCCTCTTGCTTATATGTTATATAGCAACCACAACTTTGAATGTAAGAGGGAATTACTGGATAAAGTTATTTTTTCATTTAGGACCATTCTAGCATAGGAACTATCACAGAAGGCCATGACAATAATAATTATCCTATCAAAGACTCATTCAACTGCAACATCCACCCAAACAACACTCAGGTAGACCTGTTGTGAAAATGCCTGCATTACCCATTACCACGGGCTGTATTGACAGAGTGGTCTCCCATTGGGGACAACAAGGGCCAGCTGCTCCAGGGAGACAGCCAAGCCAGGAGCTGAGCATGAGTCAGTGCAAACCCTGCCCTCACCCATAACCCACAGGAGCAGATAATGGGGGTCTGACAGCCCTTGACTTGGCAAGAAATGGACCAGGACCAGGATCCATCCAAGTGCTCCAGCCAGAAGCAGAAGGAGACTAGACCAGAAATAGGGCTGGGAAGAAGCTGTGACATGGCTCTGAAGTCCCTCCATGTGGGCACACCCACAGTATGACTTAGGCAGGGACTGACAGCTGAAATGGGGCTAATCACATGTAAGTGCACAGTTGAGCAAAGAGGGACAAGTAGTTCTTTATACCACAACAGTTAAATGTTCATTTTGTTATTGTAGTACCAAGCAGCTTTCATAAATATTCCTCTAATACTGAGCTTTCATCATAAGGTCACTTGCTTAATCCCACATAGGCAGTGACAAACGGCAAGCTGTGTCTGACTCAACCATTTCTCTCACACCCTTTCATTATATGCATTTGAATAAAACTGTTCTGTACCCTGCTGAGTAACCTTTCCAAATCACACTGCTGGTTGGGTAGGGCTCAAGGAAAGACAGAGCAATTCAGTCTTGGCATGAACAGAAGCCAACATTTAACTAGATTGATTTTCCACAGTAAGGCTAATAATTGTGGTGCTAAAATGCAAATAATTACTATGGTAATTGCTTTTCAGCATCCACAGGTGTGTTGGCTACCTCTCAAGCTGAATAAAAGGACAAAGACTCCCGGTTTTAAAAGCTCACAATGTTCCTGCCTTCTGCAAAGTTCACTGAAAACCAGTGGGAATGATTTTCATAGGTGCATGAGTCTCCTTATGAAAGGTCACAAACTTTACTCTCACTTAGATGTCTGGGAAAATTTATTCAAGGTTAATATTAAGTGACCAAGCAAAGAACTTGGTCTCAGTGAATGAGCTGGGGTTTAATTCAGCCCTCCTATGTCCCATGAAAACATGAACAAGGTCTTACCTGTTCAGAGCAAATATTCACCTAGCCTGAAAGTGTCCACAAGTAGATACCTAAGGAATTGTAATAGCAGGAGAAATCTGTGTGATATTTCTTCCTCCTGCCTTAGCCTTCATCCATCAATTTCAGACCGATGGATTTTCTCTGCCTGCCCCAATTTGTCTGTTCAGTAACAAGGATCTCTCTTATGGAATTCCCCATTTTCCCCTTGAAGTAATTGTTTACCTGAGATATCATTACATTTTCTTTGCTTTTTTGGCTTCCACCAAACACTGAGCTGATAAGGAAACAGGTGCTGTTTCCCAAGGCCTCAATCCTTAGGGGTTCTGGTTTGCTCAGAAGCAGAATTTTATGTGTGAATCGTTTGCCATCCTGTGCATCTTTTTACATTCATTTCTGTCACACTTCATCTGGTATCTTACAGCCTTGGCAATCATTTTCCTGAGGTCCTTCCTAGTGCCACTTATCTCTCTTTTTTTGTACCACTCTGAGCAGCTCTGGATCACCAGCAAAGCTTTCCCATGCTCTGACATCCCTGACCTTATGAATATGTGATGGAGTTGGTCCGGAGGGCTTTGGGGCTGGGAACACCTGAGGTGCTTCTTTTACCACTCGCTCACATTCTGCCTGCATGCAGGACTATCTTTTCTTTCAAGCACCCTCCTTGCATAAAACACATGTAGAATCTAAAACCAGAAATTTATTTTAAATATCTGTTGGCTTTTCTTTTCCCCAGATGGACATGCATCTTGGTTTCTCCATGTTTATTTATAAATATGGCATCCACTTTGCCCGGAAGGCAAACGGTATTACTTTCACAAACAGGGAGGATTTTGTATTTTCAGCATGTGTACATTTCTGCACATTCTCAAATAAGAGTGTAAGGAAATATCGAAATTAATATTTAATGTGAATGTACTTGACTACAGTTGCAGAAGGCAGCAGTCTTTCAGTAGCTGTTATTTTCCCAAATGTGGCTAATGTCAGAAATACAAGAGAAGAACTGAACTACCAATTAAACATTTTGCCTGTCCCATGATATTTTGTTTATTTTCACTTCATAGACAAAAGAGTGACTACAGGGACTAAACACACAGGCTTTCCCTTTATGAAACTGCAACCTAATGGACAAATAAAGCACAAAATTGCCTCTCTTGTATTAACTACATTATTAATTTTTAGAAAAGTGAGCAGATCAAGGGTCGAATTATCTTATCGTTGACCAGTGCATGATTAGAATCAAAACAAATGTCCATTGTGCTGTATATTCCACTTTGTGACCACTGCTGAACTGCATGAAGAATGAAGTTTTTCTCCAGGCAGACAAAACCAAGACAAATTAACTTTTTAAAAAGTTCAATCAATCCTAGAGCTTGGCAAACATTACTGATCTCCTTATGCTAAGCAATGCTACTTAAGAAGGGAGATACCACTGTAATGGATTTTTTTCAAAGAAAGACTGAAGTTAGTTCAACAAAGATAAAACAACTTGGGATTAATTAACTGCAGTCATGCAAATAAATATTAAATAATGAGCTGTTATAAATTATGTCTTATACAGTTAATATTCATATAAATTTCATGCAAATATTATACAATTTCTTATATTATTAAATTAATTTTACTCATTACCTCATAAAGCTGAAAATAATACTTTTTTAGACTTTCTGCATTAAGATTTGACCTACACTAGCAGCAACCATATCCAGATTGCAAATGCTCTCCAAATGTCTACAACTTTTGAAGTCAGAAGCTTCTACCATGTTTTGGCTAACCCTAATTTAGTAGTTTTAAAGCACATATAAGATAAAATTTGGAAGCTGTCACCCTTCATCAGACAGCAAGGAAAAGCTGTTCCAAAATGAATAGGGCAGTAGTCAAGCCCAGACTGGAAACACATAAGCTGAAGACCAAGATTTCAACATGATCACTTCCTTGAATGGGGACAGTGTTGCAAAGCTTTCACAAGAATGGTTTCCCACAGTGTATGGTAATGCTTTTACTTAGGAATGTCATTGAACATCATCTCTACTGAAATATGAGACCCTGTCTCAGAAATATCACAGTGAATCTTTGAAGAAAGAAACTTGATGTGAATGTTATCTTTCAATTTTATAAGGGGTAAATTTTATTCTCCCACGACATATATTTTAAGGGTAAATTTTATTATTTCAAGGTTTCACTGCTAGTGTCTTTATTTTAGTTAACTATATAAATACATATTTTATCCTAAAGATATACTTTGCATTTAGCTAGGTGATGATGATATATAATTCACGTGTATGTAATGACATACTTTATATTGGGCCTTGAATTTTTTTCTCCTCAAGCATCCTCAGATGCTCATATCTACTCATAAGAAGATAATCTATCTTCAAGTGTTACATCTTTATTCCCCCTGTTAAACAGGCTGAGGGCCCCTGCCTGTGCAGGTGAGAGCAGCTCCTGAGTAAGCAGGGAAGTGGATTTGGGAAAACCCAGCAGCAGTGTGTCCCTCCACATCTGCTTGGTCACCTGAGGCAGATGATGTTACATCATTTGGGATCCCATATCAGCATTGCCAATAACAAGGAATAGGTGTGAGCTTCTTTCATATGAATTGTGTTAAATATGGAGATGACATGATCAGTAAATATTTCTGATCTGATTCAGATGAATCCACCCTGTAGAGCATCTGAAACAGCACTTGTGGCTTAAAATGTCATTCTGAGACCAAGCAGGCACTCAAAAAAAAGTCAACTCACCTCTCAGTCATGGCACTAAGTTTTCCCTGCAGAAATGAGAGCCCCAAGTGCTGTTTGGGGTGGCAGATCTCTCACACAACTTGTACTTTCTTCCCAAAAGTCATTCCCTGTAGGGCCAAGGAGAGGGGGCTTTGACAGGCTGGCGAGTGGCT
This sequence comes from Picathartes gymnocephalus, assembly GCA_013390045.1. Taxonomy (NCBI): domain Eukaryota; kingdom Metazoa; phylum Chordata; class Aves; order Passeriformes; family Picathartidae; genus Picathartes; species Picathartes gymnocephalus. Next base: position 100,434 of record WEKY01048207.1, read on the forward strand.
CAGCAGTGCTGCTCAGGTGGAACCTGTGTCCCCACTCTCGTTTCCCCAAGCTCTGAGGCAGCTCTGAGGAGGGTGGGCATCCTGCTGAGCTGATGGACCGGTCCCTTACTGCTCAAGCAGTCTCTGGGGCTTAGCAGGGAATTTGGAAGTATTCAGTGGTATTTACATATTGAGGTGAGTTCAGAGTACCTAGAGACTGCTCAGCCTATAGTGCAAAACTGCAGTTTGCTCCGGTACCCTTGCCTTTATGGCTGTAGTTAATAATTTCCTGGTGTCCCCCATATGGTGCCACTGTCTAATATAATCCAGAAAATAATTAAGTGCATCACAAATCCTTCAGTTCCCTCTTGTGTTAGCTTATCCGTCCATAACGTGGCTGTTAAAAACTCTTTTTTTGCACATTTCCTTAGTAAATATTAGAAAAAAACCTTTCATTGTCCCATCACAGTTTTTTCCTGCAAGCACCGTAGTTCTGCAAGGAGGAACATTGGAGGTGGACCAATGAGTGAACTGAAATTGATAAAATAATCTAAGGGATTTACTAATGTATATAGCAAATTGATCATTTATTTGGAAGTTATTTTACCCACAAATGATGTCAGTAACTTCTGTCTAATACAAATGAAAAATACATAAAATGTAAATTTTCTTTTGGCTCTGTCATTTTACAAATTTGTACATGGTCACAACAATGCTCTGATCAGTTTCTCATATTCTATCACTTACTTTAAAATATTTCTAGGTATGCATGTGTGGGAAAGGGAATAAATCAAGACATCTCTGCACAATAATATAGGATAGGAGATGTTTTATAAGATACAAAAGCCCAAGAGTGTTTTTGGACCTTGGGGACAAACATTCTCGAGTAAGGCTATTCTATTTGAAAGATTTTTTGTTTGTTTTGTTTCAAAAATTTACTGGCTAAATAGATACTTTAGGGCCTGGATGTTAAAATCCAGTACACTACAAATGGGTTATTGCTGCTTATCATCACTTGCTTTATTAATGGTTACAAAGTCCTTTAAAACCCCCAGAGGACTCCTGGGGAATAAACAAGCAGACAGGGTTCTGTGTTGCAAAAAGCTGTAGAAACTAAAGTGTGTTTGCTATGAAGCTGCAGGTGAACCTGAGGCAAAAGCCCCTGGGGGATCTGACACTTCTCAAAATGAATCTCCAGCTTGGCAGGCCATAATTTTGATTTAGTTTGACCTATTTTGTCTTTTTTTAAAAATTTCTATTTCATTTGGCTCAGTCTTACGTCTAGGATTGCAAGGTTCAGGGAGAGAAGTCACCTGTTCTTGCCTCAACTGTATTTGAAAGAAAATCTCTCCAGCTCTAAAGGAGAAAGACTGCAAGGAGTTAATGCCTTTGAGACCACTGGATTAATGGATTTCAGATTAATGTCTAAGGAAAACTGGAAAAAAAGGTGAAGTAACATCCAGCAAATAGGTGTGATAAACTGGTTCCTGGAGGTGAAAGTTTTCTCTTCCCCGTTTCTGGCTGTCTTGGAGCAGTAAGGGCAGGCTGCTCCTCAGGGGAGGAGAGGTGGGGGTTCAAGGTGATGCAGGGCTGGCCAGGGTTTTGCCAAGGGTCAGCAGAAGTGCCCAATGACGCCTTATCTCCCTTGTACTAAAGCCTGTGGTAAACCCAGGAACCGTGGGCAGGTGACAGGGAGGCAGAGGACATTCTCCTCACAAGTTCCTATGGCTTCCTATTTCTTCACTCACACAATTCAAATGCACAACTTAGTTGTGTAAAATAGGCACATCTTAAGTATATTGACCAATTTTTTCATTTGTGTGAAATATTACTTCTCTCAATGTTCATTGGAACCACAACAGGTTATGGAGATCAGGTTTATTTATTGGTTTCAAGGTCTACTGCAGATGCAAACAGCTGTACAGTATAAAAGCTGATATTTAAAAAAAGAAGAAATATCATCCCTGCAGAAAACCCCAGCACTTCTGGCAAAGAATTTTATGCAAAGCTTTATTCATCTGTTTCTATCCAAAAAGAAGATTGCTAAATAAAATGCGATGTCAGGAAAGTCAACAAAAGGTTTTACCCCAAGTGATTTGATGGCATTTTGTATTGACTGAATGGTGCCCTCTGGGGCTTTCATTCTAAAATATAGTATAGAGACTCTCTGAAGTAAGACAGCTTTAGAAATCTGGATGGGGAGAAAATGTGGTACTCTCCAGACTGCAGAACAGTCAGTCTCCTCCAGTCAACCCAGTGCCACCAATCTTGATATTTACTATACTGCTTTTATCTTTAAGGAACGGCATCTTGCAGCAGTGGAAATAGGTCCAGTGTAATGCAGAAGATAATACTTCTAAGGTGCACAGTTAATGCTTTTATATGCACTTTTAAAGCCATTATTTTGGACAGACATCTTTCAGACTGAGAGTCCAGGTGTCTCTCTCGATTATGGCAATCCTCTATCCTGACTGAGAATCTTTCTAGGCACCTTTACAGACTATTTATAGAGTGCATACATTACTGAAGACCTCATCAACAGTAAAGAATCCAACTATGTGTGCTGAAAAATGTTTGGTTTTTTCCCATTTTATATGCAACGAGACTGAGACAGTGCTGGACTGTAAAGGGCATGAGTGAAATCTGACCATTGCTAAGGGAATTAAATCCCAATTTGAGGGAGAGGTGTGGTTGCTCCGCTTCAGGACCTCATCACAATGCAGCAGAAAGGTACAGGGCTGGCAGGCACAGAGCACTAGGCTGGAGTGTCCAGATCCTGAGTGCAAAACCATGGCTTTTCCCCTAGTACATCCATTTTCACCATAGCTCCCAGCTATGGGAAGTGAAAACAGTCATCAGGAGACAAGCCTGAAAATGAGACTCTGGTTTGTACATACACCTTTCTCCCTCACACATACACTTGCAGGAGGCAGTGAAATAAATTATGTCAAGTTATAAATGGAGACTGGAAATAGCCTTACTTGAGTCAGAGAAGGGAGCAGCCCTAGCAAGAACCTGTGGAGAAGGTTGTCTGTGGAGAGGAATGTCCCAGCAGGGATGGATGTTCTGGCAGGGAAGTGTCTGAGGTGGTGCTGTTCCGCAGGGCTCAGTGCTGGAGCCAGCACAGTTTGACATGCTTGTCAGCAGCACAGCGGGGTCGAGGGCACACTGAGCAAAGTCTGCCAAGTCACAGCACTGAGCTGTGAGGTGCAGTCACACACTGGAGGGAAGGGATGCCATCCAGAGGGACCTGGACAGGCCTCACAGGTGGCCCTGTGCAAACCTTATGAAGTTCAACAATGCCAAGTGCAAGGTGCTGCATCTGGGCTGGGGCAATGCCAAGCACAAGTACAAGCCGCTGGTACATGTCACCTATACCTGGAAGGTTTATATTTTTAGCTCCACCTATTTTTCATGCCAAATCACCACATCCCATCTAATTTTATGTCCTTAATGGGGCAAGCAACTTGGCCTGTGCCTCACCTGTGACACCACATCTCACCTTTCTGAGGAGCTTCTCTGAATGGTACAGGTCTATTTTTCTGCTACACAGGGATACACAACTCTCATTATTTTTGTTAGCAATGTGTAGAATTTTAACAAGTGTTTTTTCCTTCTACTTCTTTCTGTCCACTTTTCCTTTTTCATTTCTTTTGTGAGTGAGCATTCCTATTGTGTACTTTCCAGCTTTAAAAATGATATAATTATTTGGTGAACAGGTGATGAAACCATTAGACATCATTAGTATCTTTCGTGGAAATATGACGGTAAAACTGTATGAGTTTTGTTGTCTGATATTGTATTCACAGACTATACAAGTGTAATTGCAGTGACCTATGCTTATTTCATGGAAAGGTTTCAGTGGAAATATTAATGGATTGAACAATATATTAAAAAAAGAAGTATGGAAATGTCATAGCATTAAAGATTAATTTTATTTTTTTCTGGGAGGAACTCATCTCTCTGAGCATGGTTCTGGAAACATTTTAATTAAGTCTATCAGGTTTTAATCCCTGACTTTTATTTCACCTCTTTCAGACAACACAAGGAGAATTGTAATTGCTGACAACTTCTAAGTCTAAAAGATCAAAAATGCCACATTTCTTATGGCAAAGAAAGCAAAAGAAGATCATTTAGAGGAATATCTATATATTCCTCTGACATGAATTCTAAGAATTCTGCTGTTTTCTTTTACCTAAATCTCCTTCTGGGGATGAATGGAGTGACTTGGGGAATGTATCATATATAAAAACATTTTACTATGCATTGTGCCTGTATTAAACTTATTTTAATCAATCAGCTGGTGAGGAACCTTAAAATATTCCAGTGAATGATTAGATGAAAAAACATATTTCAATTTTCTTTTTTCCCCCCTAGCTCTTGCCCCTTGTCTTCTTTTAAAGACAGATATTTATTATTATATTTTAAAGTGAAATTCGCAAGCTTAGAAAAATAATTCTTGAAAAAAATTCTGCTTCTTGTTTCCCCCTTCCCCAAATATCACTGTATATCTACAAAAGTGGGTCACATAACTGCATCAGTTAACTGCCCAGGGAGTCATGGCATCACCCTGTCACTCACATGCAGTCATCAAAGATCTCTTGCAGACATAATTTAGGTTTCTTCATTCTTCCTGTTGGAATATACATGATCTTTCTTCTAGGCATGTGAACTCATCCTAGCCCTGGCTATTCCCCAGGTGAACCTCCAGACAAGTGGCTGTAAATTATAATGCCTATATTCAGATGTGCAGTGAGTTACCACTGAAAAACTGTGGTGATTTATGTAGGAACTCTTAAATACTTGACTTTCTAGCAGAACCTTCTTTCCAATTACAGTGACTATACTTCTGTCTGGTATTTACTGGTCTTAGAAATGATAAAATAATTGTTCCACATCTATAGATTTTGTATTACATCTGCCAAGGGATGTGCAGGTCCACCTACAGCTTCATTGCAATGTTACTAATTTTTCACTTGCAGTATTTTCTTCCTGTGATGCAATTACCTATGAAAGGACATTATGACATTTTTGAGTGCATACTTTACAAACTGGTATTATACCCGTGCTATCAGTGTCACGAATGCAATAGCAGCTGTGTTTGGAATTCAGTGGTGACTCAGAGCACACCATTGATTTTCAATCTCCCAACTAAAGACTTGATCAGTTACAAAATATTATCTGAAATTTGTCTTCTATGTTGGAGACACTTTTGTGCTTTCCGAATGAAATGAAAGTACTTAATGGTGCTTTTCAACCGTCAGACAATAGATACCTGTTATGCAAACAGCAGTGTAGGTACAGTACTGTGCCACTGTGTTATCCACAGCGTGTGGCTGGGTTTGGCTTTACAGACAGTGCCTGGGGCAGCCTCTGTCCCTTGTACTCACACACGGTCTGTGAGTAGCAACAGGAGAAGGACTCCCAGGATATACTGTATTGAACTCAAATTGCATTCACCAGTGGAGTAAGAAGCAAGGTCAGAGAAAGAACTAGCACCAAGACTGAGAGGAGCATAGATAAAAAATGCACCTTTTACATTCTGCTAAGAATAATTGGGGATGATAACCTAATTTTGTGTGATAGCAAATACTTTTATTTTCTCTCTGAGACTTGATTATAGTCATGAATGAGAAGATATATTTTAAGAGCTTTTGATTGATTGAGCTGGGGGTGGGAGAAGGTGCAGCCTGTTTTAGAGAGTGAGATGTAAAACTAATACAGTTATTAATAAGCGTTTGTGTTGCATAAGCTTGAAGCTGTGCCTGCTGGCCTGAAGGCCACTCTGTGTAAGGGGCCATACAAATGTACAGGACTGACAGCCCCTGCGTTGAAGAATTGACCTCAGAAATTAGGTGTCCACTTCTTTTTTTTTCTCTACCTTGAGCTGAATTTGCCCAGTTGGGCAGCCTTCCCTGTGACTGAATGCTTCCAACCTTACTGCAACCAGTTTACAGGAGTCACATACTGAGATTCGTACAGCTGTAAGGTCTCTTGGTATTTCACAGAATGGTAGAACATGCCCACACCAAGGGAGCCCTGCCAGAGCTGGGATTGTGCTTGTGTGGTTTCTTGCCCTAAATTAGTGTCAGAGCAGCCGTTTGTGTTGTCTTGGCTTTGAGTGTAGAGGTTGATTTGTGCAAGACAAGATTTGTGCAAGTCCTGCTGCACAGGTCCTCCCAGCATGCAGAGGACCGGCACTCCCTGGCAGACCCTGCACAGCACCTTTGGCAGAGGACAGTGAGCTCTTGTCCCTTTGGAGAGGATGTGCAGAGCAGAGGAATTCTGCTCCCTGCCTGGTCATCGCAGCTCCTGCAGCCTGGCTGTGTCTAATATGCCAACAGCTGAGAATAATTTTTTAAGGTTGGGATCCTGTGAAACTGCTGGGAAAAAGAGACTTTAAATGAGCTGGTTAACCTTTGCACACACTCTTTTGCAGTCTTATATCTGTAGAAATAAATCCTAGTGCATTTTGACACACAAACTCACCTTCATAGCTCAGTAAGTACATTCTTTCACTGCAATGCAGTGCAAGATTGTGAAGTCAGGATATATTTCTCATTCTCAAAGCAATGCTCTTTGTCAAAGCACCTTTTTCCTGAAGCACCTGCTCGCTCTTCTTTCCTTGTGTTTCTTTTTAATTGACTGTCTTTGACAGTAGCAAATTAATGCCATTTATGTTCAAACAATCAAATAAACCCACTGCTTACACCAATATGTAGCTGGTTGAGGTGAATTGCTTGCCACCTATAAAAAGCAGTTTCTATTTTTCCAGTGTGATGAAACACACTCTAAAATTGTGCTGTAGGTATTTAAATACTTTTTTAGCTTAATGTGTCTTGAGGATATTAAACAGAAGAGTATCTGAAAATAAAAATCCAATGTCAGTCACAGATAGAAGGTCATGATTAGTCTCAAATTAATCCCCTTAATCTTTGACAGGTATATTGCTATAGGTAACTTTTTCTCATTTGCATTTATGATGCTGAAACATAAGTTGCTACTGTCTTAACATACAATCCACACGGAGGTATCTCCCTTTATCTCAGCCACAGTACACTTTTAAGTTAAAGATGTGAAAAAGTGGAAGACACTGCATGAGAAGTGGTGAGTTGCCATGCCTGGAAGCCATTTGAAGGGTTGACACTGCATTGGGCAGGACCGAGGTGCTCTGTGGCTCCCCCCTGAGCCTGGCTGAGAGCGTGGCTGTGCCAGGCTGGCAGGGAGGCAAAGCAGTGTGAGCCTGACTGTGGATGCCAGGGGCAAAGGACTGCAGCCACCACCCCTTCCCCAAAGGCTGACATCGGGTACCTGCTCTGACCTCAGAGAGGAGGAGGGCTTGAGGAGGAAGTTTTCTTTATGCTCTTCTGTAGGTAATGCTGGTGTTTCATTTTCTCATTGTGATCTCACTTTTTGAAATCATTTTTATATTTTTCTGATTTCTCTTTCACTACCATTTCCTTATTGGTAGCGTTAATTTCTTCTTTTTGATTTTGATTCCACATCCATCTCCAGATTTCCTCTACTTCCCTCTGTCTGTCCATATTCCTCTTCTGGTTTAGATTTTATTCTCTTTCCCAAGCTTTTTTCCCTCTGCATCTTGGTCTGTGCCTCCTTACTGAAGGCTGGGTATGGTGCTTCTTGCATGCAGGGTATTGCTATGACAGCTTTGGAAGCCTCTTCCATGCAGTCCCTTTGCTGCCTTCCCAGTTTCTCCAGTTACTGGTGGGTCAGGCAGAGGAGGGACTGTGTAATCTATCACACAAGTTACCTCTTTAAACTAAGCTCAGACTATCAAAGGCAAGAAAAGAAGAAATAAGTTGAGCTGCAAAATGGAAGTTTTGTAACTTCCCTGAATTAGATGCTTGTCCCTGCAACAATATCCAAAAGCAGACTTGTAGGGAAAAAATAGGAATGAAGAAGCACGTTGTATTTCCTCTGAGAATTTCTGGCCTCCATACTTCATTGTTAGAAACCTTTTGAGCCTGAATTTCGTTTATGTGTTTCTCCTCAATGCATAGAGTATGCTGGTGACTGTAAGACTGAGGAGGAAATGTTGTGTCTTGAAGGAATCTCTGCACAGCTTAGCTCAGGTTTTTTGTCTCCCTGTATCTTTCTACAGCTCACAGAGCATCAAGGGCAGCAATCAACATTCTCAACCATTTTCCAGGTGAGGAGAGAGAACATGATTTGAATCACTTCCATGATGCTTCTATTTCCATAAAAGTAATGCAAAATTTTTGGACATAAATATGGCAGTTAAATTGTTGCTCCTTCTAATCTCTGATATTGCTTGCATTGCCACAGCAAATATTGGAAAACTTTTACTTTTAACTGCCTAGTCGTGGATGATTAGCCAGTTCCCAACTTTCAATATCGCAGCATGGCAGTGTGCCAGAATGCAGAAATTAGGCAGTCAGTGCCTAATGCCTCCTATTTCCTCTCTGGCATCAACTTAGATTCAGCCTTTGCTGGCACTTTACCAATGGTAGAAGAAAAATGTTAGAATTAGGTTTTAAGTGGTTCCTTCTAAACTCCTGTGTGCTATGGGGTTTTTCCTCAAACTTTTTACTTGCTAAGAAGAAATACCTCATATCTATGTATGAATCTAAATATTTTTTTTGTTTGGAAAAACATTTTGAGTGTTACTTTTGGAGCCTTGTGCTTCTGACCTTGGTTATATTTATGTATTTTACCCTGTACTCACTAGACACCGAATGATTAATCACCCAAAATGTACCAGGTGTGGGTTAATTTTTTTCTTTGTTTCAGTTATCTTTTGTTCTCTCTTTGTACACACGACTGGAATACTATATGGTATTTAGGATATGGTACAGTTTTTTGGCAGGAATAATTTTGTGTTGTTTGACTTTTAGCATTTATTTCACTTTGAAAACCTTTTTTCTGGCTTTTTCATTTTAATTTTTTTTTTTAATTGGACAGGTCTCTCCAGAAACTGCTTTTAAGTGTTTTGTTTTGACACCTAAATTGATAAAGTAATTACTGTCCTGCTGCGAGCTTTCAGATGTTTGCTCAAACAGTGCATTTACAAGTACTTTTACAACCCTGAAATGCTTCTGCTTTCTGTTGATCTAACCTTCCCAGGGTACTAAAATGCCAATTAGGCCAGAATCCATGACCTATAAATCTAAATGGGAGAGATACCTCAAAAGCCATGAAGACCTAGGCCCTCATGACACCAGTTCTATAAACTCCTTGGAGTGTGTGTAAGCACAGCCCTGCAAACCCTCCTGATGCTGTGCTGCCATTTAAAGTCTCAATCCTCAAACTGTTCTGCTGCAGCTGTTAGAGACAGAAATGGGGAGGAAGAACTGTCTTGTTGCACACTGGACTAGAGAGCTCTTTGGCTTTCATGCATCAGCAGCTGTTGCAGCTGTCAAAGCCAGAGTTCCAAGAGCTATTTCCACTACTGTAGGGGATAATTGGGGATCACATAGCTGATCAGAATACTCCAAGAGGAAGAGAGATCTTCAGACACATTCTTTTAAAACGCCAGCATTCATTAAAATTTTTGGTCACATTATGTATGACATTGCAGGTGCTTGCAGATTCATACACCGGAATGCTTTCCCTTTCATGCTCTTCTCTCTCTCTGTGAGTGCCAGTAATGTGAATACAATAATTTTCATGGACACTGAAAAACAGGCAATTATGGAATAAAAATACTTCTGCTTCTGCTGGTGGTGGGTGAAGTGACAGGAACATTAATTATGCTTGAATGCACAATAATACAATATTCAGGAAGTGAGAAAATCATCTGGGCGTGAAAAAAATGGGCATTTTTCTTCTTTATGATACTGTGAAATTTTTGTGGACGTGGACCAAATCCACTTCTCAGTGATGATGCTGATGCAAATGAACAGAAACGATGTTTACTTGCAGTGAAGTGTTAGTTTGCATCAGTGTAACAGGAAGCTGGGTTTGCCACAGACGCCAATGGGAAGTGATTTTGACCAGCTGTCTAATTGCATGTAAAGCAATCGGACAGATTGTCTTCCATATCTTTGAAATTTAAATTCAGGGCCAGAGCTGAACTGTGGTCTTATCTTACTACTGAGAGAGGCTGCACCAGGCTAGAGTGAGATGCAGGCTCTGAATATCTTTGAATTGCAGGGCTTGAGGTCTGTAACCAAATGCCATGGTTTGAGTCTCCCGCAGTGGGAGGGGGAAGAAACTCTGCACTCCAGTTAGGAAAACAGCACGCAACTCAAATACAGCCAAGCAGCCAATAACTATATCAAAGTGAGTTAGAGAGTTGCTGATCAGAGAGTTCCATCTAAAAAGCATACTTCAAACAGCTATTCATTTTTGTCTGATCTACATAGCTGTAGTAATTTTCTAAACCATCATAGTTTATTAAAAAAATTGGACACTTGACAGTTTTTGAAGTGTGAACTGAAATGTACAGGACAGCTTTTATACCAATGAGTGGTCTGAAAAGATTGCACCTGTATCTGCCACCATATTTTTACTCGGTGGCTTCTAAAAGTGCAGATAGTTGACCTCTGAATTGAAAAAGACCAAAGCGAAAGTGAAATGTGGTGGGATGGTCAGAGCTGGGCTCTTTTCTTGGGTGACATAAACAATTCACTTCAGTCTGGTGCAGGTGCTGCAGTTCTTGTGGGTCGTATGTGCATGAGATCAATTAATAAGCAATTATATGTTATTATAAAGTATAAACGTTTTTGTGAAGTGGAATGGCCTATGGAACACTCGCCTATATAAAATGTTCCTTACAGTATCATTTAATTAGGGCTTTACACTGCATTCCTGACTTGTCAGCTGAATGTCTCACTGAATCACTTCAGAATTATTAAAATGCCCATTGTTTCAGCAGCTGGCTGATGCTGGGAAAATGTAAATTTTCAAAATATTCAGTGCTGGTTTGTAATAGGCATAATTTTAATCAGAACTGCTCCTAATTTCCAAGATCAAAAACTGTGATCCTGAAGCCAACTGGAGAAATGTTATTTTTATAAGGAAAAGATTAGATGAAAAGAAAAACTGTGAACAATCTTGTCTCATTCATTTAAAGCATGTCTTTTCTACTCCATTTTGTCCTGGTCCTATCTTTTTTGCTTTCTTTGGGATTATAATTGGACTGAAAATGAAACTAATTGGAGCTGTTTGTGCAGGATGCTGGAAGTGCCTAGCTGACTGACCCACCTACTTATTTATAAATGAAAACAAAAGGAACACAAGATATTTTTCACTTTAAAAAGTTAACAGTCTTCAAAAATTAAAGGTTTTCCTTATACAATGACATAGCCTCTGTTTTCAAATGGTTTTCTTTAAAAGCCCTTTCAAATGCTCTGTATTCTCTAAGACCAAGATAATGCAAGCCTTTAATAACAAAGCTGCTGATTCTGGCTGAACAAAACAATGCTTTAAAAAGGTTTTTAAAATTTGTTTTGTCACATGACCTTTGAAGAAGAGACAAAGATAGGATAGGTGATATAAATGACAAAGAGGGAGAAACTAAGATGACAAAGGAAGTAAAAAGAAATATTACTTGTCTAACTTGCTTTGGTGTCTTTGCTGAAAATCTTAAAGGGTCTGTCAATAATAAAATTCTCTTTAAATTTTCTTCCTCCCAATATTTATATTTGAGTAAAATAATACAGAAATACTGAGTGGTATAACATTGAGATTGTTCTTGGTATCAGGTGAGATTAAATGACCCCACTCTTTACACTTTCCAATTGCCTTTTCATTTTTTACATTTTTTATTATGTGGAATAACCTCTTAAAACCTTGAATGAGGCAGTGTTTCAATCACACATCAGCTTGTCTATTGAAGGGTCAGTCTACCTAAATGTCAGCCAGCTCTTCCTTTCATACTTATATTAAATTCAGTGATTTATCTGGTGTGTTTCCCAGCAGATCTTTTGTTAGACAACCAGGTTTACAAAAAAGACAGTGAGCTGAAGAGATGTTTAATAAATGGTAGATGGGAGTAGAGGATGATTTGGAAAAACATTGCAATTTTCTTAACTCTAGCAGGTTGAAATTGCATATTTTAGATACTACATTACTCCAGTTTTTGTATACCTAAGGTCACTAAGCCCCAAGAGCACCACGTCAAATAGGGAGGTGCTGCTTCTTCAACTGGTTAACGAAGCACAGAGAAAGAGACCCCCAAACCCACTGAAATCAGAACAGTCTTAAGGAGTCGTTTCCCTGGGACAAGTCTGCCTTTAGGAGACGTCTCTATCTGGGACTGTCACCCATGGTTCCCTTTGTGGTCACGTTTGAGGCGTGAGTCCTTCTGTCTGTGTAAATACCTGCCTTAAAGTGCGAGCAGCTGGATCTCAGATCTGTACTGCTCCTCAAGAAACAGCCAAGTCCCACTCACACCCTGTCTGAAGGATTGCCCTTCCTTTCCCAACAAACAAACAAAAAGCCCCTAAAGAAGGGTGGGAAGTTGTGCTTTTTTGGGTCAATGCAGCACCATGGTTTTGAAACACAACTGCAATTCCAAGTGTCCAGCACACAGAGATCTGGCATTTGCCGACTGCTCAGCCATGCTGAAGATACAATGAACACTTGCTTTCAAAAATCCATCACCCACACCTGACACATGACTAAGGATCACTTTTCTTAGAAATACCAAGGTCACATACAGTATAACTGTATAAATTAAGAACCTGTCCATTTAGGTACATGAATTGGGCTCAGTTCTTGGCATCTAATGCACCATCCTTCCAAAAGTAAGTGCCAAAAATCTATAATATCTAACAGGGAAAAGTAAGCACCTTTTAATTTGATAAAAATCAAATAATATCTAAGAGGGAAAAGTAAGCGCCTTTGAGGAGCTCCAGAGGGAAATCCAGTCCTCTGAAATTAAGGCATCTAAACTAGATATCTGGTTCCCGACCTGTGTAAATAGCTGCCCTTTGTTGTGCCAATCTACCCAGCAGACAGTAAACAGCAATGACTCTGCCTCAAAAAAATTGTCTCTGCATTTACCTACAGAGCAACTGTACTACAGACTCTGTAGGGTGTCTTGTCTAGTCTTCAGTTGCTGCTGGAGAAGAACATGGATTTCCAATATTGCCAGTATCTGATATTGCACTTTCACATGGACATCTCCTGTCCCCTCTTTGATGGCTCTGCATGCCCGTGTGTGGGCAGTGGAAGCACTGCCCCAGGGTGTTTCATCTTGACTAAACTGAGATTTCTGCACAGCGGAGCTCTACATCAGCATTAGTTATGGTCAATTGCCTTTACAGCCCCTGAGAGAAACTGGCATTAAAGGAGAGCAATTCATCCACCCATTTCAGAGGTCTACATAAGGGTGTAATAAATGGCGCTCTTCAAATGTCGTTTCTGTCCACAGATTATAAAGGGAGTCTAAAGCTAACAGCTGAAATGTATATAATTAAGTAAATGAATCCTATGCCAAGCTACTTATTCAAAAGCAAATCAGTAATATAAAAGCAATGGGATAATATTAATTTTTATCATTAATACCCTGGGTCAATCCGTCTTGACATTTTTCTCTGTAAGGAAATTGTGTATTGAAAAATCAACAAAGTATGAGTTGTTTAAATATGTGGTTTAAATAATTCCATGCCTTTCTGGAGTAATTTTGTCCCACTTAGCAATAACAAAACAGTTACAAATATGTTCCCATACTCCCACTTATTCCTTTTATGTACAATTGAAGTTTATTATTCTATTTTTTCTCTCTTTTATCTTTCAGCATGTATTTTCTTTATAAGTATTAGAAATCCTAGGATGGTAGGAAGGAACGAATTTAAATAGTTGATCTGGAAGTTTTACCCAATTTCTCAGTGTTTGCCATTCTAAAGACCCTTTTTTCTTTGGTTTAAATAATTTGTACTAAAATACTTTAAATCTCTTTTGATTTTAATTTCTGAGAGATATCCTGTTGAATATTTATCATTCCCACCAAACAGGCTATTGCAGGCCTGTTTTGTTCTCACTCCTAAACAAGTGAACCCAAGAGAATTTAAGAAGAAATATAAAGGATGAAGAAATTACATTTAAACTGCAAAAGAAATGTAAGGTTGCAGGTAAATTTAACATCACAGCCACAGATTTGGTCAAAGGAGAGTTCCCATTTGACTCCTTTGACACAAGGAGTTCTTGTGCAGTGCTGCACTGTAGAATTTATAGCCTATGTCAATGAGCTGAGCTTGCTCTGCGTCTGTAAGTCTCTTGTGGATTTTTCCTCTACCACTATGCCCATGGAATGATTGTTCCACAGTTTTACTGCTTTGGGGGGTAGGAAGTCTCTTCTATGTTCACTTGCAGTTTATTAAAAGAGGACTGAACCCAGATGTATGCTGTTCTGGCACCACAGAATGAAGTTATTATCCTGTCAGTTATGGTTTTACCCACATTACCTGTGCTAATCTCAGCCAGCAGCTGTTGCTGCCCCAAGACCACTTCGTGTCTGACACTTAATATCAGTACATCTCCAAATTAAACCAAAACTATCACGATTTGCAAGAATTTTAATTTGTAAATGCATTTGTTATATTTGAAATTAAATGCACTTTCTTTGTAAGTGGAAGTTCCAAGCTATGTTCAGCTCTGTTCCACAGCTCAGTATCAATTATAATATATGCTAAGACTGAGCCAGCAAGTTTGCTTTGACCAAGCCTGTGCTGTGTGTAAACATAGGTCTTTATGTGCCCAAAGTTAGCAAACTAGCAGTTTTCATGCATGCTAAAGAAAGATTTGCTTAAAGAGATCATGTTATAGAATAATGAGTTGTTCCCACAAACCATCTGTTCTCCTATGCTAAAAAAAAAATCTAAATCCAATTCCTTTGTTTTGGTTAAAGGTTTCTTTGCAAATTATTGTTTCTGAACTCCAAAAACAGAGAATGTTTTAATGAAACCCTGGATTGGAATAAAAATGTAATTCTTTCCTGTATACTGTTAATAAATGAATGTTAGTTATCTATGGGTTGTTAACAGTTTTAGAACCCAAACCTCCATATTTTTGCTGTAAAACAGTGAAGCTATTATATTCATCCTGGCAGAAAGTTCAAGAGAAAGGGAGTAAGAAAATCCCAGGGTACAAGATCTGCCATTTGTGAGAAGCACTACTTATAAAAAGATGCTTTTCTGATTTAGGGAAGAACATGTTTTTAGAAGACACTTTTTTTTGTGGCATACTTCACAAGCTATTTCAAAAAACCTACCTAATTTTATCATCTGGGAAATGCTCCATGCAAGGCCTCAAGTTCATAAAATGCAGGACCTAATCCTCCCTTGCTGGTCACTCTCTCTGCTCTCCTTCCTCAGCAAAACCCCTCTGCTGCCAAAAGGCCCTTCAGTGTGACATAAAAATGTGCCCCACCCTGGTGATGAGGGGGTGCAAGAAGAAGGGTACCCCCACAGTGACCCCTTTCCTGACCCCAGCCATGCCAAAACAAGTCTGTCTGAGTCTTGAGAGGCACAACACAGATCTCTCTGATGCCTGGGGACTGATTTTTAAGACCATAGCCTGAGGCAGACAACAGATGTGGGAACTCCATTTCCTTGATACCCATCTTCCATAACTCCACCATTTAACTCCTCTATATCCAAGAGTATTAGCAAATATAATAAAGAGAATACGCCTTGATTTTCTTGTGGGTTGGGCCCTAGAAGCAGTGTGCCTCAAGGGACTAAGGATGGCTAGCAAGAAGAACCACTAAGCCAACAGAGTCCTTGCTAAGGTAAATCTCTGTACATTTTACAGATTTATCTTTCCTCCCTGCTCACCCTTCACATCTTCCATGAGTTGAGACACAGGTGGGAAGGACAGTTTGCCTCCTCTGCAGCATCTTTGTTTTTGCTGATGGTATTATTCCTTTATCATGTGCATGGTAGAAACTAGACATACCTCAGGAGAAGGTGCAAGAGAAATATCACAGGCTCCTGGGTATCTTGCACCTTGGCCTGTCTGATAACACCTACACAGTGAAAGATTGTAGAATCTGCTTATTGGGTACCAGAACCTGAGAAGGAGAGACATACTTTAAATTTCTAAATGATTACAACTGTTCCTGTCATAAAAACCAGCTAACACAGCTGATGCCCATTGAACCCATTTTGTGAAAAGTTTGTTCATCTTTTAGTTTGTAGATGAGTACATTAAATTATACTATAATTTATATACTATAAATGCTTGGGTTGATCTGAATTAGGGCAGAGGGTTTCAGAATAATCACAAGAAGATCATGAATGAAGAAGACATGATAGTTACTATTTCCCTACTGTTACGAGCTGGATGCATTCAATGCAGGCGACTGTATTTTCCATCTCAGTAATAATGAGAATATTTGTCTAGATGCCCTTGCCAGGGATTCCCTGGGATTCCCAGTGGCCTAAACCACAAGGGAAGACAACCCTGTTGAGAGCAAGGAAGGTTTACAGTTATCAAATGCGTGAGCTTTTTCTGACATGTGTAGATTCCGTGACTGCTTATCACACTCTGGGGGCCTTCCTTAGGGTCACAAAAGCAGCAAGGTTTTCTGTAGGAAATACCTGTCTGCCCAGTACCATCAGCATTCTCAGAGGATTTCAGGATCTTTCAAGTACAGACAAGCCATCAGTGGCAAATGCATAACAGAATCTCCTTCACTGTCCTGTTTCCTTTCAAGCTTTCTACTCTAGCTCATGTGTTTTTGGGGAAGTGTGAACTCCACCATGTCTTTGGAGTGCTAACAAGTATGCTGCTTCTCCTTTCCTAATGTCTGTTGTGGAAGAACTTCATAACATCGTGTTTCAGTTTTTCTTTGAGAAAGCCTTCTTCTCTGGCTCATGGATCTGTCTTAAAATGTCCATTAATCTGGAATTATTTATAATCAAATGAAATGTAATGCTAGTAGAGCTTCTTATCCTTTTTGTCATTGCACAGTACTAAGGAAATCCCCCAAAGGTCACCTCAGCAAGTCCCCATCTTGGGAGCCATGATCTCAGGGCTCCTTCCCGGGTTGGCCTTCAAAATCAAAAGATAAAAATCTACAGGTTATCCAAGAAAAAGCATCACGGTCTTAGGAGGTTTTTTGAATTCTAGGCCACAGATAGATTCTCTCTCACAAGACATGCAAAATCATATCATGGATCTGTTCTGAAACCTTCAAGCTCAAGAAGTTCCATTCTTGGGAAAGAGGGTTACTGCAGAGGAAATCTGACAGACTTATCAACAACTTCATCTGTGCCATGGACAGCAGATTAAACAGCTGCACCATACTTGCCTCAGCAAGGCTTTCTTCCCCCGTGAAACCAGCAGGAACAGTTAGTGCAGATGTACAGTGTAGAGCTCCTGTCCATGCTCTTAGTTACCAACCATGGACACCTCTACTCTAGATAACATCTGAGCACATTTGGGCCAATGATAACATGGGGCTCAGAATCCTCTTTGGTAAGCAAAGTCTGTCTGGGGTCCTAATCAGCCCAGGGTCCTCATTAACCCAGGGCTCCTATTCACAGCAACACTGCAGGTTGATTCTTCATGCACTGAACAGAAGAAGTATTTGTATTGGGCGAGAAATTGCACTGTGCAAGTTCCCCAAGAGGCACAAATTTTAAAAACTGACCACAAATTAAACAGAGAGCCTGGAAAACATCCACCTTTCTTTTAAAGTTAACAACCTTCTTTCAAGCTTCCAAAAATATACTACTGGTTATGTACTTTGCTGTCAATTGCCTGATTCTGGACATTTTTATTTCCATGCTAGGTCATAAAGCTGCCCATTCTTAGCTCTTTCTACATCATCCACATCCTTTTCTCTTGCTACCTCACCCAATGTACTTAAAGGAAACAACATACCGGGTTTTCCCCTTAACAAAGCTGTCTCCTGAGTCCTGGTGAATGTAAACTAGGATAATCCTCACTGAATCCAGCAGTGAAACCAGTGCTGTGAAGATAAGTTCAGAGGAGAGACAAACAATAGGGCCTGAACCAAAACAGACTCTGAACATTGCTGAGAGCTGAATACCAACATTTCATAAATGTCTCCTTTTTGCTAAATGCTTGATTGCAGTGCTGGGGAAAGTAGGGTTGGAACAAAACCTCTGGCAGTGCCTGTGCTAATAAAACAAGGCTGTGCTAATAAGGCAGACAAGGAGTCTGTTCCCCAGTCATGACAGCCAGTGGCACAAAACACCTTCAGTAACTCCCTTCTGTCCCAAGTGTGACCTCATCTACACTGCACAGAGGCACACATACATTTTATGTATATATATATATATATATATATATATATATCCCCGATTATGCAGAAATGTTAACTAGGAGTGTGCTCTGGACACCAGAATAAACTATTCTAGCAAGGCAGATGTCAAATAAACAATGTGACAATCTTTTAAATGTTGAGTTTCTTAGTCCATTGCTCCAGCACTATTTAGTTTGCAAGCTCAGCTGCAACTTCAGAAAGCCTCTCAGTCAGTCCCTGCTCCAGGAAAGGATCAGCTCTACAACCTAAGACACTCCCCCAAAAAGCCTGCTGTTTAACCTCTTCTTTGTAAAAAAGGTTGTATTGGAAACTCTACAACTGCTCTAGGCAACCAAGTCCAATGCTCTGTACACAGATCAATAGAATTTTTTTCCCATGGTCCCACTGAAGTCTCCCACTCCCTCATTTTATGCTCCTTATTACTTATCCTGTCCCCTGAAAGTGCAGATCCAAATATAGACAATTTAGAGCACATATATGCCATGATTCTGGCGCATCACTTGCTTATATTTAAGTGTGGAAATATGTTGAAGTAATTCAAATCCATCATGAACGCACATTCTCTTACATGCCAAAGGGAAGGAGCAAGTACTCTGCCATTTAATAAAATCAAAATATCATCATTTAAACAAATCATCCTAAGATAAATAAACTGTGAATTAAAGCTCTCCACTGTTCCACCTAGAAAAAAATATCTAGCACTAGAGTGCAGGAATGGTCTTTACTTCAGTGAAGCTCAAATAAAACTGGAAATGTTTGTTTTTGAGACTTTGCTCATTTATAAAGTGCCTGTTGCTATAGCAGCTAAATGCTAGTAACAAACTTGCATAAACAGAAATTCTTATAAAAATGTGTTTTAGTAGTTAATGACTGATTTTATTCCTGTTTCTCAATTAAATTTACATGGCAAGATCTGACACATGAGAACACTGGCCACTGGGATTGCAAAAGCCATATACAGGGACATTTCCATCTTGTTCTTGCAATTCACCTGAATTGATATATATACATATAATCTTGTGGAAGTTTCCACTGTCATTTGCACTTTAATAGAATAAATATCTTTAAGAATGTTTTGGAAATTTGTTATCTGGATGTATAAAGCACTCAGCTCTTGGGATGAAGGACTACGTATACTATCAGTACAGAATGACTGTAGTCTTGGCCTAATTTGGAAGTGATCTGTTAAGGGATATAAAACATATACCAATGAATCTAGAAGGTCTTCAGGCCAGCATGAGCTAAGGCAAGCAAAATGTCACAGAAATATGTCCCCTTTCTAAAGCCCTATGATGTCAGTCCTCTGAAACTATACCCAAACAGCAGAGTGGGCAGAAGCTGTTACAGGCAGGGTGTCTTTCACTTTCCACTCCTGTGTGCATTGAGAGCCCTCCTGAACTCCTTTCCAGGACCATCTTTTTCTGCCAGACCCAGACCTGCCCTGTTGCAGTGGTAGAAGCACAACTCTTCATAGAAATAACCTCCCAGATAAGTTGCTCATCAGCACAGACAATTCTGGAAAGAAAACAAAACAAGAAATGGCAATGAATATGTCATTAAGGCATTCAGAGAACTGTACATTGGACTGATTTTTACTATCAAAATGTCATATGGGATATATTTGTTGAATATAAAGGCCTTGCAGATTTCCTATGGCAGTTTTTTCAGGAAGCTTCTGACAAAACCAAAATGGAAAAAATGTTCCATCTGTTCAGATACTGGATGCATAGCTGGAATTGAGCAGAGGGCTGAAAGGCAATGCAGGCAGGGAGAGGAGTGCAGCAAGGCAGCAGAGCCCAGGAGAGGCCAGGAATATCTGAGTGTCTGACAGCATTGCAAAACAGGAGGTAAAAAGATTTCTGTCTTTTTCTATCTGTGATGAAAACATAACATTCAGAGCAGCCTGGTTTGGCCATGTTGCTTACACAGCTGTAGGGTACCAATTTGTGACAGTCAGACACTTCTCACCTTCCTCCAACACTCCAAGCCTGTACTCTCAGCTGTGCTTCACAGCCCAGAAGAGCATCTTGTGAAGGATCCTGCTGCTGGGGTTAAAAGCCCATCTGTGAGTGGCAATGTGCTCACAGCTGGGCATGGAGTAGGCCTGAAATGACAACACCAATATTTGCTCAGCAGAGGGATTGCAAGGCAGCTAGTGGTACAGCTGTGCCCAAAAGGAATTCAGCTGCTTAACACTGTAGCTGCAACTTTCTTAGGGGACTCTGCTGAGGAAACATTCCTGGAAAGGTGAAGCTTCCTGATGGCCCCTAGCACCACTTCTCTAGCTGATACTTTCTATGTCACTAATTTGTTCAAGGCATGTCAAATGGGAGAGTAAGGGGATGTTGATTTTTACACTATCTTGCATTATTTTGCATTTTATTGTCCCAATCAGATTGTACTGCAGGGACACGAATCCTCAGCTTATCCTGGAGGTGCTTTAAAGATCCAGGAGAACACATAACTAGGTATTTTTGATCCTGGCTTAATATATATATCTTTATAGACTACAATGTGTTGATCCTGGCTGATAGCTGAGCCCTCACTCAGCTGCTCACTCACTCCCCACTGGCAGGAAGGGAGAGAGAATTTGAAGAACAAAAGCCAAAAACTCATGTGTTGAGATGCTAGGCAAGTGTTAATAGTTTAATAGCTGAAACCAAGCTGCTTGCAGAAGCAAAGTGTAAGGCCCTTTTAAGTGTAAGCACTGCTCAGCAAAAACTAAAACATCCTTGTTTTATCAGCACAGTTTTAGTCAAAAATCCCAAACATGGCACCGTATGAGCTGCTGTGAAGAATGTTCACTGCATCCTAGCCAGACCCAGCACATATCCTTGTATATGTTTCCAGCATAGGTCGCTTTGCTTAGTCTCTCTTACTGCTTCCTAGGGATATTATTTTAACAGTAATGGTACTAGTAATGTTATGCCTTGTTAATTCAGCATTTAGTACACAATAGCTAATGCTTTTCCATCAAAAATGCAGTGCTTTTTTCTTGCATATGGCTAACCAGCAAGGGGCTGTCATTCTTTGTAATAACCCAGCTGAAGACTTGTCCACTTCTAACATTTTTCTTTAGTAGCCATATTTACAACCTACAGGAACATGTGGATAGGAAGGGTTTTGGTTAGAAAGGGCAACATCTGCAATAGCATCATGTATCAGCTGGGAGATCTGGAGTAAGGTGCACATCACAACTTTTAGAGACTCCACCTAATTTGATGAGATGCAGATTGTTTATTTCATATGTAAGTGCAAATGAATTAGGTTTGACTCTGAATCGCTCTGGCAGTAGTTTGGCAGAAGGAAGTTTGCTGATTGGTTGAAAAACAATGATTTATTCACTCTGAAGAGTTCATAGTACATGAGTACATGAGCAATATATTCCAAGAAGAAGCAGTTTAAAATCACTTAATGCAGAATCCAATCTTAGAAGCAGACAGTGATGGGTAAGGCTGATAGGTTTTTAATCCTTGTATATAGAAAAAGGAGAACTTCATTTATTTTTTTGCCATCCTTCTAGTTACTCCAAATTCCTTCAGCAAGGCTTTAGTATACGCACAGCTGTTTTTAACTTCCACAGGAAGATTATTAAGCAGATCCTCCTGAAACTATTCCCAAGCAATGAAGGGTAAGAAGGTTTTGGGAAGGAGCAAGTATGGAAGTCCCAAAGCCATGCCCAACCAGCCTGATCTGCTTTTGGCATGGGATGGATGTTTCAGCAGGTGAGGAACAGCTGCATAGGTTGTTTAGCAAGGCCTTTGACACACACCCACAGTATCTTGTCATCATAACTGGGGGCATAAAGGCTAGGCTAGTGGATGATAAGGTTGGTGGAAAATTTTCTGGAACTCCTGGTGTAGTGTTCAGTAGGATAAAATCTACCTGAAGAATTCCTCAGGGATGGATGGTGGGAGACCATCCAATGTCCTACTTAATGATCTGGAGTAAGGGATGGAGTTCCCATCACCAAAGCTGGGATCAGTAGTCCTCTTCCATGCAATGATCTTGTAAATATATCATGTCTTTGAGGGAAACCTAGGCAAATCCATATCCTGAAATAAACTGAAACCTGATGGTTTGACCAAATTTTCACTGGGCAACTGTGAAAATCATAATATTTTTGTGTCACTTTTTTGGTACTGCTGGCTATGGTATTTGTCTTATATTATCTGTTGTAATTGTGACTATGTGGTTACAGAAGATCCTTTGACTCATTAACCATTTTTCCTAAAAAAAAATGTAGACAGATATATCTGGACTCAAAACAGGGTCAGCTTCTAAATCAGATCAGATTATCTGCTATTACTATTGTATGAAACTACCTTGATTTCGTTTTTGGACCATTTTCTCCATTTTACTGTTTTCATTGCTGATGTAGCACTGGCACACTGACCCTAAGGAAATGCAAGAAATAAACTAGTAAAGCTTTTCCAATGTCCTGTCCTTCCAGGTGTCTGATGGGCTGCAACAATTTAAAGCTGTAGTTCTCAGCTAGACTCAGCATAAGTGGATGTTTGCACTTATTAATGCCAGCTATATTGCCAAGCATTTCAGGTGACTCTTGCTGTGACATTGCAGAGCTCTTTGTTGTACATCTACATGTCACTGGAAGGGACAATTCTTACAGCTTATGAGAAATCCTAGAGATAGTCAGTAGTGAAAAGAAATGGAAAACTCATGTTGCTTTCAGAGCATCACACAGAGCTGAGCAAATGCTGGTCTCTGCTGGTAACCTCAATAATGCCATGGGGTGCAGAGATGCCAGTTCAGCCCCTTGGTTCAGCCTGTTTGCACAAACACTACTTCCACTTCTGGACCTTTGGGGTCTTCCTGACTCTGATGTAGACATGGCCATACCAGCCTCATGACATGACATCATATACTTTTAATTTCTCTCTAAAAGAAAGGAAGTTCACTACACAGATTCCTAGAGCAGCTAGGCACACATATGACTATTGTATGGGTTGAGAATATGTTAAAATACTGTTAAATGCATTTGTTTGAGCACATCACACTGGTGTCTGGGTATCTGCTGGCTGCTCCCTGGCTAGCTGTGGAACTGGCAGGTGCTGGTTAGTGAACTAAAGGTTCTGCAGATGTTGGATCTACACCCCCAGGGCAGATTTCTGTGTTCTAACTCCAACCATGTCACCGCTGTCAGCCTGAGACATCACTGCAGAGCCATCACTGATGCCATGGAGGGTGTCCAGCAGATCTGGGACAAATGACAGCTGGCAGACTGTTTCAGGGTGTGACAACAATATAGTGTAACAGAAACAGAGGCATTAGTGTACCTTGCCTTACCGGGATGTATTTGAATTACACCACAAACCCCTCCTAAGCCTCCTTACAGGGTACTTAGCACCCTACAGACTCAGACAAGACAAGGAAAGGCAGCATTGCATTTATCTTCTTATGAGATATCAAATGGAGGAATTTTCATCCTGCTACATTTCAGCACTAGCACTGACAAGGCTGCTGAAACAAGAGAAAATTAGTCAAAAAATTAGTCTTCTTTATGGGCTTTCCCAGTCAATTTCTGGCCCACCGCATTTAGATGGGTCATCTCAGATATATTTTTCAACATTCAAGCTGAGCACATTGTAACTGGCCATTGCATAATGCCAGGTCTCCTGGAGCTACTTGCAGCTGATGATTATTGCATTTCCCATTGTTTTGGATGTCTGTGCTTATGATTAACTCTTTCTTTCACTTCTGGGGGGATGACAGAGTCCAGCCTACCCTTGGCAGTAAGATAAACCATTGCTTCATGACCTGGATAATACATCGTGCCTGGATGGCAGCAAAACCAGAGTGAGGCATGAAGTGTGCAGCACTTGGGCACTTCTAAGGAGTGCGGAATACATTTCCTCAGCTGTGCAGCTGCCAGGACACCACCAAACCTTTCCTCTCTCATCTGAATTAGCTTCTTACAGAAGGCTGCGGCAAGCTCCTGTTTCCAGCCCTTAGTGCTAAAGCGCTTTATGGCTCGAGGCTAAGGATATGCAGAAAGCTTCTCACAGGCTCCTGCAGGCATGCAGATGGCTTTGCCTGCCTTTCTCTTCTGGTACAGGCACTTTTATGATAAGGAGAAAGCTTGTCTGAGCAGAATCCACAAAAGAAATCACTCTGAAACCCTTGAAGAAATCCCCTAAGGGCCAGAGGTACATGGTAGACATTGTTGCCTTCAACTGTAATGGAAAAGTTCCATTTATCAGCTGACTATTCTGCCTCAGAGACAACAACAATTTGCAATGTTGATTAGTGCACTCTGGGAAAATCTTTAGGTAACACAGTGGTGACTATGACAGAAACTTTGTTATATAACTAAATATAACCCTCTTATAATCAAATATTTCATGTGCATTGAAAATACTGTATGTAATGGGTTTTTTTGAAAATTCAGGTAATTTCATAAACAGAAGCTCATAAAACCTACATTTTTATTCTTACAGAAGCTTCCTTACTTGGTTATTCATATATATATATATATAACTGCACATTAGTACGTTATATTTATGTTTATTTTGATATCCAAAATGGCTTACAAAACAGATAATTTCAAGTACATAAATATTTTCCTGAATGTTTCTATGCCTTTCTTACTGAGAGTCTTATGCTTCCCTCTGATTTCTTCTAGAGCAGAAAGGCAAGCCGCATCTTCCTCTCTCTGCTTTGCTCCTTTCATAAAATCCAAGAAATCAAATACTGTCACATGAAAGTAGACCAATTGTATTCTGGACCTCTGGAAAAAAATCTGAGCAATATAGACATGCAGTCATGCAACTCTTACATATTTGACTAATTAAGCAGCTCATAGGAAAACTTATTTTTCAATTATCTTGCTACTAGATGTGCACAGGAATGGAGGGCACTGTAAGTTACTGTGAGAAGAGTTATCTTCACCCTGTATATATATTCACTTCTGTGTTTGCTTTATGTCATTATGTATTTTTGGGGTCCTACAGAGGTGTTTTTGCAGAGCTTCAGAAGAGGGTGGGACAGTGTTTTAACAAGTTTTGTATCCTGAGCTATAACAAATTATAAAACACTGACAACTGCTTTGGAGTACTAAGCTGCAGGGGCTCCAGCCAGCACTGCAGAGAAAGACCTATGATCTTCCCCAGGGGAGACTCACGGAGAGAAAGGCTATTCTCTACTGTTCTTTCACTCTTTTCTTCTACTCCTGTCTGCTCACGGATCTTGAGACTAAGGCAGTTCTAAATGCATTACTTGAAAACACCATTTCTACAGGAGGAGAAAAATACCAGATCTCCTGTTGTGACTTCTAACCTTCTTTATAAGTGGATTAAAAATTTCTCGCAGAAGATCCCTCAGAGAGGACAGCCAACAAAGTGGTTGTTTTACCCCAACAGACTGTCTTGGGTTACGCCAAGTTTCCTTCTGAGTGGTGCAAAGTACATACAGATGAAACTGAAACTACAGGACTTTAATTTCAGTTTGTTTAAGAGCAATATGGTTCCTCGTACCCACCTGGTGTTGCTGAGATGGGGAGCTGTGCTGGGGCATCTGCAAGGAACACCCTTCCCCTGGAAGGCAGGGGTGGAAGGAGAGGCAGGTGCTTCACTCTGCCTCCTGCTTAGAGCTGCTGTGGAGAGGCCAGGAGCAGATCGGGCAGGTGATGGGCATTGCTGTGCTCCACTGCCATTAAGGGTCAGAGAGAATTGGGAACTGGCTGACTGAATGCCTCTCAAAAATGCTCTAAGTAACTGTGTATTAAAAAAAATACATCTGAATATATTTTAGAGTTAATTCCTGTCTGGATGTTGTAACCTTGAATCTTCCTCTCATATTTTACTCTTTCATAAAGTGTAGAAGCCAACAATGACCCCAGCCTGGGTGGATGTACAGCTGAGATAGAATTCCTTCCAACCCCTCTGAAATTGCCAAGGAGGGGAGGCAAGACTCCTGTTCATGTTAAAGCAATAAGAGGCTGATGGATTCTCTGTCCTGGGACTTAGAGATTCCCAAATCTCTTTGCCCCCTCAAATTTCTTCTGTGTGTGCTTACTGCATTGATGTACACCCATGGGAGAGTGCCTTCTATCAGACTGGGCTGTGAGTGTGTAAAACCAGGTTTTGTCTGAGCAATTGGCTTTGTAATACCAGCACCTGTGATGGGAGAGGCTCAGAGCTGCTGTCCCTCCTCCAGCCTATGCACTGTGCAAAGAGATCAGGGTGTGTGATATTCCCTGCCTAAGAAATCTGAATCCCAAGTGCTTCTCATCCCTGCTTCTCCTCCTTGCTGACAAACAGGTGCTATCCCCAGCTGCTCCATTGCTGGAGTTTGAGTAAGCACCTGTGACGTGTGGTGGGTCATCTGCAGCATGTGAAACACCCCACAGCCCAAGCGTGCCTGTGACATTGGCCAGCAGGGAGTGTGGGGTCGAAACCCCTCATTTGTGAGGGCTAAAGGGAAGTGGATGCTGAGCTGGTGGGATCTGCTCTGGCAGTCTGCAGGGCCCCATCACCCCACACCATGTAGGAAGCTCCTTTGGGTGCTAAGGGCTCAGGAATGTGTCAGGGAATGTCAACAGCAATATGGCATCTCTTTGGAGGTTGCAAGAAAAATCTCGCAGCATCTGAGGTACTTTGTTGTTTGTGAGTCAGTGTCTTGCAGTACCAACACAAGGAATTACAGAATCATAAACTCTGTTTAGGTTGGAACAGATCTTTCAGATCATCTAGTCCAACCATTAATACAATATTGACAGGGCCACCATTAACCTATGTCCCTGAGTGCCACATTTGCACACCTTTTAAATACCTCCAGGAATAGTGACTCTACCACTTCCCTGGGAAGCCTGTTCCAATTCTTGACAACCTTTTCAGTGGAGAAATTTTTCCATATATCCAATCTGAACGTCCTCTAGCTCAGCTCGAGGCCATTTCCTCTTGCCCTGTTGCTTATGCCATGGGTGCATCTGTACCTTGGTGTGGCTGTAAATGTCCTGCCTTTCCTCCATGATTGCTTATTCCCACCTGTGTCCTATCTCTCACCACCCACCAGACCCCTGCTCTGGCCCACTGTGTCTCTTGGAGATCCTTTCTTCATCCTTGAGGATTTTCAGAAGCTGGAGATTCAAAGAGCTGATGGTTTAAAAATGCTGAAGACATCCATATTTTTTTTCCTTATCTTCTAGTTGAGTTAGCAGAACAAAATCCACTGCTGCTATGAGTTGTTGACTTATGCAGTGTGCAATACATTCCCCTACAAAACGCCAAAGTGTTTCTTGAGCAAATCTCAAGAAAACAGCTATATTTGATGGTTATGTAAAATTCTTCAAAATAAGAAGAAATGGTTTGTTTGATTTGATTTGATTAACCTTAAGTCAATTGCTGTGAAAGCAAACAAATTGTACAAAGATTGCTCTTGGCTGATTTACCAGTGAGAGTGTTTCTAACTGTACAATTAATGTAACAATGTAAATTCAAATTCATGTAACTGTACAATGTAAATCTGAAAGGAACTAGACAGTGTAGCCCCAGAGTGGGAGCGGGTTTACAGCCCCTTTTGAGATTTAATGACTGTTGCTATTGCAACATTTAAACTATTTATGAGATAAATGGCTGAGATGAAATCCAGCTATCATTTCTTTTTAGACCTGTGGGGATACTTTTATGCCTAGAGAGCAGCTTCTTACAGATAGTTTGTGGAGGGTGTTTGCTTTTGAAAAATCAGAGTATCAGTCCCTCTGTCTCTAATCCCATTCACCCAAAAAAGAGGCAATAAAAGTTTGGTGCTCTGAAAAAATTTTTTTCTTAATTCATACTCTCTCTGTTGTGCAAGCTGACTTCTGAAAGAGCTGGTTTTGAGAGTACCATGGAGTACACAATTCATCAAACTTTTCCTCCCACTGTACCCCCTGTAATAAAAGGAAAATGCTGCAATGGAAACTTTTAGTGATATTCTTCTGGAAGAAATGGTATAACAAGATAACAGGAGAGTTTGCGTCTTGAAATCTCTGCCTAAGGTCAGAGCTATCTTTGAAGCCTGGTTTGGAGACGTATCATAGCATTGAAAAAGGCGACTGCTGTGCTCCTGTCTGCTTTCAAATATGTGAGATGCAAACAGGGAAAAAAATGCTTTATCACTTTTATCAATGAAATTTCTACAGGAGAAAACCCGAGTCCGAGGTCTGTAGATCTCATAGGATTTTGCATGGTGGAATTTGCCTAGGGGTGACATCTGAGACATGAAGGACTACAACAGAGACTAAGGGCTAAGTGCTGATCCCTGCTTTTTATTTAAACTGTGCTTTGCTCCGTGTCCCGAGTCTTAGTTGCTGATTCTACTCACTTGTGAGACTGGTCATTGCCATTGATTCAGCCACACCAGCTAATTTCCTCCCAAAACTTTCCCTTTCATGGTCTCCAGAATAAAAAAAGTATTATCCATGGGTCAAATGGAGAGGATGAGAAGACTTGGACTATGAACCCATGAAAATTGTCATTCATATTTGCTTCTGGTGCTAAGGGGGAGGCAGGACTAAGTGTTCCCCTTCCTCATGGGACGTTTTATATCAAAAACACATTAATATCTGTCATGGTGGTTTCCACTTCTGGCTGTCCAGCTGGGCATCACAGAAAAGACAAAATGCTTTCTAAGGAACCACTCAAGAGAGATAGCTCTGTTTAAGGAGAACAAAATGACAGTAACAGTTGTGTCTGAGAATCACCTTGATGCAGGGCTAGTTAGTGAGGGAGATGTAGGCTGAAAGAGGAGGTGTAGAGCAGCCATGGTGATGCTCTAAAAGCCCAGAGGTACTTTTTCCTAAGCATACAGCAACAGAACATGATTATATTGAGGAGTGATATTACTTTCTGCATTGTGGATAGGCTGTTCCTAGCAATGATATGCTCTCAACGGAAAAATATCCTCCATCGGCCTGGAAGATGGATAGGTGGTTTTGAAGAATAAGGAAAGAAGATGATTAATGCTGATACAGCAAAACCATAAAAGGTTGTTGAGTGGAGCAAAGTTACAGTCTTTGATCTGTGTCACTGAAAACTACTCTCTGGGGTGCTTCCTTAAGGAATTCACAGCAACCCCAATGCAGATGACCATAACTGAGAGCAAAGAAAGGGTGTTTTCAACAGTAGCTGTCTCACTTTAATGAGGCACACACCTCTAAATGGCTTGGACTCTTCTGAAAACAGTGTCTGTTTAAATGCAGGCATGCTAACACATGGAATGGGGGTGAGCTGATCCCTGCAGGGTTTAAAATGGGATTCAGCCTGGTAGTTGTGCTGCTCAGTCACTCGAGAGGGCATCCTCTTCCCTACAGTACGTTTGCAGTGTGCCCCAAAGGTCAGCAGCTCGGGATGGGTTTATAGTGGTGATGGTAGAGGTGTTTTGGGCTTTTTAATTATTAATTTTTTTCTGTATTCTTCTAAAATATGCTGCTAGAAGCCCCATCTACTTTGGACAAAATGTGCAGAGTTTCTGCAGTAGCTGCCACTGTATCAGGATTTTCTCTCCTATGCTGCACTGCACTGAAGAGCTGTTAGTTAAAAATGGAAATCACTCACGTTCTTTGGCTCTGAAATTGCATTTGAAAAGGATCAAGACACTTTGGTGATTAACTAAGTATGCCAGTTATTCAAAGGTAGCATTCTCGAAATAAAGTGTACCAGCACTTTCATGAATAACTGGTACTTTATTTTCTCGAAATAAAGTGTACCAGCACTTTCGTGTATAACTGGTACATTCCCCACTCGTGCAGGGAGGGAGCATTAGTGTTGGGCCCTCATTCTTGCCAAGAGAATGATGGGGAACGAGGCTCTTCATGGGGATTTTGTGCAGTAAGATGGATGGGGTTCAAAACTCTTACAAGCTCTTTTATTTAGTTTGCTCACCTTTGAAAAAGATTTCCTTTAGTGAATAGGCAAACAATAAGGGCAAATACAGCTTCCGGATACAAGAAATTATCTGCTTCTGTTGGTTATGAGCATTGCAAATTACTCATGGAAAATTCAGACTGGAAATAAAATTAATGAAAAAAATAGTCACATTATGCTGTGACTGTTTCTGAAACTGTTCCAAATGACCAGCATTCCTGTGTAGTTTTTTTCAGCCCAGGTTTTAAAGCATTTTGCAGGCATTAATTACTTACACCTACCATGTGGCAGGACAAAAGAAGAGATGATGACACAAGGAAAAGTAACAGGATGAGACAAGTCTGCATGATTCTTCGAAGGCATTCTGGCTAGGCTGAGTCTGTCCCTAATGCTTTGTGGCCTCCTGTAAAACAATGCCAACTTCCAATTACTTTCAACTGGATTCCTGAAATGATACCCACTTCAATGGCACTATATACATGAGTGAAACAAGTACAGGAAGTAAAGTGGTCAAGAGAGAAGTAATTAAGACCAATTTTCTCTTGGAAAATGTATCAACTCTGGGCCCACTTATAGTCAGTTAACAAATGTTTAAGTGCTTCATCTATATGGGAACTGCAGGTCTGTGTAGCCCTAATTGTTCTTCATTGTCCCTGACCCAATTATATAATTACCTTTAAAGAGTCATTTATCTACTAAAGTGTCATCTCACTTTTAAAATCCCCCATACATTGGTGAGTCAAGGGAAGGAAGGGAATATCCTCTTTACAAGGTAACCATGGCCAAAGTATCTGTACTGGACCTCTGGGAGCCAAAATGATGTCAAATAAGACTGTCAAACATTGGGGGAGCTGCTTTATCCTCCTGTCCAAAGGCAGAATAATGCGGTGTGCTTGGGGCATTGTCCTTGTCCAGTTTGTTCCTGACCTCTAGTAACACAGACTGTACAAACCCCTTGTGCAACCTGCTCATCCTGCATTAATTTCTCACTCTAGAAATCTTTTAGCTATTGAAAACCCCCTTGCTGTAGCTAGAGCCCATTAAATTAAGTTTTCTACACTGAGCACAGTGAAGGACGTGTTCCCATCTGTGAGTGCTGATATCTGTCCCTGGGGCCACAGAGCGGTAGTGGGTTTCCTTTGATGGCAAAGCTGGCTGAGAGCAGTTCTTGCTCCTCTTCCTGTGAGGTATTCCCCTCTTCCCTTGCTCCTGCCAGCCTGTGCCTGCCTGAGGCTCTGCAAGGGGTTCAGCACAGTGCCTGAGAACTTCTTCTCTCCTCTTACAGGGCCTTATCTAAAGATAACCTCAGACCTGGAGCTCAGTCGAGCCCTTGAGGTATTGATACCAAACTGCTGTGGAGAGGCCAGGGGCTTCCCAGCTGAGGAGAACACAAGTATGGATACTCTGCCTTGGAAAACACTACAGTACTGATACTCTGCCTTACTCCAGCTCTATCAGTCTAGCTATGAACTAACTCTTTGCAGCTGCACACTCCTCAAAGCACAGAGCCCAAAGCTCAAGTATATGACGTGAAGTCAGGTCCCATAGCTCCTCAGTGAAGGGCTGATTTTTCCATGTGTTAAAAGACAGCACACCTCTTCATATTTCCTAGCATGACCCCAGATGTGTCCTTTCCTCCATAAAAGTGGTATAGAGTGATTTACATTCACTTTGTCCTACTGTGTCTAAATATGTGTACCTTGACTACATTCCTGTGTTCACCCTAACTGCTCTGGAGTGTACAAAGCTTAGTTGTTCTTCTCATAACCTCTGTACAATTGGTTTATTTCTTCCTGAAATAAAACTTGTACTCAATATTGCCCTATAGGGAAAAAAGTGCCCTAAATAAAGCCTGTTTGCTTTTTAACTAAGTCTCTTAAATATTGAGACCTGTATAAATACTGGAAACTCTGAATCAATGTAGGATTTTTTTTCTGGGGTAGATTTTTTTGGTTGTTTTATTTAATTTTCAGGGTTGGGTTTGGGGGTCTTTTAGGGTTTTTTGTTTGTTTGTTTGTTTTTAACATGGGGACAGAATTTGACATGACTTGTTAAAATGCTTAATTATAAGGTGTATATAATCCATCATATTCATTTTCTGAAGTACGCTCCTGTTGATCTCACTTCTGGAGCTGTGAGGAGATGTGTGGAGATATGCTCAAAGCCTCTGGCACTGATGTTCCCCTGGCCTGCCCCACAGAGTGAGGGCAATGATGAGATGTTACTGGCAGGATGTATTGCTGCCCTAGGGTGGACAGTGAGGGACAAAAATAGTAACAGCAGTTTTTGATCCAAAGTCAAGGTGCATATTTGAATGCTGGGATCTGGCTTATTGTTGTAATTGTAGTAACAGAGATATGAGCAGAAGAATTCATTTGCCCTGATCAATTCACATTGCAAAAGAAGTCAATTCTTTCTACTCTTGTGTAGAGATCCCTCCTGGGTTCTTGGAAGATTAGAAGTGAAACAAAGGACCTAATTTCACAGCAGTGTTTCCTCTACGAATTTATTCAGCAATTCCTGACCTTTCACAACTGGCCTACAGTGGTCTGCCTTCTGTAAGTCCATTAACAATTTCTGATATATGTTGTTGTGAAACCTGAACTGAGCTAGGCACATTTTGCATTCTGTCAAAAAACTGAAAAGAAGCAAGACTTCAACAGAGAAGGTGACATCATTCATTGGGGGAAAACAGCCTGAATGAGTCTGATACCTTAAATAATTATAATTGTGAACCTCTTCAGTCAGACACTTCATATTTTGGCAGCTAATAGCATTAAAATAGAGGCTCATAAAGGATTGTTGCCTATAAAACTGGCAAGCTAAGCTTTAAGGATGCCTGTGAAGCAATGCAGAGAAAACATGTCTTTTCCTCTTTGGGGAATAATAAACTGATGGAATATGGTGACATAATGTTTTGGGGTCAGGATGGAATATTTATATCATATAGAACATAATATTTAATTGTATTCATTCAGGGAAGGTCTTAAACGTGTCACTTAGTAGATTATAACCATCTCAATTTAAAAAATTTGGAGAAAGTAATAGATCATGTCTCTTATCCACTCACAGGCATAAACCAGTGAAGATAATGTTGAGATCCATGGGAAGGATTGGTGCTTATAATAATAAGCACTAATCACTAATAACAGGGCAAAGTAGTGCTCTTTGACCTGCATCAGTGAAATAAGATAAATTTATGAGGAGCCTGTCAGTATAAGTTTTTGCTCTGCAAAACCTCCTGAGGCTGGCAGAAGATGAGTACAGCCAATACAATGCTTCAGGAGTTCATTCCCATGTTCACCCTGTTTCCCCATTCCCTTGTCCTACAAAGGAAATGATAGTAGATGAAGTATCTGAGATTTCCCAGTTTTGTGTGTGAGTGCCCTTGGTTGTGCAGTTAGATGAGGTCAGTGGTTGAAGTAGTTGCTTTGATAGCAGAGAATGGCCAAGTGTGGGCTTACACCTACAATATTCTTGCCCTAGCCCACCCTCTACGAAAGACCTTTTGCCAGGAACTCATAGTTAGTTTGAGTCATTCTTTCACTTTGTTTTTCTTAGCTTCATCAATTGGGTAAACTAAACTAAAAATTTTTATGAATAAGAGCTGAGAGATCCATCTAAGCATCCCTTGTCATTGGCATTCTGGGTAGCTCCCAGGAAAGGCAAATATTAGGATCACGTCTGTGCTTCGAATTAGCCATAGGGTCCCAGACTACTTCCTCTGCTGGCAGCCCAGCTACTCAGCACCCCAGCCAACCAGTCACTCCAATTCTGTGCATTAGCTTTGTCTGGGTAGAATAGACCACCCTGAACCCCCCTGAAGCAGAACAGCAAAAGCCACATCTGATGTGAGAACTGAAGCAGTTTAGTACAGGAGGCCAAGTTCCTCCAGCATGTTACATCCCTCGACTGCTCTTACAGCAGTGCCATGTGTGGTAAATCCCTTTCTATTTCTCACACTGGGCAATCAAGTGGTTTTTTTATGAGACGGAGTTTCCCAAGATTCTCAAGTCGTGTGGATGTTACATAAAATGGGCTAAGAAATAAACCTACTTCTCTCTTTTGAGAAGAGTTGGAGTGTTGTTGACTTGTCAGTGGGATCAGGAGTGGTAGGTGCTTAGTATCTGACAGAATTCAGCCCATCACTGAAATCTGATTGAAGGAAAGAGGGAGAGAAAAAGTGTTTGAGATTTGATCAGAACCTGCAGTACAGGGCCTTTACATCCTGCCTGGTCTTCTCTGTTTCTCTTTCATTTCTCTGACAACATTGAACGATGTACAACAGCGGAGTAGGGTTGAATTTGGAGACTATCCAGAAAATTTCTGAGTATTTACAAAACTGAAGTTTAATTCTTAACTACAGTACTTGGTATTCTACTATATATACTGAATTTCTATGAAACAGTCACACAGAAAGTTTTTAGACCAGAAAGCAATACTTGTACAGAATACAATATGGAAAACAATTCCTAGACTTTCTGTAATAATACTACTGCGTGTGGAGTACTGGGAAAGCTTCTTTTGTGGGGAAGAAGAATGAAGCACCTCTTCTCTTTTAAGATTATTGGAAGTTGAGCAGTACAGTTTGCTGTCATAATTACTTACGTTTAAACTGGAGAAAGAAGAGTTTTGTAAAAATATTTGTGGAAAAACCTTTCAGATAGGAAATTTTACTTTCTTAGCAGTTGATTTTGGACTTGACTTTAGACAAGGTCAGTAGCCAAATTTCAAACTCTTGAATGAGTCCTGTGGCAAACCAGCACTTCTATGGACATACTAATTTGTCTTGCAGAATCCCAAACAGATTGTTGCATTGTTCTGGTTATGAGTAAAGGCATGCTTCTGTGAACTTGAAATTACCAATGTACAGATGTACCTTCTAAAAATCTGCAGCATGGGAACGTATTTATTTTGGATGTCTTGGATGTCTGGTGGGAATGATTTAAATGCCTATTTGCAACTAAGTGTCTTAAGTGGGAATAAGATGATATTTTTGCATGATTTTCCAGTGAAAATTTATTATCAAACTGTCCTGCAGCTATAAGAAAACCTTTTGAAAATATTTAACTTTTAGTAATAACCTAAGAGGAGTTTATTCTCCATTTGTATGCTTAAACAAGGCTTAGTTTGAGTAAGTTCTTGGAAGCCTGTTTATTATTTACCAAGTTCATTCCCTTAACTAAACTTCCCATGTTCAGCCCCACTGTGAGTTGACTTAACCCTTCCACATACTCTGCTGCCCTGTTATCTGTTACCTCAAGGAAATGATTCCTTTAAAAATCTAAGGATATCTAATAAAGAGCAGCATGTCAAAAGGAGGGAAGTGCAGGTTCTGGGAAGTAAAAGATGATGAATAATGAAGGATTACACTATAGCCAAGTCCTTTTTGATCATGCTGGTGGGACTTTTTGAGACTTGGTGTATTGAGATGTCTTGAAAGAAAAGTGTTGTAGTAGGCTGAGTCTAGACAGCAGCTAAGCACTCCCACAGCTGCTTGCTAACTCCCCTTCCAGGTGGGGTGGCGAGCAAACAGGAAGAGCAAAAGCGAGAAACTTTGTGGGTCAATGAAATTTTAATAAATAGAGGAGAGAAGAAAAATAAAACAAATTATGCAAAGGCATTTATTCATCACCTCCTACAAGTAGACTCATGTACAAGAAATGGCTTCCTTGCAAGACAAAACTCCACATATTTATTGCTGAGAACAGCATCACATGGCTTGGAGTATCTCTTCACCTGGTTTCAGTCAGCTCTCCTGGTTGTGTTTCCTCTCAGCTTCTAGCCTGTTCCTGACCTATTCACTGGTGTGGGACAAAATGAGAAACAGAGAAGGCCTTGACCCTGTGCAAGAATTGTTCATCATCAGCCAAAACAATGGTGTGTCAACACACACATGTATTTTGGTCACAAATCCAAAGCACAGCACCATTTGGGCTGTTACGAACAAAGTTAAGCCCATCCCAGCCACAACAGCAAACTGGGGACTGCATACCTGAGAACAAAACTTTGTTGAACAAGTTGGTGGCAGGTGGGTTGCATTTTTTTTTATTTTCATCAGGCCATAATTTCACATAAACGGAAGCAGGCTTGTTCATCATCCATGCCTTGTAGAAGACAGTTTATACAGAATAGCTAGAAAAAATGGGGAAACTCCTATTTTCCTCTAGAAAATTCACCTTTCAAATTAAATTTTCTTATTACTTTTTTGGGAAAAAACACTGATAGGCTTTCTCACACAGGTTACTCTAGATCTTTAAAATTTGTTTTTCTGGATTTAAACTCTATCCTACCTCATTTACACAAGTATGCCCTCAAAGTTCCCATGTGCTCCATATAAAGTTCTGGTGGGTTGGCAAGGTAAATAGAATTAGCCATAGGGTCCATTTGAGCTTTCTATGTGCTTGGGTAAGTGTGAATTTATAACACTTTCTTTTAGGAACAGGAATAAAGCCCCTATCTCATGGAAAATTTGCATTCTTGTTGGTTGCTCTTTGTTGCTGCCTGTTTAGTGCAATGATGTGGTAAAATGATTATATTTAGTGAAATTACAGTGCTGGCCTTCAGCCCTTTCTGTAAGCCCTGGTGCAAGGAGACTTCCAGATACTCCTTGTTGCCAAGTAGTAATGAAATTAGTTTATAATGTGGTGCTCTAAAGCAGTTGGCTCCATAAAGCCATTTGTATGACCGTGCTAATGTCATAAAAACCATGAATACTTGTCTATATTTAAAAGTGAATTTGGAAATCAGTTACCATTGTGGTAATTCATAGAATCATAAAATGGGTTTTGTTGGAAAGGGCCTTAAGGATCATCTACTTCAACCCCCCTGCCATGGGTAGGGATACCTTTCAATAGACCAGGATGCTCAAAGCCCCATCCAACCTGGCCTTGGACACTTCCAGGGATGGGGCAGCCACAGCTCTGCTGTTGAGCACATAACTGGTTTTTTTGCCATCTCCAAAATTTGAATAAGCTCAATGCATCTCTTCCTTGTGGTCTACTGAAACCTGACAGGATGCTCAGAGGAGCTAGAGGGGGTTGTTGACAGAGCTGTAAATTAGCTTGGAAAGGGAAAAAGGGACAAAACCAGGCTCACCAGTGAAGAGCAATGGGATTGTGTGCCGAATGTTGAGGAAACAAACACTAATGGGGTCCCTTGGTCTGCCTCACAAGGTGTTGGCCACAATGTACCACCCCTGAAATGTGCCCTGAACTAGAGGACCATGACTGTGAGAATGATTAAATCTCAGCAGGCCCTGAAATTGTGCAGGATGTACTGCTCCAGGTGGATCCCTACAAATCTCTAGGGCCTGTTTTGATTCATGCAAGAATCCTCAAAGAGCTAACTGATGTTATCACAAGTCCTCCCTTGATGATTTTTGAGCGGTCTTGAGAATCCAGAGAGGTCCCAGCTGACTGGAAGCTGGCAAACCTTGTTCTTTTCAAGAAGGGCAAGAAGGATGACCCCAGAAACTACAGGCTTGTCAGTTTCACTTCAGTGCCTGAGAAAGCTATGAAGATTATTCTGGGAGGTACTGAAAAATACCTCAAAGGTAATGCAGTCATTGATCACGGCCAGCATGGCTTCATCAGATGAAGGTCCTGTTTGTCAAATTTGATTTCCTTAATGACAAGGTAACACACCTAGCTGATCAAGGGAAGCCAGTTAATATAATATTTTTGTATTCCAGTATACCTTTCAATACGGTCTCTCACAGGTTCCTTCTAGATAAAATGTCCAGCACACAGCTGGATAAACACAACATGTGATGGGCGAGTAACAGGCTCACAGGTCGGGCACAAAGGGTTTCAGTGAATGGGGGGACATCAAACTGGTCACCTGTCACTAGTGGGGTTCCACAGGGCTCCATCCTCAGCCCTGTGCTCTTCAACACCTTAGTAAATTACATGGATGAAGGACTGGAAGGGATACTGAGCAAGTCAGCAGTGCCCTGGCATCCAGGAGGGCCAATCCTGTCCTGGGGGCATTGCACCAAGCATTGCCAGCCAGGCAAGGGAGGAGATTGCCCTGCTCTGCTGAAGCTTTGTCAGGGGAGATTTAGTTTGGA
>WEKY01048209.1:0-15041 GCA_013390045.1 Picathartes gymnocephalus
TCCACCAAGATGACATAAAATCAAAAGATGAAAGAAGTATCCACGAAGCCAAGGCTGCCAAGAACCTGAGCTCAGAACTGAGGCCATTCCTCTCAAAAGACACATGCACTCGCCTTGAACTGATGCTGTCAGCTAAATGCACACCAGAACCACTTTCCACGTAGGCATTTGTATATCATAGTGAGAGAGGCGCAGCTTTACTCCTATCACATTACCAATCCACAACATTTTCTCAGAAGACAGCATATCAAATATTAAGTTCTACTGGTTTGTGATAGATATTTATGAATGGAAAGAGGTTCCTGCTTTTGAAAAATTACAGGAATCTACAGGTTTTTCATCCACTGTGCATCAAGTAGGTATTGGCAAGCAAATAGTAATAAATGTGTCTATCACATATGGATGACAAAAAATCAGTCCGAGTTAATGTTCATGTAGGTAGCTCATTAATCAATAAGAGTCCTACATCTTATTCATGGCACACCTAGAGATGAATAATAATTTGCTAATAACAAAGAGTAAAACTTGTTTTGGCAAGGAGAGAAAATCAGTGGTAAAGTGCTGATGGTGTATTAATCTGGACCATTTTCTTAATGGAGGAGAACACTGCCAATAATGTCCAAATTCAGAGAACCAATGAATGTGTATAATCTGAAGAACAAGGAGCTGTGCTAATTACTCATTTCAAACCTGTAACAAAGAAGTCTTTAGATTAAGCTAGACATCTTTTAAAAAAAACCTTTAAATTTACAAATGAATTGCAGTACAGGTGGAGAACCACCAATTTTGTTTCTCACTTTAACACACTGTAGAATTAGATAGATTTTCAGCCATCCATCTGAAGATATGTGACAAATACTTTTCTTTACTTATTTCTTCATTTTCTGCTTTCCCCTTTGTGGGATTTTTCTCTGGGAAATTGAATTGTGGCCAGGATATTCCCATGAGCCTGCACTGCTTTGTGAGCTAAATAACAGATATTAGGGCATGGTTTTATCTTCTTTCTTGGACTGTTCTCCATGTCACTTTCTCCTGTGCTACTGAATATTTGATGGCTCTTCAGAGAGGTGCACGGCTTATACTTTACTTCTTTCTAAAAGGAGTGCTAGGTTACTGGTGAATTTATAATGCATTAAAATTAAACTAAATGAGTTAAACACTTTGGCATTAAAGTGATGTTGTTGGGTAACAGCCCAAGCTATCAGAAAAGTCCCGGTGCATTGCTTTCATTATCTTTGTTTTTTTCCCCAGAGAACCAGTTCAACAATCTTAACTCTATAAACAAACATGCCAATGCTATCACTTCTGTGATACACATTTATCAGTATTGACACGTTTTATCACACTGCTGTATAGTTTTTTTTATCTTTTCAAATCTTAAATATCTCTAGTTTTCCCTTAGTAAAACAGTCTTGCCCATGAGAGAGAATTGCTAGCAGCAGGAAGGGACATACATATTTAGGTCCAATACATTTGACAATCAAGTATTAAAATGAAAACAGAAAGCTTTACTGTACGGAAAAAACACACAGGTTTTTGCAGTGGGTACGGAAACACCTGTACAAGGAAACACTAAGTCACACATGCACACAAAAGCGAATATATATGAAGGAAAAATCACCATCAGAGTCAACCAAACTCCCCTATATTGCCAGGTGGGATTTTCTCCACCCTCCACCCCCTTACAGGCAATATTTTGTAACAAAAGCTTTCACTGGAAACAAGCACCAGAAAAATTTGCTACTTTTTTTTAAGGTTTAGGTTTAAGGTTTAGGGTAAAATCTTTTTCCATCTACATACTTATAAGGTGTTACTCACCTTCACATCTTCTGAAAAAAAGATGCTTGGTTTTAATAATTTATGTCTTTTAGCAAAGGTTTTGCTAACTGTATAATGCATACAATCATTCTTCCTCTATCCTGTGATTTCTAAATACAGTGAAGAGGGTACTATCTCTCCAAGTCAAATGGACCATTTGACCAACTATCAACAGACAAAAGACAATCAAGCAAATTCCCCATGGATTCCCCTAGTGGGGAAAAAAAAAGAAAAGAGCCAGTGGGAAGAAACTTTCATTTCTATCAGTTTGATCTTTACTACAACATCCCTCTGTAGATTTCCTCTATATAATTAAGATGTTCTCCCTTTAGGTTCATTTTATTTTCTGAGGCAAAGATCTTTATCACTCTAACCATAAGAACAAGAGTGAATATATGTACATTATTGCCACTTTAAAATGTGGAAAAGGACTTCAAAAGCTTTTTATTTATTGTAGCTGCTGTGCACTACATATTTGGTAAAAACATCACAAGCAGTTTTTCCAACTCAGTAAAGCTATTTAAGGACAAAGAAAAGAAAATGGCTACTGTTCTTTTGGGTCCTCAGAGACTGTGGAGCCACCAGAATCCCCAGTTTTTCTCGTGCATATTGCCAACAGCAAGGATGAAATTAGTTTTTGCAGTGTACAAATGACTTGGGAATTGGGACTGCCATATAAAGCACTGCCTTGGTTAGCAAGGCCATGTTTTTGATATGGATTATCTACATTCACAACCATAAATATATTGGAATAGCAGACACTTTCGTCACAAATCTAGAAAAATATCCTTTTCTACATCTGAAATAAATTAACTTCAAGTGATAATTGGTTGTACTAATTTGTGGTGCCCCATAGAGTAAATACGTATGATAATACACCTGTGGGAAACCCAAAACAACAATCTTTCTGAGCTCTGGTACAAAAATTGAAGCAAACATACTGTAAATGATTTTGCTCCCCTTGTCTCAGAGAGCAAAGTTCATTTCCTGCTTAACCAGTCTGGAAAGTAGTGTATTTCAATGTCTTTCCAATTTTTGAGGTGTTGTATACTTCACCACTTACCAGAATGCCCTTCTGGAAGAAGAAAGCAGTTTTAATGTGATCTATTTTTAATGTAGTTATTATAAAACATAAATCTTACTAGTACTCGCAGGATACTGTCTATCATCTTCTTCATGGAAAACATCAGCCACCGTCCCCGAAGAGATGTCAGGTGATACAGATGGAAATTCATCATCTGCATGGTGATGGATAAATCATTACTATTTCATTAGTTCAGTTGCAATACAGTACTCATAAGCACTTCAACTATTCTACCCTACAAGGTTCATTCCTTCATTTATTGGTCCAAGAGGGAAGAAAGACACAGACCCCATATTAGGTTACCTTACTGACACAGTAAGGATATCACCCAAACAGATTATTTTGAGAGGAGAATGTTTCACAGTGATAATGAACATTCTGGCAATGATCTGTTCATGTGATACAAGATCTCCTTGCACTTGTATGCCATGAGGACAGAGATCCTAGAGCAATGAGTGAAGTTATTTGTATTCCCCTCTGCTGAGATATATTATGAGATTTAGTCCAAAAATCTAGACTATGCACGGAAGCAGAGCTGGTAACAGTTGTAATCAACCAAAATACAGAGCACATACCTTGTGGAATGTGGGGAATGTTTCTGATCCTAGCTCCTTAGCAAGAAAATGTTAGGACTTACCTTTGCTTACCATGTGCTAGGTACATGTCAAAACAAGTATAACATGCTATGAGTATACCACAGTGAAAAGTAATTTTATAATCCTAATGCTTCTGCTTTTTTCTTTTAAATTTAAGTATCTATTGAGGATAGTGATGCAAAATACTGGTATCCTTCACTTGTAAGTAATTGGTGATTTGATAAAAAGGCTGTAGTCACACATTAAACTTTACTGCACTTAGAGGATGACTTCTACCTGTATCCCTAATGTTCAGTGGGAGTGAGTCTTTCAGACTGCTGATAATTTCAGCCACACAAGCAACCAAAAAATTAAATAAAACACATAGAAAAGAATACTGCATCTGTATCTGGTAGGGCCCCCTGAAATTACTGGCAACCGCCTGTCCTTACCAAAATCTTTTCCAGAAAATCCTTTTTCACCTCCTCCAGAAGTATGATCTGGCATCTGTGAGACTGGAGTAGGACTTCCATAATATGAGGGGCTGGATCTCCTGATGGAGGCATCCATGGGGGTTGTCTCATGGGTTGATCCACTACCTGCATTTTCATCATCCACCCCTGAGGTTGAGGACTCTCCGCTGGTATGGCGTGTGCCATCCGCATTGTAGCGGGAGCCATCTGCGTTGTCAATGACTGTGGAAACGGAATTGAACACCTAATGTCAAGGAGCTACACAGCTATAATAAGGAGTAACACCCGTCCATTAATAGCAGCTCACCCATTTTTGCCCTCCTATCTAACCTAGATAATACATCACTAAAATATGTCTAAGGCATATATGCTAATTTATATATCTGTCACATTTGTAGGGCCTGAATTGCATCACTTATTTTTATCAGACTGCTTGATTTTAAGATAAAATCTTGGCATTTGTAAAATCAATCAAAATTTTAGAACCGGAAGAAATAACCTATTATGAGCAGATTTTTTTTCAGCTTTTCTAACAAACAGCTCAAATTCGATGTAGGAAGGTTGCTGTTTTAAGCAAATTCCTTTATGTCAAAGGGATATTAGCAGCTCTGAGGTGCTAAAAATGTCAAATAGCTATATAAAAAATGTTTGGTACCATGAGACAAACCAAACTCCCTAGAATTTAGGGGAAGACAGGTGACTAGTTGCTTTAATTTCTATTGAACATCTCTTAACTTCTTTTTCTTATGTTTGGCTTGATCATTTTAATATTAGTTATTGTTTATGTAAAAATAAGATAACCTGCTACTAAAAATTAGGCAAGTGCATGTATTTCTAATCAGTACAGTACCTGTTTCATCCTGATTACTGAGTAGAGAAGTATCTATTTTTACAACTGGATCACATGTTTTTTCCTGTGTTTCTGTGAAAGAAGGAAAACAGAAAATATTAATTTGAAAAAATGGATTAAAAACTCATGTGTATACCCACATCAATTGTACATAATCACAAAACATCATCTGTGAATAGTCATCTGTGAGTGACAGCCAATGGCAACTCACATGATACTACACCAATGCAAAGATTTGTAATTATATCACTAGCAAGAACAAAATCAAAAGATATCACTGCATCCAAATCATCAATGAACTTTTCCTACAGCTTTCTGCTTCCACTATGAATGTCACAATCTACTGAAATTCAAGATCCTTGAAGTTAGTTTACATTTTATTTTCAAATAGTGTGTTCAGCATCTGCCACAGACTATATAAACTTTCATAATAATTTAATAAAATATTTCCAACAATTAAAAAGTTCAAAATCTTAGATGAAAGCGGTCTACTTCTGACCCACATTGCTGTCCAGCTGCCTCGTGTCTAAATGGAGATTTGCCTGAGCAAATACTGGATGAATCTGCAAACAGGAGATCAGCAGCCGTGTCCGTGGGCCTGGGATGGCCATCACAGGCCCTGGAGCTGCTGCAGGTTGTCAGCCACTCCTGGTATTCCTTAAAACACAAAAAACTGCTCTTGGCTGTAAAGCTCATGTCTGTACAAACAGAAGAGCTGAGTGCCACGGCTGACAAAAGTTATGTCCCTCAGATTCACTGCTGCAGTGATTTACTTCACTAAGCCCTTATACTGAAGCTGCTAAGTTTGTCCCAAGGTCAGAAAAATGATTTAGTTCAAAACACACTGATAACAAAATGGTCATTGCTGACATGACAGAGACATTTCTAGAGGCTTACAAAATGTATTTCTTCTCAGCTGAAACACCAGGTTATGTTTATTATATAAGCTCTCATTCCAGGACCTTAAATAGGAGATTACATATGTTATTTTTAGTTAATCTATTTCTAAAATACATCATAAAATCATCTCCTTACCTGTCTCATTGTAACAGTATGCATCGTA
Source organism: Picathartes gymnocephalus (assembly GCA_013390045.1). Taxonomy (NCBI): domain Eukaryota; kingdom Metazoa; phylum Chordata; class Aves; order Passeriformes; family Picathartidae; genus Picathartes; species Picathartes gymnocephalus. Next base: position 5,864 of record WEKY01048209.1, read on the forward strand.
CCGAGCAGTTGTATTTGTGGAAAGTTTGTAAATGCCAGTGTTATTTGCTGCACAAAGATGGTAGGGATTGATCCGTGGGATAACAATATGCCCCACCACAAAACCGTACCTGGGAAAAACAGAGGTAAATAAACCATATTACTTACTATAGCAGATGTCACATCAAACATCAAGAAGCTACAAAGAAGCCATTATTTTTTAAAAGTGCACACACTTATTCATACCGTTTTGTTACTTTTTTGTTCCTTTTTCACTTGGGTGTTGCTTTCTCACATGTAGCTACACCAGTCTCCTGTCACTCAACGGCATTTTGTGTTTAATTTCTAGAGCTAACCCATTTAAACTAAACGAGTATCTTGTTAGCTAGGGTGATTGGTTCCAGAGCGAGGGAGTGAAAGTGAGGGAGGCAAGTGCACTTTTTGTTCTGTGTGAGTTTGTACTACCTGACGCAAATTTGCCATTCTTTAGGGATTCACATTTTCATTGCTTTGACATAACACTCAGTGACACTTCACACAGAAATATTGAGGGCTGAATTTATGGTACCTGAGCAAGTTTAAAGAATGATTGCAACACGCATCATTTTCTGCTAAAACTGACAGCCTAGTAAAATATTCAAATACAAGACTCATTCATCCACAAATTCTTACTGTATCTTTCAGTTGAATAATGTGATTATTGTGCACAGAGCTCAAATAATTCCGTGAAACCTGTGGTTACATAATGTAAAATACATTATCACTAGTTTGCAATCATGCAGCATCTGATTGATTCCAATGTATTTTACAGAAGATATGATAGAATGGTAACAAGCACTGGGGTTTGGTCTGGGTTTTGCTTCACTTCTTGAGAGGTGTGATTTATCAGGGAGGAGTAAATTTCGCAGCTTTGCAGTTTTTTATCTTTGAACGTCATTCCAGTTTCACGTCCAATGTGCAGATACTTGCAATTCTGAAACTTTCTTGTAGGTGGAATTATAAATTACTTTATTCACACTCCCAACTAAGCCTACAATGCTGACACTTTACAAATCATTATTGACCTACTTCTGTTATGTTCTGTCGATTCATCTTATTCACATACATTTGGAGGGTTATATGCAGCAGGTTTTCCGTCTCCTACTCAAGTTTACTAAGAGCTAAGGCTTACTGACAAGGACTTCTTCTGCCACAGGATCAACAACTGGAAGTAATAGGGTGGGAAGGTTGGCCAGAAGGAAGGGAAGAAGAAATCCTATCTACATGCCTTACATGTCCAAATCCATCCTCTGGTAAATTGTGACTTAGGGAAAATTGTAACATTAATTAAAAATTACAGCCTCTCTCTGGGGAAAAAAAAATCCCTCTTCTTCTTTCTATTGCCTTTATATCTTTATATTTTAGCTTTAGAAAATACTTTCCGTATTTTAGGATACTCATAATTGCTTGCATAGAAGTCTGTACCCCTACACATTATTTAGGATTTGATCTCTAAATACTGTGTAGTGCTGGGCAATTCAGAATACTGTGTATGTTCATGTGCTAATGTCAGAAAAAGAACATGCCTACTGTGTTATGAAGGACTTTACCCTCAGAGTAAAGAACTGTTTCTAGTCTTTATGTGGTACAATTTTAAATTAAATTCCCCCTTCTCACAGAAGAATCCTCGAATAATTCTCTGTTCACATATTTCACCACCACAATACTTGTGAAATTGAACATGCCAGAACAGGAAATAGTTGCAAGCAGTATTGATGTCAGTACTATTTCTCATCGTACCAGTGACAGTCTTAAAATTCTGGAGAAATGTCCACTGAATTTTTCTATGCCAGTTAGAAGATAAATTCTATTTCTCCATATTTGCTGCTTAAGTTAGACTGCAATGAAGTTGAAAATCTGCTGACATTTATTTAAACTCCATAATGGTTTGCCAACATTCATCTCCTGGGCTGCAGTGATCATGCACTGGTGGAATTTGCAGTTTTGAGAGAAATGGGTGAGTAGAAGAGTAAAGTCAAGACTCTGGATTTTAGGGAAGTAAACTTCCAGCACTTCAAGGAGGTAGTCAATAGGGCCTCCTGGGAAACTGAGGGGCAACGGTGCGGAACAGAGATGGCAGGACTGATGGGAGTCCTTTTTTCAAGGACTCTCCATAGAGTGCAAGTGCCCTTGATACCAGTTTAAGAAATCAGGAAACCAAGCCAAGAGACCTGCACGGCTGTGTTGGGACTAAAAGGAGAGGAAGGAAATGCTCAGGCAATGGAAGCAGGGTACCAATACCCGCTGGGGTATAAATACACTGAGAGAGCAGTCTGCCCAAAAAGACTTGGGGGTTCTGCTGGATGAGAGGCTGGACATGAGCCAGCAGTGCCTGCCTGCAGCCCAGAGAGCCAAACACATCCCGTGCTGCATCCAAAGCAGCGTGGGCAGCGGGGCAAGGGAGATTTCCCCTCTCTGTTCTGCTCTGCTCTGCTCTGCTGAGACCCCACCTGACGTGCTGTGTCCAACTCTGGGGTCCCCAGCACAAGGAGGACATGGACCTCTTGAAGCGAGTCCAGAGGAGGGCCATGAAGGTGATCAGAGGGACAAAGCACCTCTGCTGTGAGGGAACACTGAAAGAATTAGGATTGTTCAGTCTAGCATATTTTTATATTAGTGTTCACTTAATTCTTTTGAATGAAAAGTTTCCTGTAACTTCTAGTCTCTTGGTCTTGTTATATTTTGAGAAACTGGGGAGTCTGTATTATCCACATTTCTTGCCCTATACATCATTAGTTACAGCAGATAATTAGGTCACTTGACAACGTAGTTTTGGGCTTTTTAATAACTACTGTAGCTGTCTTTTGAAACATCTCCATTCGCAGATTACAAGAATGCACTAATACTGTGGCCATTTTTCCACTGGGATGTCAAGGGTTCATCCCTCACTGTACCACTTGCTGCTTTTTACTGTTCCTTGGCAAGACCGAGTTCCATACACTGCACACACCATCCTCAGCCTTTGACCTCACATTAGGCCCTCACTTTTCACATACTTATTGTACCATTGTTCAGTGACACGCTAGGATCTGAACATCTTCCTAATTAGTTTATTACCCTGTCAATCTTTTGTTACCTTTAGATTTTATCTGTGAGAGGTTATGATTTCTTTTTTTTAAGATAAATGGTAAAAACTATATGCATAAAGGACTTACTGGACCCAGAACAAACATACACATGCACAAAGATGTTTTGTTCATCATAGAATATAACTTATTTAACTAATCTTAACAGCTACAGTAAGTCAGGTGGAATTATTATACCAGTAGTGTCATTATATACTATGTTTTCAAGAATTTCTTTACCTGCAAGTTTCAAATCCAAGCTCATGAGCTCTCTTCAGCTGCTCTAGTGTTGCCAAGGTACTGTTGAGAGCTCTGCAGAGTTCAACTGCCTCAGATCGTGTGAGACTGTAGCGACCATCTTTTTCAACATGAAAAACTCCTCCATATCTGCAACTTACATTGAATTCTGTTAGCAAAGGAAAAGAAAAAAGTAATGTTAAAAATTTAGATCTAATTCTTCACTGAAGACCTGGAAATTATTTTCAAAGCTTTCAAAGCAAACTAGTAACAAGTAACAGCTACCAATTCATTCAGAAAAAGCACTGCCACTTTCAATCACCTTTTTCATACTTCCCCTCTTTGTTCTGAGGCATGAGCCAAATCTCTAGCCTTCTCAAAAATAGCAATATAACGTTTTTGTGAGGTATCTAGGACTTTTAACATACTATTAACACTAATGTGCAGAAGAAAGGGTTAATAAGAATAGTAATAATAAGTAATAAGAATAATCATGTGCATAGAGAGAAATGGGGAAACAACAGGACACTTCAAAGCAATGTGAATTATTTTTGCTTCTGCCCCACCTTTCCCTCAAGAGAAAAAAAGCAGTTGCAACTCCAGACCAGAATGACAACTGCAAAGCACACTTCATTGGAGTAGCTATTATTTTCAGTGCAAAGAGGAGCATGACTCATTTTTATCTTAATTTTAATGAAAGTTCCATGTGCAAGAAAGGGAAAAATAGACAGTCTTCTCCAATATTAAAAGGGTGTGTCCTTACCGTCTATTTGAAAAAAAAACCTTGACATGTAATAACTGTTATTCTAAAAGACACAAAATGCAGTTCATGCACATTTACATTGACACATTCCTTATAAATAATGAGCAACTTTCCTAATGTAATTTTCGCTTGACAGTCTACTTTGTTCTATAGCATGGATGTGAAACAAAATGATAAAATTAAGGCATGGACACTTTCTTCAATTACTTTTGTCCATTGATAAACTGATGTTATTCTGTGTACAGGGTATCTACTCAGTGTAAACTGTAAGGAACATTCCTTTCCATAGCTCACAGGAAACACTCAAGGACATAAAATACCAGCTTAGATCCAGACCGGGTGGTGCATGAGAGGACAACCACTATTCACAGCATAGGTAGGAGTACAATAGTGTTGATGCTTGCTTGTCCAAAGGAGCTCAAAAACGGAACATCCAATCTTGAATACTTACACCGTAGGCAACAGAATTAATCATTATGGTTACTTGGATAGCCTTCCCACAAAAAGAATGGAAAAAATACCTCTTCTCCAACCATTCCCTCTCCTCCAGTATATTGGCTGACAAAAACATTTAATTTAAACAAAATCAATTCATATTTCAGAGTTGTTTGACAGTCTTGCTGATTACATTTCTTAGTATTTTTAGTATTTTTATCATACATTATCAAAAAACATATGCCCCTTCTGCCACTCCTTGACTACTGCTATGGGATGGAGCTGCTCTCACAGCTCCCATGTGAGTGACTTCTACTTTGGCTCCAAATATTTCATATTCAAAGCCTGACATTGTCTCGGAAGTTGTCCAGTCAGAAGCCATATTAAGCATAAATGACTAGACAAGTAAAAGGCTTCTCTTTAGTTTTCCCTTCTTGATTCTCTCTTCCTAAAGCGTACTCTAGGCCCAAGACTTAATGTTAAATATGGGGATCAGATCACAAAGTTGTATTTGATTACTTTAAAGTAACAAGCTCAGTGATTTTGGAGATAAATTTTCTTGGAGCATCAACATCGGTTCTGATAATTTTAGGCTAATTTCTGAAAAGCTTTCACTGTGAAAGCAGATACCACATACAATTGCTTTGGGTTCCATTTGATTGCAGTTAATCCTAGATTCACAGAATTATAAAGTGAAGTTCACTTTTGTTTAGAGTACATTGATTTAGCTGTCATCAAACCTCAGCCCATTCCTGGTTTTAAACACTACAATTTATGCTCTATTACTACTCTGAGATTCAGTCATAGAATTCCACTCAGAGAGTCAATTACTTAGACTTCAGCTGTTCAAAAAGTAGGCTTATTTACACAAACAGGCTTAATGGAGCTACAAGTAGGCTGCATGCCTACACATGTGTACATTTATCATGGAAATGCTCACCCTGAGTACACCCTGCTCACCAGGACACTGCTGGGAGGTGCCAGGCTTACTGCAGGTGTGCTGCACAGCTGCACTGCATGCACACCCAGGAGCAGAGCCTAAGCTCCCAGGAAGCCTTGCTTGTGCAGCGTGAGAGATCACGTGGGTGTCCAGGAAACCCCAGGCAAAAATGTGGCAATCCAGTTCTCAAAACTGGGTTTCAGGCCATCCAACTCGTTGGCACTGTGCCCGAAAGCAATGCTGAGACAGCATCTTTGTTTTCGCTTTGATGATATCTTCCATGCCTACTACTCCAAATGTACCACTGCTGTAGCAGAGACACTCTGTTCATGAAGAACTGAGTATGGAAAAAGGACCAAAGCAGTGCCCAAAACTCACACGGTATTTCACAGTCTAAGAAAATTGCGTAAATTCAGCATCTACACTTCGAAGGCAGTAATTACCACATTTTAAAAATGACAGAATACAAACCCAGAGCTGTCAGGCAACACAGCATTCTTACTTTATAGTCTCAGATTTTAATGTCCAGACAATGGGGACCCTTAACTGAATTAATGAAAAAATTTCTCATTATATCAATAAATACTATATCAAAAATTAATGATGGGATCTAAATGAAATTACTATGTTAAGTTTTCTTTTCCAAGCTGGGGCTTATAGAGTAATTTTGAGTTAAGGAAGAAACATGACTGTCAAATTTAAATCAAACACACACATTTCACCTTTTCCCATAGGGCAGGAAGGTCAAATGCATTAATTTTATGTTGATGTTACTTAGCTGGCTTTAACACAGTTATGCAAAAGATGGATTTTCATTCTGTTCCAAGAACCAAGGGAATGTAAAACTCATACAGCGTGACAAACTATTGCTGATCCTTTTAAGGTTTCTGAAGTTTCAGAGGAGCTTGACTCAAAATGGACTCACAGTGAAATCATCAACAGCATGCAAACCTTCTCTCCTTCCCCCTCTTACAGCTGTCTGGCTTTGGGGCCTGACAGGCCACAGTCTTTCCTTTCTTCTTTCATCCACGTGATTTGCTACAGCTGTTTAATAATAGCTCTTTAAGAAAGCAAACAGTACAAAACATGTCTGAATTGTCATAATCATTAATTTCATCCAGACCATGAGATTGCGTGAAAAAAAACCAAAGCCATGGAATGCTCCTGTCTGTGCTGAGTTTTATGAGCATTGAGAACATAAACTTCCACATAGGCCATTTCTCCCCGTATTTGCGGGAATTACTGGTGCCCTCTCTCAAGCAGCTGCATGCAAATCTTTCTCTGCTATTGGCATTCACATATCTAAGCCAGTTTCAATTAATACTTGTCAGCGAAAAGCACTAACTTCAGTTCCCCAGACGATTTGCTAGCTAGAGCCCACTGGTGGGGTAGAATGGCCTCACACAGACTAAAGAGCATTGTCCTGTCAGAGAAGTGTGAGTTACACCCTGATAATTAATAGGAGAGGCTTGTTAGAAACTGTCACTGTAAGAAACCAGGTGCAATTTTCATTTCCACCCTGATTCTGCAACTCTTATGTATAATGAGTAACACTGACTCACGCTAACCCTTCCCACTGGAATTGATTTTCCATGAGGATTTTTGGTGTACTCCATGGATGTCTCATGCGCTACTCCCTGCTTTTCATTGTTTTCGTGACACCACCTGGGGGTTTCATTCTCAAGGTGGATGCTGCCTTGTATTTGAGAAAAAAAAAAAAGGCAGCTCTTTTAGCAACTGCAGAGATACATCAAAGCAAACGAAGTGGAAGATTTGCAAGCACCCTGCCCACTTGAACGAAAGCATGTGTAAGACTTGTACGTGTTAACAGACTTCTTGGTAAAACCACACACTGAATTGCATGGCAACCAGGAAATGTTAGGGGGATGTTTTTGTGGGGATTTTCCTTTTCAGTTTGCGGTTCAAGATGATTGATAGGTCACCAGGATCTGCTAAACTGGGGCTGACAACAGGGACAGAACTGGAGGTTTGACAGTGCATATAGTCTTCATTCTCTTTGTTTTAATAGAATATAGGATTGACATTTACTGTAAGAACTTGGTTCTAAATTTATTAAACTGATTTCTAGCTCTAGGCAGATATACATGGGTAAATGCTTCTTTATAAGCATAGATTATTGAATCTTGCACTGACACTTCTGAACAGGAACAATCACCAGCTTAGCACTGATATCTACATTTTGAATACTATCACCTGCTTTAAATGCATGCTAGTAATGAAGTAGTAGAAAGTAACATACTGGAAATAGATTAGAATATGTTTAAAAGAAAATCCTAGTATCTGTGATTCCTCTTCAGGCAAATCTATTAACTGGGCCATATGAGTCCTAAAATCTGAGGAGGTCTGGACAATCCAGACCTTGTCTCTCAATTCAGACCTATCTCTAGTTACAGCTGGTTTTTAAATTCTTTATCAAGAAAAACTACTTGGTGGCTAAACAAGAAGGCATATTTTATTTCTGACTTGAGAAAACAGCCTCTGAATACAAAAATTCATATGAGATGGATTCATTAAACCTTTCAGGATCCAAAACATTTTGTCAATGTATATATTAAGTTATCCTGATTACCACCATTTTGACATCTGTGAGAACTTAAATGTACAAAAAATATGATTGTGATTATAGCGATTACCTAATACACTACAACCCACATGGGCCTGGAACGCATTATTTGCTGAGTATTCCACCTTTTTTTTAGAGTCTATTAGTAAAAAACTTCACTCAAGCAACTCGCAGCCCAGGCAACTGTAACAGGATACAGAGGCTTTTTACCTTTATGTCAAAAGTTGGACTAAAGCCTAAGTCAGTGATGAAAACCACTGGATAGCTCTTTGCTAGGTTATGTAAAATGATTCATTAATCCCAGCCACAGTCACTAATAGACACGTGTCAACATCATTAAAACACACCTATACTTGAATCCCTCGGGGCTTGATGAGGAAAGGAAAACTGTGCTGGGAAAATAGGACTCAAAACTGGGATGACTACACACTGATCAAAATTCAGAAGAATTTGCAAGATCCACCTGAATGAAGCAAGCAGTCCTTTACCATCCCAACACAAAAGCACCAAGGATGAAGCCACATGTATCATCATTAAGTATGACTGGTTTTGTGTTCTCCCAGTTATGATATTCTTCTTCTGCTAACCACCATTCTCTAAAGAAAGTAGAGAAAAAAATCTAGAAATAGACCACCTACACCATAAGCAAGGCTTTTCCAAATAGTGACAGTGAAAGTAAGTCTTCACAGATTCTTGGGAGCTGTCCGATGAAATACTTTCCTTGGAAAATTGCCAAGTTGTGAAACCTACAATGATTTATAGGAAATACATTTCCAGATTTAGAGGCAATAAACCATATTTTTGGTTTTCAAAGTATCCCTTGTGGATACTTAAATAAAGCAAAATAAGGGGGTTGTTTTTCAGTTCAAAACTGCCTTTAATTCTGAAATTAAAATAATTAGTTTGCACAAAATAAAATAAAATCAAATCACTTAAGACAGCTAGGTTTAAATGTTTACATGGCTGCAATACATGTAGATGGTTAAAGGAACCCAGACCAAAGTTTCCCTCAGGAATTTTTTAAAATGTCATATTTTTATTTCAGTTTGGCATAGAAAAATGTTCTAAGCCTTGAAAATTTTAATGGGAGACAAAAACCTCACATAATTATATCCCTAATAGATAGCTGATATTCGG
>WEKY01048209.1:15061-39501 GCA_013390045.1 Picathartes gymnocephalus
GGGGGGGGGGAATTCTCTGCACACCTGGCTTTTAAAAGACAACAATACCCAGGAAAACACTTTAAAAGGGGTTTACCTGCATGTTTGCAAGGAGTCCTTGCTATAAATAGACACAACATATTCTTAGTAGCTGGGTGTGGTGACAAGAAAGTGAAGATGACTCTCCATAGATCCAAAGGTGTAAAGTCAGAACTTTCTTTGAAGTTGTGCCTAAGCTGTTCCTACTACCCAGTTATATTTGGGTACCTAGTAATTCAGTCTGAAAAAGCAAATGAGAGTGTAGCTTTCTCACTTTCCTGTGTGCTGCTAAGAGCATGAGAAGTCATGAGACAGCCACGCTAACCTTGAGGTCCAAGTGGGCTCACGTGGATCTCTGCAGTGAAAGAGAAATGCAGCTGGAGGTATGCACAGAGGTCAGAGAGGATACAATGCACTAGGAGGTTGTCCTTTCTCCAACAGAAGTTAGCAAGTATTCCTTGCATTTCTGTGTTGCTTCTGGAAGTGCACACTGGAAATGGGATGCGGGACAAAGCTCGAGCTGCTGACCTTCTTCTAAATTGTTGTTCCTAATGAATCTGCCTCCAGATCATCAAAGTGTCTGTTTACTGACAGACAAAAATCCCCAGTCTCTTAACTGACAGCTCTCCTGGCTACTGCTTTAAAACAATGGGTGTGGGGGTAGTGCTATTAATAAATCAAACATTCACAGAGTCACCCAAAATGCAAGTAAGTACAAGAAATATGCTTCAGTCCTCTGCAGTTGCTGTAGGAGGAAAAGAATCTGCTAATGCATCTTCCAATCATGCTTTATCTGCCTGGCAACTGTTGCTCTGGTAAACATCCTGAGTGAGCCTATATTGTGTCATCACTTATGGTAAACCTCCTTGCTGCTGACATTAATATTAGTCTTTTTGTAATACTCTCACCCAATAGGGAGCTGAAAGTTTTCGGACTCCAGCAGAACGTGGTACAGCTGCGCAGCACCTCGGGGGAAAAGTTGCAGGCAGTGATATCATAGTCTGCAATTAGTTATCTGATGTGCCCCCCTCGAAATGATGAAAACATAATCATCATTGCTGATATAAGGAGAGCTCCAGGCTGTACAGTGAGTAGTCTAACCCCAAAGGCTGAGTAACCAGGGCTGTGAGGAGAATCAGTTGGGATCAGTTCCAGGCAATCCAGGTGAGGCAACACACAAAACAAAGCTAGAGAATAATAGTTGGAGTCCGATTTTCACTGTTTGACCGATTTAGTTATTTGGGATAAAAGCAGCTGACACACAGAGTGGTTCATCAGAGAGATCCCCAGTCTGGAGCCCAAAGGACCTTATTCTTAATTGCTGCTCTGTCACTTATCCAGTGAAAGAAAGGAACCTCAGGAATCTTTTCAAAAGCTCTGAATGCCAGCCAATTAAAACAAAGCTAACATTACTCTGGTGGACATACCAAAAAAAAAGAGAAAGCTGCTCAGAATATGCCTCACAATGTAGGACATGGTCTGTAGAAGTCAAAGGGAAAGTTCTTATGCAAGCTGCTGATGATGGAAGGGTATACATCCACTACTCCCTTTGTTTTTCCCCTAATACAAGAATGACAGGGATCCCATAGCCTATAACCAGATTGCCTAGGCCAGCAAGCAACTTCTCCTGGAATTTTATGATGGCAAAATATTTCCATTTTCGGGACTCTTTGTGACTCTATCCATCCATATACTAGGGCTTCCAGAATCTTGAGATTTATACTGAAAATGCTGACTAGCAAGTAACTTTCCTAAGATGTATGCAGGTTATTTGTACACTAAGCTACATGAGCATTAAATTTCTTTAATAATTCTTACAGTCTTAGTCATGAATCTTCTGGTATTGGTTTAGTAAAAAGGCATGTTTATTAACTAGAGTTTGCAATAAACATTATGTACAGAATGCGGTTGCTTTCACAAATATGGTGGGAATAATATTTTTCCTATTAAAAAAAAAGTTTATTTAAATTTAACAATTTATGAGAGGCAGTGAAGATTCTCTTGCTTGAGGGAAGAATGGGAAAGAGGCACTGGCAGTGTGGCCTTGATATTCTGTGACTTCAAATGCTACATTAAATCCTACATATATTTAGGCAGTGGAGATACGTAAAGGCAATGCATTATTGCTTGCATGTAATCATCCTCAAAGAGTGAAGCATCACTGTTTCCCAAAAATGTTGGAATCATTGTGAAGCCAGTGATTTTGCTGTGAGGCTCATTGATTCTAGTAATTTTTTTTTAATGAGATATAGCTGGATTTTACAAAGAGATCCAGATTTAAATCCATGTTTGAATGGGAAATGATACAGTGGCAGAGCTCAGTTCAGGTACAGGGAGTTTTATGATGTTGGATTTTGAGCAAGAGTCAAGTCAAACAGCAGTTTGAGAATATGCTATCTTAACAAATACAAAATTTGTGACAATTACTAATTAATAAAGCACCACAATATTTTTTCCCCCACCAAGGATACTACTTGAAGCAAAGTTCATCAAGTGGTTTATCAAGTGCACTAGACAAAGCATCCATGCAGGACGAAAAGAGTACAGGCTGGGAGAAGAACTCATGGAGAGCAGCCCTGACAAGAAGGACTTGGTGTTTGGCATGGATGAAAAGCTGGACACGAGCCACCTGTGTGTGTTCCCAGGCCAGAAAGCCAACAGCATCCTGAGCTGCATCCAAAGGAACCTGGCCAGCAGGGAAAAGACGTGATTCTTCCCCTTTACTCTGCCCTTATAAGACCCCACCTGGAGTGCTGCACCCAGCTCTGGGGTCCCCAACGTAAGGACATGGACCTGTTGGAGCAAGTCCAGATGAGGGTCATGAAAATGACAGGAGGGCTGGAGCTCCTCTCCTACAAAGAGAGGCTGAGAGAGATGGGGTTCTTCAACCTGAAGAAGAAACAGCACTGAGGAGGCCTCACTGCAACCTTACAGTACTTAAAGGGGTGTTTTTTTTAAAGAGGGAGAGGTTTTTTACATGGGCAGATAGTGATAGGACAGGGGAGAACCATTTTAAACTAAAAGAGAAAATATTTAGATTAGCTGTTAGGAACAAGTTTTTTCCTGTGAGGGTGGGAGGCACTGGAACACGTTGCCCAGAGAAGCTAGACCCCTGAGAGTGTTCAAGACCAGCTTAGATGGAGCCCTGAGCAACCTCATTTAGAAAGTGCATCTCTGCCCATGGCAGGGGATTGGAACAAGGTGGTTTTTAAAATCCCTCCCAACACAGGCCATACTGTGATTCTGTGATGTCCATCACAGAAACAGCAGAAGTAGCTGATGCAGTGAGAAACCACTTTTCAAAGTGATTTGCTACCAGTCATTTTGCATAGATCCTCTTATCTTCCTTGGACAGTCTAAAAACTTGTCTTAAACACTCTTTGCTATAACAAACTGCTAATTCACCTGACTCACAAAACTACTTTCTCTGGAAGGGTGGGAGGTATTGGGCTACTTCCCAACACAGAAATCAATTCAAGACACCAAATCAGTAAGTTAAAAAGAAAAAGATAGGTTTCGATAAGTCATGTTTCCATGACTATCACTGTGGATATATTTGTGTCACATCAGGGGTGGAAAAAAGGTGTCAATACATTGCCTTGCAATTGCTATGAGTCAACAGTAATATGATTGTGACTGCGTTGATAAAATGGCATGAGCTGAGCACTGTGAGTAATAAAGTCAGACAGAAGACTGGTACTGTTAAGAAATTCAGTGGAAGTCTGCAAAAAATTACTTGTATGAGTGTTTCAAAAATTAGGAAAATACTTACTGGTGAGGAGTATTTTCTCACACGGATTTGGCTGAAGGAAGGATTGCACAGCCAGACTCAGTAATGGATTGCTAAAGAGTAACTGAAGAGAGTTTCCTGTTTTTATGGTAACAGTTTTCAGAGAATGCTCCGGTCCTCTGTGCTCTGGTTCACTTCCCATCCAGTACAATAATATTTGCACAAGAACATTTTTCTTAAGATTAATCATAATGATTCTTTCATCTGAAATAGCCCTGTGTGTGAACTCATACCTGCTTTCTGAAACGGAAGCAAAAGAACCACTCATCTTGTTGATGGGACAAGGGGCTGGGACTTTGGAGAAGATGTTCTATTTACAGCTTCATCGCTTTCTCTCTGTTGTCCTACCTGTGAGGTGGGGATAAAAACACTGACTTCCTGTGGACTACAAAAATCACTAATCATTATTTTCTGCTGGCAGCATGGTTGTCAGTTCACTTCTTTCTCACTAGTTGGGAATATTCTTTCTCTGTTAAATACTGCTATATCTAGACTTCAAATTTTAAGTTCTAGGGCAATTTAAATACATTCAGCCTGACTCCAGCTCTACTGAATGCATTGATGAAACCTACCAGATAAGGTAACTCCCTCTTGACCAAATGTTGTAATATTTACGTGAACTCCATGCAATGCAAAGGGAAAAAAAACAAACAAACAAACAAACACACAAAAAAACCAAAAAAAGGAACAAAATTTCAACAGAGACACCATCTATTTTCAAAGTCATACATTGAGAAAGCCCAAGATGTCAAATCTGTTTCAAGAATTCAAGTTCTTCTACAGTAGTCGGAAGAATCCAGCAGATGACAAACAGAAGGAATACATCTCAGATATGCTGGTGTTGAAATGTTTGAATGTTTAAAGTACTGTAGGATATGTTGAGGAGAGACCACTTGTTTTTGTTACTAAAGTAAGTTGAGCTTTGAAAACATGGATGTGTATCAAGTAAATGTTATCAATAAACACTTTTGTAGTACGATATTAATGGATATAAACCTTGCTGGGCCCAAGACTTTCAGTGTTGTGGATATGCTGTATTTTTTAAATGGGTTTGTGACAACACAGAAGAAATTGAAGAAAATAACATTGTATACATTTTATTTTGAAGGATAGCCTAGTCAGGCAGAGAGAGGTTTTTTTAATTTTTCCTCCTTTGCTCAGCAAAAGAAATTAATTAAAGCATTTATTCATTTGCAAATGCAAAATTTTGGATAGAAATTCTACTGATCTGTAAGGACACTGTTGCAACATCTTACCAGTCTTGCATTGTTCTTTATGCAATATATTGTTTACGCTGCACTAATTTACAATAGGTCTGGCCCCCACTGGCATATATATAAGCAATTGGGGCTGTTAAGAAATATAAAAGAAGAAGAAAAATGATCTCCAGCTCCAGAAATAAACACAAAGTGCTTGTTATATGTACTACCTGAATTAAAATAAACTCTTGTCAAAGCATTATCAGAAAGCAAATTCTGATTTAGTCATTGGTCTTAACAATCTCCTGCTCGCAGGATATGTCTCCTCCTGGAAAACTGGACAATTGGGCTTTTTCTAATCCACATGTACCCACAGAGACAGAAAACACTAGCATATATGCCTAGAGATGGCCTGAAAAGTCACCTGAAAAAGTGTGCTGATTCTACTCTTCCACAGTGCTCTAAGATTGTCCCTGCTTCCGTGATTTAAAAAACCAGTTAATGCTGTGCTCTCTTCAGTGTGAACACAAACAATATCTCTACTAGATAAGGTGCGAGACTTGGCAGGTCAAGAATATGTCAAGAAAATAAAGCAAAACTACTGTAGTCTTCTCCCATCCAAAAAGCAGACAGGAAATTAAGCCGTAAGAATAAAAAGAGAAAATAAAAATGTATGAACAGAACTGATCTTGTAGAAATGTCACAAGACACAAAAATCCTCATAGACACTCTTAGAAGAGCTCTGCAACATTTTATACCACAACAGGGAGCAAATGGATCCAGGGTTTTACTGAGACAAGCCACAAATGCAGGAAAGAAACTTCTCTCTAGGCAGTCACCATGGGAATGTGTCTCACATGCTCAAAATGTCTGCCAGTTACTACTTTTATTACAAGAATTGGTAACGGGATAAGTGCTTGTCTAAAATCTCAGCTGTGCCTGCTCAGTGGTGAACTGGAACCACCAAGTATCTCTTCTCAGTAGGCTATAAAATGGTTTTCTAACATTCTGGAAAAGAGGAGTTTAAAAGTTTAGAGCTCAATATGCAATCTCAAAAAGGGCATTTTTTTTTCTGTGCTAGGAGAGCTTATGCTTCTCACAAGAAGACAAAGTTACTCTGACTAGTGCAATGGAAGAGTGGTATTTTGTTAATACCAATCTTCCAAAGTCACTGGACACTCTAGCCCTGCAGCCTTTCCCAGAGCATTGAGCTTTAAGTACAAATACCTCCAAAATCTCAGTAAGACTGTTAGTATTTATCACCAGGAAGTATTGGTTCAAACAGGAGCAATATTTGACTAAGTTTCAGACACCATTCTTCAGTTAATTATTAAATAAATTTTAAGGTCCTTGAACCTAAAGAAGTGGTAAGTCTGACAGCAGGGCAAAGGATGTAAGTCAGGTCCCACTTGGCAAACTTCTTGAAACATCCTTAATCATAAAAAGATAAGCATGGAATAAGAACTCTTTAAGGAAACTCTACTTTGCATTTGCTGTTGTCTAACAGGAAACAATTGCTATTGAACTGAAAATAGCTGCCAGTCCTCAATGCGTATATAGACAGCAAACACACGAGTAAACAAGGTAAAACTGTCAAGGTAATAAAGTTTTATCTGATTTTTACAGCACTGCTACTGGCAAAATTGATTTAAACAACATATGTATTATTTCACTTCCATGTTCTAAGTGTTCCCATATGTCAAATTTATGCATAAAAAACATACAGGAACAGAGAACAAAACCCTACATTTATAAATATGAAGACTCATTAGCAAAAGAAGCTTTTTTTCTACATTAACACACCTGTGTAAATGATGTAAAAGGGAAAGGACATGTAAATCATGAAGGACACCTAATCAAGCAGGAGGAGGAAAAATAAGGAAGTTAGTGAAAGATGTGTTCAGGCCGCACCCTCAGTGTCTTCATAATTAATGAATCATGTTTCTTTATAATTGGCAAATACCACTTTCCCTTGAACCTGCCTGGGTAACTATTCCATATTCCTTGTGCAGAAGCTTTATCCAGAGCACCAGGATGGAGCTGGGAAGACCTGGCTGTTCTTAGCAGTGATATATTGTGTCACTCCCTCATCTCCTCATTCCATGATAGGGACACTACACCTTGTCTCAAAGATGTGAGTTGGCCGACGGAAAAGAGTAGGTAAATCACTCCCATCACAACCACCCCTGCAGCACTGTTGAACTGTTGTATTTACATGCTGCAGGAGGAGCATATTCCAGCCTGTTTAGTCTGTTTTGAGTGGGCATGTGGGCTCAGAGCGCTCCCTGCGAGCAGCCGCAGCCTCGCTGCCCTGGCACGCAAGGTCCCAATCCCTTGCTGATGCTCCTCCCTGGTGGAAAGCTGTGTTCTCTCTGAGAGGCTGCCAGCTTAAGGTTGGTGCTCGACTTTTACACCCCAGTTTGGCCAGAAGCTTGCTTGCTGCCTGGGCACTCGCTCACATCTTCTCACAGGGGTCTGGGTGCCCATGGAACATCCACTGAGCTTCAGTTAACCTCTCACTTCTCTATGGGAAACCTGCAAGAAACTGTTCATTACAACTACCCACACACACACCACACCCTGCTTCTTTACAGACACCTATCCATTAACAAAAATAACAATAAAAAAGCCCCCTAGGGAAATGTACTTCTGAGAACCTGTTTTGCTAACATGCTGTCACTGTGAGACATACATAATTAACAAGAGCTATGCCATGCAGTTTTGTTTTGTTTTGTTTTTAACTATTACACGTTCTGTCAGAGGCAGCATCTTATTTACGAAAGTAGGTATTTAGTAAAACAGATATTAATTGTGAAGTTGAGGATTGCAGGCTGATGCCCTCTTCCTAGGCAGCTGTCAGTACGTACCCCGGCAATCTCTTTTATAACCCTCTCACACCGCTTTTGGAACAGTATCACTGGCAGAGAGATGGAAGTTTTAACAGCTGCTGCATGTCTGGGGATTTTTTTGGGTTTGTTTTTTTTTTTTAAGACACAATGCAGTCTCTTAGAGCTTCCAGCTACTAAGCTACATCAATCACCAACAGATAAGAGGGAAAAAAGTGAAGCAATGTATTTTTCAAACTCCAAATGTAAGTAGAATTCAGGTCTTCTCTGTGATTTTTACTTTGGATTAGCATACCCTTCTTGTGCTTTCATGTTTTTAATGGCTAGAACTGTAGATTATTCTTCAACTCCTTTTGGATCTTTTGGGTTTTTTATTGTTTTGGCTGTTTTTTTAAATGTTTCACAATATGAGAATTGAAGGTTATTGTGCCAAAATAAGATTGCTGCATTATATAAAGTTGCTCATGTAGAGGAACTGGAAAGTCCCAAAGCCATTGCTTACAAAAGAAAGTTCAATTATGTTCCTAATTGAAAGCACAGACTCAAAAAATGACTGCAGGTTTCGTTAGGCAGGAAACAGTCATGGAGGTTTGAACTTTAAATTGCAATTAGCTGAACTTTCTGTCTGACTGGAAAGATTCTCCAAGGAAAACCCCTCTTTCTCTCGGTTGCCACTTCACATTACCGCCTGCAAACTCATTCATACGATGAGCTGCTCTGCCGTCCCTTGGGCGGGGGCAGCTCCGGCAGCCGCGGCGAGGGAGGGAAATCACAGCCAGCTGCTACCGATATTACTGCTGAGGCACCGTGGGGAGGCTTGTGATCGAGCGGGGAGGAAACTGATAAACCCACAGCACCGACACCATCCTCTCTGCCACTATTATTGGCAGCACCCATAATGGCCACTGATAATTACAGTGTCTGATAGCTTTGAAATTATTATTGCCTCTCTGGGAGGGAGAGATGGCTGCCTGTTAAGAGATGATGGACTCCTGGAAAATGACCAGCAGCTACGCCAAACTGGCTTCCCGCCTACAGTCGTGGATAACAGGCAGAGAACAGTCCAAACCACCAGGTTTGTCACAGAGAAACCCTGACACATAAAGGCAAAGAACAAAACACACTGTCGGTGTGTTTTACTTTGTAACAACTTGGAAGTTCGCATTTCTCTATTTTAGGAATTCAGTTTAAATTAAATCATCATGCTCCCAGATGCCAGCTGATGCTAAAACATCGTGCTTTGAACACCATTAATTGTTCCAGTGCAATGTTGCATTGTTTTCAAAGTAGGCAAGATTACTGTGGTGGGTCATGTTTGTTTCACAATGATCCTCTCTGTACAGTTATATTTCATAAACAACCACGTATCAAGCCTTGGTCTTGGAAAAACCAATTTTAGAGGCAAGTTTTGCAGAACTTTTTCCCTTGCTCTCTCACATAGTATTCTCTTGGAAAAAAAAGACCAAAACCAAACAGTGATTTATAAATCACAGGATACATGTCATATGAAGGGGATAATTATCATCTTCCATATTGACTGTATTTTCAAACACTTATCCAGTAGTTCTGGAACAAAAATCTCTGATGCAAGAAGACCAGAAATCAGATGGAGAAGCCTTTTTACAGCATTTGGAATGTCAAAAAACTTTTAAGTTCTTTGGCTGATTTACCCTATCCTTATAAAGGGACTCTACACTGTTTTTCTGTGTTTTACTATTGGTCAACTACATACTATCAAATATTATCACATCTTTTCAACAAGTATTTTGGTAGTAATGAGCTCATGGTTCTCTCTGGTGTTTTTCTGTCTAACAGTATGTCATGGTATCTCATCCTGCTGGCACATTCTTGATACAGTCGAACCTCATGCATGTTTAGGTGATAGATGAATAACTGCAATATTCACGCTGTCATCAAGTCAGGTCTATAAAAGTCATGAGAACTCTTCTGGAAAGAAAGATACACCGCATATGGATGAATATTTTGTTTAACCTTGGCTGGGGCTACCAGTAGTTTTAAAAGCATTCACTTAAAGAAGTTCTTCCTCAATTGTATGATGCTATCTGTCCTCATTAAGCCTTTCTCTGACTTCCTGTTTTCAAGGTAATGGCTCTTCATTGTGGTGAACATCAGAACCTAAAGAATCTTCAAACATTTCTCCAAAACCTGCAAGACAATCCCCTGCCATGGTTTGTTGGCTCTGTGTGTGCGAGTGTTTCCAAGGCAGCTCCATAACCCTTCCACTAAACAATGATGGAAAGTTCAAGTGAACTCTTAATAAAGTCTAGTTACTTTGTAGCTTTGGGAAAATAGCCAAGATACACACCGTAAGGACTGACTGAAAATAAACCAGCACAAAGAGCTTCTTCAAACTGCTTTATTTACAAATTTGCACGATAGATATGTAAACCAAGGGGAAGGCAGGTCTCTTCCTCTGTGACTGCCCAGCAGCTGCAGGAGCCCTGCCTCAGAGCCTTACCTTGTAATGGGGCTCTGGCAACCTCTCCAGTGCTCACAGCCAAGCTCCCTCCTCCCATGGGGAGACTCATTCTCCCTCTTTCCACTTCATCTTTACCACTACTTCTACTTCTGTTCCAGTTTCCTCCAGTTTGGCAGTGAAAATTCTAGGATTCACTTTGTGTTAATTGAGGAAAACTTTGAGAAAAATATTTCTGTAAATACATAATGCTCGCAGGAGAAAATCTCCTCCAAAAACATCATTAACCAACATGTGAGCATCTGTATTCTCTGGGACCCAGACTCCTTGGACGAGTCATGTCAACACCATGAGTAAGAAACATATTAGTGACAGTATAGTCACAACACCACAGAAATCAGGATGAGTAAGATTTTCAGTTTTCTCTAGATCTCATTTTTCCTTCTGAAATCACATTAAGAGTAACTCCAGGTCCTCCTTAATTCCATAAAATTCTGTACTAAAAGAATCAAAATTCCAGTTCAGGAGTTCCCCAACAGCAATAGCCATTAGTTTGTGATACACAGCAAAATCACTGGCTAAAAAAAGAAAACACCACCATCAACTGTTATTTTGAAAGAATTACTGACTACAAAGTCATGCTGGAACGTACTTTATATCAACTAAAATATACTGTAGCTATGGTGTAGTACCTTAATAAGCCAGGAGAAACTTCCCTGGGGGGCATATATGAAGTTTGACATACTCTTTGTGACTATGCAGAAGGCTCAACTATGGGGCTTTCTGTCTCACTGTGAAAACACATTACTCCCAGAGTCAGTGCAGACCTTGCTCTCTAGGACACTCCAGGCAGCTTGTAGAAGTAAAAATCACTTGAGCAGTTATAATATTTATATAGTCCACAGACGTGGACCAAGCCAAGGATTTAAACACATCTTAGACATACCTTATTTTCCTACAGTAGCCCTGTCCTTTCTCTTAAGGCTTTCGCTACATACCTGATCTTAGCAAGAGCATTTTGGTACAATGGAAAAACAATTTTAGAACGAAAAGCAATGAGGCTGCTTCAGCTATCACAGATGCACTGGGAACTTGTTCCCTCCGACACACCCATTCACAGCCTGGCAGCGCTGCAACCATTACAAAGTATCCCCTGCTGCTCAAGCAAATGAGACATATATTTACTATACACACACACACAGCCCTTGGGTGACAATCGCCATGAAAAATGCGTTTTGTTAGACTCCTGGAACTGATGTGTGGAAAAACAATATAGAAGCACAACTGTTATCCCTAACCACAAAATCCCTCGAGGCAGTTGCAGACACAATGAGAGTCTGTAAAAAGTATGGTCATTCCCCTAAAACATGTGAAATTTCAAAAGCTTTTAGTCACTTTGGACATAAAGTTTTTATTTTTTTTTTCTCTGTATTAACCTTAGATTTTTAAATACAAATATTTGAAGCAGATAACAAAGCTGCAGGAAGGTAAGTGATAAACAACTGAATTTTGTCACTTCTAACACCTTTTGTTCCAAATGCTCATCAGTCAGCCCCAAAGAGACCTTAGAAAGACAGAAGCAAGCATGCTTGGCATAAAAGCTCTCCAAATTTCAGCAGAGATCCCTGCAGTTTTTCTCCTGTTCAGCAAGGCTGTGCCCAAATGCAGTCTGTTTAAGCTGTTGGTTCAGCTCATGTAAACTCCAGAATGCAGCTGTAATCTGGGGGGGTTCACCCCCCTTCCCCGTTTTTAGCTACAGTCTGACACGGAGCTGGGAGAGCAAACTGCGTTTGTAACAGCAGGCACGTTGTCGGACTGAGCTTTACCAGAGCCATTCCGAATTCCCTAATGTAGTTCTGTTCTTAGTTTAAACTTCATTCCTTAACGTTCTACAATTCAGTTTTTATAGGTCTGGAATTGCCCTTTACAAACAACACACAGCTTTCCGTGATTGTGCAGACCAGCACAACTGAGATTACATTTCTAAAACAGCTCTGATAACGCTTGAAATAATAAAAGTATATAGAGGCAAGAAGGCTGTTGGCTATCTAGCAGAAGCGCACTTGCTGTCTAAAGCATTAACTTAACAATCACAAGTGTTTTCATTCATAAAAATCTTACCTGTTTCTGTTAGACAGAGCTTCAGCAAACATAATCCAAAAGTTGCCCATAAGGAGAAGTTGGCCATTGTTTTCTTGGAACTGCTTTGCAAAATCCAAAGATCCTTGTAAGCTGCAGAAAGAAGGAAAGCCCCAACGCTTGTTAAGCCTGCAGTCAATGAGTCTGAAGTTTGCTGCACTTTTTATTCTGATTCAAAGGAACTGAAGTAATGACATAACTGGGAGGGGGAAGCTCCATCAAAAGTCACACCCATATTGCAGAAGAAGGGGGAGTGGAAGGAGAGCTAGTACTGACTAAGCAGGCACACTTGAGCTTTAAAGAGCCACTAAACCTTCTCTTCTTACACAAGTCCAGTCAGAAGTTATACTTATTGTGCTTGTAGGAAAATTTGTGTAATCTTTCCTGAGTTAGCTCAGAAATGCACTGTTTTTTATAAGCTTTTCCTCCTGCATTTTAAAATCTCTTCATTATTGCAAACCAAGTGAACATAAAGCACTAGACTTTCTGAACCCCAGTAAAGCATCTGTAGCAGCTTAGATGTTTCCCAAAAATATTTTGCTTATTTATCCCTATCTCACCATTTTCTCTTTTTGCAGTTCAATTAAGAGCAAGTAAAATGCCTGCTCTGCAGTGAAGCTTTCTGGAATGTTTTTGTTCATTGCTGGAGGATAACATCATGTAGAAGGTAAGTCAAGGCAGTTCAGTTTCCCACAGCTTGTTGTACCCTTGATGTCCCTGCACAGGCTGCTCCAACGAGAATAATGAATGAACAAGAAGAGTGAATAATGCCAGTGCCAGCAGTGAGTGATACTGAGGACTAAGGCTGATACTTTACTGTATTGATGGCATGAGGTACGGAAAGAATTACTCCTCCTATTCCCAATTCAGAAAGCAGAGAAACGGGATGAAAAGGTATGAGATCTTTGGAGTTCAGACAAGGTCTCAGTTCCTGAGGGACATATGTTCATTGCAGTGTGTGGTTTTGTTTGGCTCTTCATGAAACTCCTGGTGAAAACCTCAAGGCCTCTGTAGATAAGCAAAAGGCTGTCTCTTGTATGCCTTAGAGATTTCCCGTGCTGTGTGCATGCACTGACTTCTCTTTAGAGCTGGAGAACTGTAACAGTGACTCCTGTGCCGTGGGATGAGGGGTTGGTCAGGGATCACCAAAGCCAGCACATCTCACCTTTAACAAC
Organism: Picathartes gymnocephalus; assembly: GCA_013390045.1. NCBI lineage: Eukaryota > Metazoa > Chordata > Aves > Passeriformes > Picathartidae > Picathartes > Picathartes gymnocephalus. The sequence continues at coordinate 28,666 of WEKY01048209.1, forward strand.
CAGCCTGTGGCGATGACTGACAGGCAGAAATACCCTGATTTCAGTTTTCCGTGCCAAATCTGGAATGAATAGTCCTAGATCAGATTACCATTTTGTCAATCTTCCCACTTGAAAGAATTTTCTCATTAATTTAATCTCCATTAACACAAACAATGGAAAATTACAGATAGATCTCTCCAGTCACAGGCACAAGAAGGTCACACAAAGATGTTCTCAGGACTTTGCCTTTTTTTGCCTTTTGACTTAGAGATGGCTGGCTATCCTTTCCTCAACCAGCCAAAATTTTAGCAACAGGTTCCAACAGGCTTTTCCTACAGGTCTGGAATATCTGATGGGACAAAGTTAAAGTGAAAAATCTTTCCTTTAAACATAGGGAATCTTTTTATTAAGAAGCTAGAAATTTTGAAATTACAGATAAAACGCATTTTCTTTAGTGAATATGCTACTTTTTTTTAAAAAAGAAAATGCTTTAAAAGCAATGAAAAAGCAATCTCTTATATACATTATTGTCTAAAGTGGAAAGAGAAATAGTTCTGTAAAGTCCTGTACACTTATATCTATAAATGTTTTGGCATCAAAATCCATGAATAAAGTTTAGTGGGATTTCAAAATGCTGGTGCACAATTAATGAATGTTTTAAATTTACTAAGTATATCTTTTTCTTCAATTGCTAAATTACTTTTAAAATTCACATCCTATGGACAAAACAGAAAAATTAAACATTTAATTAAAATCCAGAAAAATTTGAGTCTTATTTTCGATTAACATGAATTGCTTCTCCATTAATATCCTGTGTTCATAATTATATAGAATTGAAAAAACAAAAATAAATTGCCACAGGTAAAGGGAGAATAACATCCATTTTAGGGATAGAGGGAGAGTCTTATTTAACCAGGAGTGGAAATTTCTAGTCTCTTCATGGTCTGAAGTTTCTAATTCTAGCCCTTCTGACACCTGATTATGAATAGGTTGTTTTCCAGATACCAAAATATTACTTGTTATTCATCTCAGTCTTTTCAGTACCTCTGCATGTGTTTGGCAGGGGTGGGTGGTATTCTGCTTTGGAAAGACTCTCTCTTGCTTATTGCCCTGAAAAATTGGGCTAAGATTAGACACATTTAGACCACGTGCATGGAGATTCTAGTACCTAATGCAAAAGGAAAAGGCAGATCTATACAAGAAAAATAATTGAAAACAACATGTCATTTCGTGTGATAAATCACAAAAATAGTTAATGAGCTGTTTGTGTGAGCTTGGCCATTCCTCGTGCCATCTGCCAGCTTACACGTTAGCCTAGGACACATATGGGCATTCCAACAAAAAAATGACGCAAAAATATTTCCTTCTTTCCCACCCAAACATGGTCAGCTTATGTTCGTAACAGGTAGACAGCAGTCCAAATTTAGCCTTGCTGTGGGGTGTAATGCTGCTCAGAAAATTTAGTAAAAGCAGATGTACGACTGTTGGGTTTGGGGTTTGCTTTTTGGGTTCGTTTTGGTTTTGTTTGGGGATTTCTTTGTGAGAAATACATAACTTCTCCTCTAGTTTGGGAAAACCTTGTTACATAGGAACAGAAAAATCCTGAAGCAAATCTTCAGCTGACGAAATGCAGTGGAGCATCCCTTTTGAACCTGTCTGTACAGTTCACTATTTGAGATGGGGAATTTTCTTCCTTGGCAACACGAAGCTAAACTACTGGCACCAAAAATTTGTAAAATAATTAATAAGTTAAGTTTTCAAAAGAGAATGAAACAATAAGACTGGAAAAGGATAAAACTCCAGCATCTAAAAGCGTGTTTTCCTGTGACGCCTTTGATACAGTGAATACAGAATCTGTGATGGTACAATATAGTACAGGAACACCAAAAGACTCATTTGTGATTTTATCACATATGTGAACTGTAGCCAGCACTAATTAATTTTGATAAGAACCCTAATAGGGAGTACATATGTTGGAGCCCTAGAAAAGGAACATGCCTGGCTTACAGTGATATAAAAAGATGGTTTTTGCAAGAATTCACATAGAGGATGGCATTCTGGCCTAGCTTAATTGAAAGACCAAAATTCCACTGAACTCAGTGAGGCAGCCTCTCCCTAGAATGAATATTTAGATTTTATTCTGTGGACAGACAAGAAAATGGATGTACCTGAATGTATGTTGTCCAGTTCCATCATATGTTTTATGATGGAAAAAAATCTATCAATGGAGATCGATTTCACTATTGAATAGGAGAAATTGAAAGAAGGGTAGAATGGAATTTTGTTTCTGTGAAAATAGCTGGCATTTGTCTTCTGAAACCCTGAAATTCCTAAAAACTAAAGCTCTTCATTTTAATTTTTTTTCTGTTTTCAGCAGAAACACAATTTTTTATTTTAATTTAAAAAAAAAAATTCGGAGCAAAGTTTGGTGAATATTCCAAGCTTGTTATGGGGCGCTGAACAGCAACTGATCTTAGTGAATATAAAAAGCACAAATGTCATTAGGAAATTCTGGTCATGGCTGAGTATATTTTGCGTGGACTACGGGTGATCTGTGAGACTGGCTGAAAATCAGATTTGGGGAAGCAGAGAGGATTTCATACCCACTTATCTGTAATATCAATAAAATATGCTATTTTTAATAAGATTTCCTCCATGTCCCTAGACTGCAATCTAGTTTCCTGCGTTCCAGACTGGATTCAATTTCAGAGTAGATTTAATTTTCATTATCAATCCTGAAAACAGGTTTTGTAATGGCAACGGTTGTAAAGGCTCCAGTGTGGCAAATCTTGAACTGCACACTTTTCTTGGGCTCAGAGTGCTGATGGGAAAGCAGAAGAAGAGCCTGTGCTGGTTTAAGCAAGAAAAGCTGCTCTTTTGGCTGGAGGGTAAAGCACTCCCTTGGGAAGTTGAGCGCCCGGTTCTACTCCCATCAAGCTTTTGTTCCTAGAGGTAATTTACAGCCCGTGTCCTGCAGAGAGTTAGGAAGATGAACAATGGCTCCTAGTTGTTTACTCCTGAAAAAGGCAGCAACCCAGATTGGCACCTACCGTGTGGATTCATCAGCCTGTTTTACTGGTTTGCCCCAGATCCCTAAACAAGTCCCTAATCCAACACAGGCAGAAACATTCACAGCCGGCATGGCTCAAGCTGGCTTTAAGGAATTCTGTCAGACCATGTGGCCCTCTCGTTTTTCTTCTTCCCAGCACCACCGCAGTGCACGTAGTCCCTGGCTGACCCTCGTGTCCCAGCAGTGCAAGGCAGCACATCACGGCCCCAGTCCCCACGGACGGCTCTAACACCACTATCCCCCCTCGGTTGCCGAGTTGTTGTTGGAGATGGAGCTGGAAATCTCCCCCAGCAGGGCCACCAGCTGTCCCAGCCCGCCGCAGAGACACAGAATGCATTAGTGACTGAGTCACCAGCAGCTGTGCAGGGCTGGGGGTGGGGGAATACAGGGGAAACCGAGGGGAGGAGGGCACACTCATGTTCTCTCTAGGTGATTTCTGTCTGTCTCTGCCCCTCCTTCCCCTGGCTGGCCTTCCCAGCACACACCATGCAAGAAGTCCCTGGAACTGATACATCCAAGCAAAAGAAATGAAAGTGGGAATACAGAATGTGAAAGTGGGAATAATGTGAAAGAGGGAGTACAGAATGCTGAGCATGAGCTGCCCTTCTTGTGCTCAGCACTCTGTATTCCACTTCTACTTCTTTTGTTTGCAAGAGGTGAATCAAGCTAATACTAAGCCGTTTCCTGTTCTTTCCTCCCTACTGTCTTCCCTTTTTCTTCTACTTGATTTTTCTCCATGAATTCTACCTTGACTTCTTTCTGTCATCTCCACTTATTTCTCCTTTTTCTTAGCCCCCATTCTTTCTCATCCAGTCTCTCTTCCGTGCAGCATATTGGAATTATTAAATCAAACATTTAAAGCCCCAGGAGAGCAGGTGAGCTTTACAAAACACAAATATTCAGGAAACTCAGGAAGCACTTCATATTTGCATAACCAAACTGTTAACTGTTACATATAGATAAACACTTAGGGGCCCTTGTGCCTAATACAGACCTGACCAGAGCCATTCAAAATCAAGGGGGAGTTTTTCCACTGATTTTGAGGAATTTTGAATCAAGGCAGCTGCAAACAGTGTTTAGTTTAGTCCCAGTATCTGTATTATGATAACTCTGTGTACGGCATTATGTGTTTCCCCTGTGTATGTGTATATATATATATATAATCTGAGAAGATAGAGGGGTTACATCAGATTTATAGCCACTGATAAAATATTTTCATACCTAACTACAGTAAACCCCAAATTTTAGCTATAACAATTTCTGTTCACACCAGATCTGTTTTTGCCACTCTTGCCATAGCCACATACTATCCACATTTAGACTGTGTCTTAAATATAGCAGTGTGGGAATGAGCAGCTAAGCCTATCTTTTTCAGTTACAAAGAGCACTAAAACCAGACCCCGTCAGTATATAAACAGAAACTTACTAAATTTCAGTAGTCTCCCTGTTAGTCTGTTTTATGATCCCTTTGAAAGGTGGAAGGGAAGGAAGAGCATCTTAATTTTAGACCATAATAAGCATGTTTGTTTTCAGAGTCAAGGGTTCCAGCTGTTTCCAGAGTGACCCTAGCAGGGGAGGTGCAGGTGTGCACACATCATAGGATGCACAGGGTGAGGAGGTTGACAGGCACAGCACTGCTCAGTTTTGAAAAGCTGAAATCACTGGGTAAAATACACACAAAGCAGTCTGCCCCTCTTATATATTTTTAGGGAATGCATTGCTACAGCAGTGGCATCTTCTTCCTCAAATGGGCAGTCCTTTTGCCTTGTTGGTCGTGCAGACATCAGCAGCAAACAGCATTCCCCCTAAACTGTGCAAATTATGCAGGTTAAACATAGCCCGGAATCAATGAACTGGTGCAACAGCAGCGGTTTTTTTCCTATGGTCTGATCCTTTCCACATGGATATACCCAGGCAAAGCCAGGACTGCTGTCTCCTGAGCTCAACTGGACAACAGGGAACGTGAGGAGGTGTCTCACTTCCAGGTGGCACTAAGTGCCTCTCCATGGATGGAGAATGCATAAGGCAGGAAAATCCTCCCAGTTTTTCCCCTTGGAGCCTTGTTTCTGAGCTCTACATAATGTATGTTGGAATTGTCAAGTAGAAAAACCTCCCACTTCTGAGGAAAGTTCCCTTCTCTGTAGTGTAAACAAGCGAAAGAAGGTAATTCTGGGTGACTGAAGGCAGGAGTTTTGTGTGAGGCTGGGACAGAGGCACAGAGAATAGAATTCATAAAATTAGTGAGACAGAAACTCTGGTTTTGCACATCTCCATGTGCCTGAATTTCTGCTATAGAAGTAGGTAAGGGAGGAGCTGAGTGCTGTTACAAGACAGTGAGTTTTTTCTTGGAACTGGGAATTGTCACACTAGACTGCATGTCCACTGCCTATTTAACAACTTGACTTAAGTAACAATGAAAGCCAACATTTTAGAAACTAAAAATAAACACTCATTTGTTACATAGTTGGTAAAAGTTCAGTTATGGATTAAGTTTCTCTCATTAGCAAGAAAGTCATACCTAGAACAACACAGCTACGTTTGAAAATGTACCTTTATTACAAGCCAAAATTTGGTTTATTTGCTTTGTCTTTTCTTTAGTAATATTGAGTGACAATAACTAACTAAATTTGAGAAAAAATATTACTTTCAATATGATTTGGAAAATGTGCTTGCATTTAGTTGCAGTCCGTTTGGGTTACCTTTTGAGAGATGTTTGACAGGATCTATCAGCAAGAGATACTAACCAGAGAGAAATTCTATAAAGAAAAAGAAAAGAACTCAAAGTTTTATGCAATTGTACGTTACAAAATTTGCACTATGCTGGTGGTTTATATAAATACAATAGTCATCAAATTACACAGTATGACATGACCATCATTGCTAAGCAACTGCATATCGTCTTTTGGTTCCTGAATATTCCTTTTTCAATAACCTGTGCTTCATTGATAAAGAAAACATTTGTTCGTGAATTCATCAATTCTTCAGAATAGTGCACGTCTAAAATATTTGCAATGTGTTCAGAAACATTTAGTTTGCAGAAATACAACTGGTAATAAATACAGTATGAGTTATTAGTTCACCTCTAAAACATTACTTATATTATCTAAATATTTTACTGAAGTGTTGGAAGAATTAAGCAGGTCATGTCTGAACAGCTTTTGGAACAAGTCAGATCTGGAAAGCTATTAAGACTCCTTCAGATGTTAAAGTTTCAGCCAACTTGCACTGAATTTACAAGAAATTACCTATGTCTGAGTCATCTGAGATTTGAAAGATACATGATATGAGAGCAAATTCAGTGATACACAAATAGACATGAAAACTAGCAGAAGAATCTGTAGTTTATCTGCTGTCCATTGTACCCAAAGTCTCATCAGTAAAAAGTCCCTCTTCCTGTCTTTTGCAAGGTACACTAAGATAAATAAGTTTGTACACATAAAGATTTATCTGAGGTTCATAATCCCCTCAGTTTGTTTTCTATAAGCAACCCTTCCATAATTGTTGCAATAATTCAATGAAAATTTTCCCTAGGGGAATGGGTAAAGAGGCAGAGATAACAGAAAGAATAAAAAACTGTTCTGTTAGTCTGATAGATCTGGTACTATAATAAACTCCACACACCACTACCTAACAAGCAGGAACTGCTAGACAATCCCACAGAAATTGAATCACACTAAGCAGCTTTTTGAGAGTCTTGAGACAAAACAGAATGTGTTGAGTGCACTCCTGCAAAGATTCTTTCCCATATCCAGGAGGAGAGTCACTGTTTGGTATTAGCTGGCCCAGGAAGGATAGATCTGCATCAACATCAACATGATCTCTTACAAATATGTTACTCCCTAAGTGATGAATGATACAAGGCATATCTCAAGGGGCACAGATGTGAGATAGGCTATGAATGTTCAAGAGTCTAGTTCAAATACAGATACAAGGATTCTAAAGCTTATCTCAGCTATTTAGGATTCCTTTTTAACTTCTCCTCCCGTATTCAAATTCGGTTCTTCAATCCCAGTCTAGCTAGTTTTTCCTCTCTTCTTAATCACACAGTTCTGTACAGACAGATGTATCTGAAACACAGTTCACATGGCCCAGTCCTTGCTGAACTTAGCCGTTCCAAAATACTTTACACTTTTTATAGCTTTAGAGATCTAACTGAAGCACTTACAGAAATCTGAGAAATAAAAATGTGAAAATACAGCATACACTGCTAGTCACAAGCAATCAGAAGCCCTTACAGGATGCCCAAGGAGGCTGAGGCTGCCTTTACCTGCTATGAACATTTAACCACAGCTGCTAGAGGACATTTGGTCCCCTGGGTGTCTCTCAAGCAGTCACGTTGAAGTTGCTCCATTTTGCTTAGACAGAGAATATTAGGCCAGAGAGAGAAACTGAACCTATGAGTGATGGCTTTGTTTGACACTCTTGTGTGAGAATCTTCCTTCAGGGAGAAGGCAGCTTGGCATGTATTTGCACATCTGCATAGCAAGGGCAGCCCTAGCCTGCTGTCAGCTGAGCCTGCCTCAGAGCTGAAAACACTGTAGCCTCGCTTGTTTGGCATTGCATGTGAGCTAATTAGCCTTGCAGATAAGCCTAACTAGCTAGGACCAGCTACACTCTGGTAGAGATCTATGGCTTTCAGGAACTTGTGTCTTTACATACCTGGTAATTACAGCATGTGGAAGTACCAGCTGGGTACAGCTCTTTGCCCTCTTCCTCTGTAAACTGAAGTCATGTCCCTCGTCCCTTGAGGTGAGCTTACCTAAAGAACCCACATCATTGCAGGATTTAGTCACAAGTCACCTATAAGATTGCTTGTGCCTTGTCAGATAAGAAAGAGTACATCGAAGGAGCTGTCTGTGCTTTCCCCACCTCCCCACGCTTTTTCTTTGGCAAGGATCTGCAGGATTTCAGATTTCGGTGGTGTGGATTTTGACTGAAGCTGAAATCAGTAACAGATTTAAAGCCTAAAGCCAACAGATTCTAAAGCCTATTCAGTAACAGATTTTGGTCTTGCCAAATAAATTCTTTGCCAAGCAGGAAGTCTGGCCAAGCAAGACTAGGAAAAATTTCTCCCAAGGCTTAACTGGAGTAAACGGTAAAATTCAGACGGGAAAGAAATGAATCTGAGCATTGGGAAGGTCCTGTTGTGAGACCAGCTACATAGTGGAATAACTTTTGAGAACATGCTCACCCTTGCAGAGGAATAGATGAAATGACTAGGCCTTTTTAACTATGACTCTGATTCTTTTAAGAGGATCCCATATCTCAAGTGCTATACTTGGACCATCTGAACAGTCACTGAAACCAGTACTAGGAATTAGTCACACCATGGTAGGATTTGCCACTCCTCAGAGACTGCTGCAGACAAGGGGTGCTTTCAGTCACAGTTTTCAGACTAAAACTCAGCTAGTAGCTTTTTCTGTTTCTTGAAACACAGGTTAATTACTTTATGGGAAAGAACATTTGTACTTTAACCCATCTCTTCTCTCTTTGTGTTATTAACCATATCGCAGACATCCTACTTTTACATTTCTCAACTATCCATTTAACATCCCTGATGGATGAGATATTATCAGTAGGTAGCAAATTACTGACTGAAAAATTAGGAATAGTCTGAGTACGAATTTATGAGATTCATATTTAATCCTCTCTTACTTTTTTACTCCAACAGAAACACCACCTTATTTTAGTTTTACTCCACTCGGTGCCATTGTCACAGAAAGAGGGCATTATGCTCTGGGCTCTGCAATGCCATTAGAGCCTCAGCGGATCAAGATCTTAGAATAATTTCTACTCCCTCTCAGATTCAGTAATTGCTTCTAACACAAGAGAAAACATGTGGGTTGACGCATGTCTGAATGGAGAGTTCAAGACACAGGCATTTTAAAGAAAAACATTTGTACAGAAAAGAGTCCTTGTGAAGAGATGTATAGTGATCTCCTAGGTCAAGTACACTCTCATGGCTGTGCTATTACACATTCTTCAGTGCTTTGCATGCTGAGCTATTACTTTGCAAATAATATGTGCTTTTTAGAATGGTAGTCAGTGCTAAAGGAATATCAGAATTAATAACTGTGCAGCCACACTTGTTTCAAAAATTCTTGTGAGCGGAGTGGTACAGAGGGAAAGAAATTATAGATGAGAGGGACACAGGATTTGAAACAAGGGAATAAGGACTGGGCTGAACACATTCTTTTCTGATTAGCATTATTCTACTGAGGTCAGTGAATCCCTTCTGAGCTCCAGCTCAGAAGCATGAAATATATAATGATCTCTGCCTATAAGTATGGTAATAGAGTAAGGAAAAAGTAAAAGATCTGTAAGGAGATATGTTGTCACTGAAAATATCAAGTCTAGAGAGGCAGAGATCTGAAGGAAAACAGACATACATTATGTCCTTCAGATACCTCTTTACAATGCTCATTCATGTGCACAGTTTCAGCCATGCAACGCTGATCATACCAGCAACACTGAAGCACCTTTATAAATCTGGGAGTCACAAGAGGAGCTGTAGAAAAGAGGGGGAAATAAAGGGGAATTACAGAAGTTCACATGATGGTGGCTCCTTTTCCCTGAGATAGACCACAGGCTTACACAGCAATACTGTCTTCAGCCCTTCTTTCCTATAGGTGGAAACTCAAAATCAGCAGATTTTTTGTTCCAACCTGTGCCTTCCTTATTTCTAAATGGTCCCAAAATGTGCCAGAATTGGATCCTATCTTTAGGCTTTGCCTCCTGAATGTAAAAACTTCAAGACAGATTTGTCTTCTTAGAGGTAGAAAAGTAATTTTTGATGATTTGAGTAAGGATTCCTTTTCCATGTCAGTGTAAATATACCTTTTTTCCCAAGACAAAGACCATTTTTGACTCTGAACCCTTTCAGCATTTTGAGATCTGTGTACTCTCTGTCAGCCAGTCTCCAAGCATGGAAATTAGTCTGAATTCAGATGTGTGGCCCATCTTCAAAAGAGTTACAACCAACCCAAAAGGCAATCAGTTGTATCTGTCAATGACCTCAAACTTAACAATAAAAGGAGAATAAGATACAAATTAAAGTCTTAGAAGTTTGGTCTGTTCCATGCTGGAAGTATTAAAATCAAGGAGCTTGTTTTCCCCGTTTCAGTTGTAAAGTTTAGCTTTGTTTAGGAGCTGAAATCAATGCCTAAGTCCGAACACTTAAAAATGTAAGACTAGGTTCAGTAAACCAATCTGCTTCACTAGGACAAGTACTATGTAGACTTTTCTCTCTATGTATACCCTAAAACCTGACAGATTTTAGAGGGGAAAGGAAATTCTAAAGACTCAAGAGTTTCTATAAATCTCAGTTTGCCTTCTCTGTTAAATCAAAGAGACAAGTAAATTTGCATCACCAATGATTGCTATGAGGTAGAAAGAGGTGCAAACCAAAGGAGATGTCCAGAGCAGATAAAAGGGGAGCCTGGAGAGAATTCAGAAACCTGCTAAAAGTCATAAAATCTCAAGCTCTAGAAAGGAGACAAAAGCCACTATATGGACAGAGAACTTATTTCCACCCAGCAATTAAGAGAGTGTTGTCTCAATCAGTAATCATTTGCATGTAACCACCTCCTACTCACCCTAATTCTGGGTAAACAAAACTTCCCTTATTAATTTTATTTTTTAATACAGCATCAAACACATTTGCTTAAATATTTTTAAAATTTTTTGAATTGGAATCAGAAGCCATGTGTGAGGTTTACAAATAAACTTGAGTTTCCAAAGTAACAAACACTTTTTTCTCAACTTCCACCTTAGTCCAATCATTTCTT
>WEKY01048210.1:24719-43900 GCA_013390045.1 Picathartes gymnocephalus
GCGGCCGGGCCCATTTGTCCCGCGGGGAGAACCCCGCCGCGCTCCGGCCTTTTCCGCCGGGAGCCGGGGAGCTGCGCGGCTGCTGAAAGGCCCGGGCCTCCGCTCGTCTTTCTGGTTGTGTTTGGTGGGGTTTTTTTTCCTTTTTTCAGCCAAAAGGCCTAAAAATCTTTCAGGTCTTTAAAAGCCTCTGCTGGATTGTTGGTTGCTTTTCAGCTGCGAAGTAGTAGTCACAGACTCAATTTAGGATGAGATCATGGAGTGCAAGCTCTGGCCGAACACCTCCCTGTCAACCAGACCATGGCACTGAGTGCCACATCCAGTCTCTCCTTAAACACTTCCAGGGATGGTGACTCCACCGCCTCTCTGGGCAGCCCGTTCCAATGCCTAACCACCCTCTCTGTGAAGAAGTGCCTCCCGATGTCCAACCTGAATCTGCCTTCATGCAGCTTACGGCTACGTCCTCTCATCTATCGCTGGTTTCATGGGAGAAGACGAAAAGCCTAACCCCCGGCCCCCGCAACTTGTTACAACCTCCTTTCATCCCTGAGCCTTTTCTGGGCCAAACAATCCCAGCTGCCTCAGCTCCTCCTAATGGCATATGTGCTCCAGACCCTTCACCTGATTTCTTGCCCTTCACTGGACAGAGATTGGCAAGTAATGGTTGGATAAAGCCTGCGACTTGAATCTGTGTGCAATGTTGTGTATGGCACCTGTGCACCCTGAGAGCGTTGTTTGTTGTTTTTTTTTTAATTTTACATTACAGTGTGGTGTTCAATACAGTGATACATTGAGAAAGTCAGTGTGCTGGGGGAACTGCCCATCCTTATACCCTGTCAGTTATATGGGAATAAATCAGGAAAAAAAAAATGTGGATAGAATTTCAATAAATAATCCAGTTATACAGTCGTTTTGTAGTTACATATAATAACAATAATGTAAAAATGGTTTCACTGACCTTTCATACACTAACATTTCATGTATGCTTTATTCTTTTTTCCTAAGCAGTGAAAATGGGCTATGAATAGTTGTCATAATGAGATAAATAACTAAATCAATGAAAGAAATATACTCTCGTTGTCTCCTGTAGTCTCCTGTAGCAACAGAAGTCTGAACAACAGAAGAATGCTTGGGTATGAACACTGCAGATTGACTCAATGCAAATTGTTGCACTAGGTAAACATCACAATCTTCCCATTGAATCAAAACATTTCTTCCCTCTGCCATATGAAAAATGACTGTAATTGAATGTGATCCCTGTGATGTAGTTTGCCGGATTTTTTGTTAAAAATCTCTCTAAGCCATGAGAGAGGGCACAAACACTGATCAGAACTGTGGTTTCATTGAAATCAATAGCAAAACTCTCATTGATTTCAACAGAGACAGAATTTCACCTTGTATGTGAATGAAAAGACTTGGAATGAGTGTCTCATAGTGTAGATATAAACAAGTAAATTCAATAGCTCCCATGGTTCTCCTTGAGTTCTGAGAAAATTGAAGGAATTGTTGCATGATATTTTCTTTATGCTGTCTGAGTGATCTTATGGAAAAAATATTTGCAGAAATTCTAATCTCTAATATTGCATGTATCTGAATAATTTCATTAATGGAGTGTGTCGCAAGTGATTCAGAAATGTCATGCTTTAATAAAATATTAGTTGGCATATGAATAATCTGGAGATCAAACCTTGATATTTGTTCTATTTCCTCACAGTCTGTCCAATTTTTTCTTTACTGTTTTCTTTCTTTTGTTATCTTTTCCTTTCTCTTTTTTTTTCCTTCTTCTTTGCTTCTCTCTTTCAAAAGAAAAGGTATTGTAGGGGTGGTCTTTGCTTCTGTTTTATGGAAGACATAACTTTAATTTTCACTTTCTCTTCACCATATGGAAGAACTTCTACTGGAACTAAGAAAACTTGTTTGAAAATAAGATATTTAGAAAGTTAATGAATGTAAAAAGTAAATCTGAAGCATTTGATAATTATCCATTAAGAGTGTTTGTTTACTAGGCTAAAAGTATACTGATGTTAGAGAATAAGCAGAAAAAATATTCACTTAATGAGAAGGAAAAAATCCTAAAAGTTGTTGGTCTGGCATAGTTCTGTTATGTTAAAGGATTTTTGCTGATTAGACTGAATCTACCGGCTAAGATTTCAGAAAGCAACAAAAGGAAACACATATCACACAATTTCCTCCAAGCCTTTTTGCATAGTAAGGAAATGAAGTAATGATGTTCAGTTTAGGTGGAACAAGGTATGTTAGTATGATTGTGGTAATATTACTGATTAACTTTCTTTTTTAATGTTTTGCATTATATTTATTTTTCCTCCTTGGTCTTGTGATTGCTAATTTTTTTCTGTGTAAGGTCAAGATGTACTTTTCCCTAGCCTGCCTTCTGATATTCTTATCTTTCCTGTAGCTTCCATTATTTTCTCCTCCATTATGTCATGTGTCTTCTCACTTGTACTGTATTTTTGGATATAATAGCTGTGGTACACTGTTCTGGCTTCAGAACAAACACTGAAGAGGGAATAGTCTGTGCACGTAGCCTTTCCTTCTGTTCTCAATAGTCCTATCTATCCCCAAATCATGCATCTCTCTATTTTCCTTCCAGTAATCATTCTTAAGTCAGAGCTCCTCCTTCAAAGTTTTGTGAATCTCTCACTTTGTCTGATACATAGCCATCTCTGTGAATTTTTCTTCCCAGAGCCTCTTACTGCTGCATCCCATTTTTCTTGAGCAGAAGCTAAAGACAACCTTTCTTTTATGCTACAAAAGCAGTGGTAAAGTGCTGGTCCATTTTTCACTGCAAGTTTTCAGTAGCAGTAGAAATACAGTAACAGTTTGGTTTGATTTGGATAACTGTACTCTTGCTACATTACAAATCTCAAAAGATAACTTTGAAACAGTAAAGACTGTCTGCACAGATGATTTAGAGCAATGAAAACTTTGATTATTTGACTTCAGTAATGCACAGATGGATTACCTGACTGCCATCGAAGGACAGCTACAGATCTTCAAACTGTAAATATAAACAAGCTTTATTAAAGTTCATACTCATTTTCTGTTGTGCATCTAATCTCTGGGTTTATTGAATGGTTTCTTTAACCATGTGTGTATGTCATGGTTTAACCCCAGCCGGCAACTCAGCCCCACATGGCCACTCACCAACTTGCTCTGGGTGGGAAGGGGGAGATAATCAGACAACTAAAAGTGGAAAAACTCGTGGCTTGAGATAAAGACAGTTTGACAAGTAAAGCAAAAGCCATTCACACAAGTGAAGTAAAACAATAAATTCATTCATCACTTTCATTTGGCTGGCAGGCGTTCAGCCATTGCCAGGAAAACAGGGCTCCATCACATGTAACGGTCACTTGGGAACACAAACACCATCACTCCAGAGGTCCGTCCCTGCTTCCTTCTACTTTCCCCACCTTTGTATGTTAAGCATGACACCCCATGGTACTGGATATCCCTTTCGTCAGTTGGGGTCAGCTGTCCCAGCTGTGTCCCCTCCCAACTGCTTGTGCAACCCCCGCCTCCTCACTGGTGAGGTGGGGTGAGAAGCAGAAATGACCTTGACTGTGTAAACACTGCTCAGCAGTACTGAAATACAGTTATCAGCACTGTTTCCAGCAGAAATCCAAAACATAGCCCATACTAGGTGCTATTAAGAAAATTAACTATATCCCAGTTCAAACCAGCACAGTGTATTAGAGATTTGTTCCAGCCTTTCTGAAAGGAAACTATTCTAGATATATAGAAATTGTCTCATAGTCTATTGTAATTTTGAAATGTAGAAAACAAGTGTTTTGCTGTTGCAGCAGCTTTTTCTATATTTTTCTTATATTTATGATTTGTACCCCCTCATTCTTGTATGTACATAGTTTGTCCCCATTTTCCCCCCAGCAGTTGGTTCCACCCTACCCTGTGTCTGTCTGTGTGGTATCTCCTTCCCCCAGTAGAATTGTATCCACTCCTACCATGTCAATCCTCTTTCCCCTCCCTGGAAATCCCCTATTATTCGAGGTCCCATTAATCAATTTGAATTGTGTCCCTCCCCCCTACCTTCCCTATGGGTACTGTGTATGTCACTCCACTGGAGACCTCTCCCAGAGTCCTCCCCCTTTCCTACCTCATTGACCCCTAAGTTGTCTCTCCTTTATAAAGTCATGTTCTCCCCATGTCTTGGTCTTCTATCCCTGATCCCCTTGGTGGAATAAAGCTTCTGAGATCCGTATTGGAAGCCTCCCTCTCGCTCCTTACTCCCACCTGGTGTGTGTGTTACTACCTGAGGCATTGAGCTCGGCTCCGCCTAAGGGCTTACGCAGTGCTGTGGGCATCCCCATCCCTGTGCGGCGAGCCCCCGGGCAGCTCCGGCCACATCATTTTGCCTTCAAAAACAGTGGGGCTTGCATGTTTTTAAATTTGTGTTGTGAGATTAAAAAAAAAATGCAACAGGATAAGCTAGGACAAAAAATTGTAACTATAGCCACTGATAACATACTGTATTCACGTAAGAAAGTTCCATTTACTTTTGTATGTGAAGGTAATGTATGCAAGTAGAAATTTCCTTTACTGACAAAGAGAAGTAATCTAATGTAGCTAATTGTACAAGGTCAAAATGTATACTTTGTTAATACAGGAGTTACTACCAAGCTCATTGAACTATGTACTAATGCATATATAGGATTTTTATGAAAGTTATTAATTGGGCAATGAGTAAAGAAAATACATCACACATCATTTACATTGACACATATTGGGATGTGCTTTTTCTTTCTTTCATTTCATACTGTTTTAAGACCTTTTCTGGAAGGGTATGGCCAGATAAAACATAGCTCTTTCTAATACTCTTTTTTTAGTAATAAAGTTATATAACATCTTAGAGAGTGAAGGGAAACAATTTTTCTCTCTTCCCGTAAAGAAAATTACACAGAAATAATTTATGATTTGTTTTTAGGATTTCCCCTGAAATACATGTCTATCTGCAGATGTATTGTATTGGAATTCTCATCTCCTTCAGAAATTAGAAGCCTCATTTGTGCTTCATCTCAGATTAAATGAACTGTGATGGGACAATGATGTTTTCTTATTCTCGCAGAAGACATAATTCAGCCCAGGTAGTCTTGTGCACTCATTTTTCCTTTTTCTCTTCATTTTCTTCTTTTTTTTTAATTTGTTAATTTTTTTCAGCAATTGTAGAAGAAGAAATAGTTCTTCAAAGGAGAAGAGGAATTTTGAGATTAGAGGGTGATGTATGATTTAAAAATATATGTTAAATGACATTGGTTAAAAAATGGGGCCAAATCAAGGGCAAGTGTTGCGGCCTGTTTTGAGTTTTTGTATGGTTTATACCCCAGTTTACATAGTGTAAGTGGTTTGTTCTCCTTCCCCTGTTTAGTTGGTATCCCCAACTAAACCCCCCAATCCCCTATATCCAATCCCCTTTCCTAGCCCTTCCCCTGTAGAAATGTATCCACCCCCTTGTAGTGTCAGTCCCTTGTCTCCTCCCTGGAAATCCCGTAATTTTCGAGGCCCTAGTGGTTGGTTTAAGTTGTACCCCTCCTCCCAGTATACCCTATTGGGTTCTTAGTTGTCACTTCCCTCAGGACTCCACCCTTTCCTTGTACCTATTGGCCCTGAGATTGTACCCACTCCTGAGACCTCCTCCCTTTATAACCCTGTGCACCCCTTTGTCTGGGTCTTTTGATCACTGCTCCCTTCTGGTGCACCCACAATAAACTCTGCCGGGAAGGGATATCAAGAGACCTCTCCAACCTCTGTTGCGTTATTGCCGTGCCGGGATGTTGGAACCTCCGCCCCTAGAGTGGGGCGCAGCGACCACAGGAGGCATTTGCGGAAGGTTGCGGTTGACAGTAAGGGGCTGAGGGCTGTGACAGGCAAGTTTAAAAAAATATGACACACATAGCCTGTGGGTAAACATATACATTTGGATTCAAAGTGTTTATATACCGTTTAACCGTTGTTAGTTGGATTAGTATTAAGAAAGGAAATAAATTATCTGAATAATGTTTCATAAAACTTCTAAGACTAACCAAGCATTTCAAGCATTTCAGTCTCTAGTCATGCATTAATGCACATAGACTTTTAGAAGAAGTAAGTACTCTTGTTGAGTTGCAAGACAATTTACAGGTAAAATTCAAGAATAGAAGCATAGATTTCCCTTGCTGTGTGTTCACAGTACTTCTTGTAGTTTTAAGAAGCCCCCTCTTAGAGTCCCAATTAAGTTTCTCACGACACAGCAGCCTAGTGATTTTGTAATGTTGTCAGGATAGCTCTGCAGGGTGAGAAAGAGTTCTAGTCTTGTAAGGGACCTATAACTCTCTCCAGAGTTAAAATGACTACCACCACTGTTCAAAACTCTGAGGTTTAAAGGGACCATGTACTTACTGGCTAACTTTTCAAATCATACTATCATTAATAGTGTGACTTTTTTTATTTGGTGGAACATCAGGATGAAAATGTAAAAGTATCAAATAATGTACTATACTTGCATTTCCAACTTTTTACTAGCTTTTATTTTAGGAATACGTGAATCATTAATAAATTTCACATTGAAACATATAACTGTCCTACAAAAGTGATTACATTTTCATTTTGACCGCTAGGTACATGATTAATCTGTAGGTGAGTGAACGGGAACAAATATACAACTTTTAATATTTTTTTCAATTTAAGGATTGCTGGGAAGCAAAGATATTTATCTTATTTCCCAATAAACATGTTTAAATATTTTCATACATTAAGCATAAATATAGGCTCAAGATAAGCCAAAGGTATGCAGTTTCTTAAACCACCAAAACGTATTGCATGAGCTGATAATGGTACTGCAGCTGCGATGGCAGAAGATTACAAAGCAGTGTATATTCTGCCTAATTAGGCTGCACTGCTAAAGATGCTGACAATTGAAGCAGTCACAAAGGAATGGGAGGAAATATGTGGAATTACACGATGGAATGAGAACTTCCAGTAATGGAAGCACTATGAAACACAGATTTTCCTCATAAAGAAAAGGAAAAAAAATGTATTTGTGTTAAAGTATTTCTGTCTTCCGTTTCAGTTAGTTTGAGCTCATAAGCTAGAATGGGAAGTGTTTTACTGTTTTTATTACAGTGTTTGTTCTATAAAACAACTTTTTTTCCATCTGTATGTCTGTGTGGATATAATTGAGATACATAAAAAACATTAGGAGCATATTACAGGCATAGAATCTGCATTGTTCTTTCAGTCATTTTCTATTGCACTTGGAGATGTATTCTACCTACAAAAACAATTTCATGTATTGGGGTTCTTGTTTTGGGTCGTTGATAGAATCTGGAGTAGCAAAGAAAGATCACGGAGACCAGGAATTATTAATGAGTGCATCAGTCTACAAAAAAAACCCCCTGTTTGTACAGTATAGTTAAGCATTAGTGCCTGAAAAGTTGCCAAATGAATGTGGTAATTTCCATAATTATGCAGTTAAAACTGTCTTCATCATGAAGGCATCTGATTAATTTGAAGATCATATTATTTTATAGGATGAGAGAGGATGAATTGCATGCAGCTTGTTAGTAGTTGCCTCAAGACTTGTAGATAAACTTGTCATCTGATTTATCACAGAGAAGAGCAATCCTGACAAAGCCAGCAAATTATCAAGCACTGCAGCTTTCAGTATTACAAACACTAACAACTTTTGACATTAGATTATTAGCAGTGCTTCTTTAATAATAAAAATAAGACTTTATTACTGTAGTACCTAATTGGATGAAAGTGCTTCTCAAAATTGATACTGCCTATCCTGAGGGCTTCTCAAGTGTGATTTAATGTGGTGTTAGAAGTGCAATGTAGTCATGGGCATTGATGGCTTATCCTGTATAACTGTCATTTGTATGTTGATATTTTCAGAAATGGAGTAAGATAGCTGGAAGTGTAGTAGTAAGAAATGGAGTATAGCTGGCTAACTTCTTGTAGGATCTGCAAAATAAATTGGTCTGAATGAGGACCTTAGTGGCACTGTGTTGCGGTGGTGGGTGCCGACCGATGGTAGGGTCAGGTGCTGCAACCTTCCAGAAGCATGTCCAGCAAGGGAGCTGCTCCGGCGTCGCAGACACTTCCCACGAGGAGACACACACATACACACCAAATAGCTTTAGAGCCGCCGACAACAAGGGTGAGAGAAGGGTTCCTCGTTTGGAGTTCCACAGGGTTTATTGTAACCACACACAAAGGGATCCAGAGACAAAGAACCAGAACAAAGGGAGGATCTGTGGGTTTTATACTGGGAAGATTGGGGCGGAGAGAGTATCAGGATCCAATGAGTTGAGGGTCTGGGAGTGGTACAAAGGTGGGGCTAGGGTACACAGACCAATGGGAGGAGAGGGAAGGAGCGGCTAGGAGCAGGGGCCAATGGGGAGCCAAGGAAGGGAGAACTTTCTAGGGCATAGCCATATAGGGAGGAAAAGGGGCTGAGGAGTGACAAACCAATCAGAGGGGGAGAACTGGGGTATATTTACATACACTTATAAGGTCTCATGGGAGAGGTTCTTTGTCTCACCACAACCACGGGGTTAGGCTCTCCAGGGGACTACATCTGTTCTGAGCTCTGTGGGCCCACTGGCCTCCTTAGCACTGCAGGTCAGCTCAGAAGAAAATACATGTAGGATATTGGAAAATACAGACGATGACATAGATGAGTGCTAAAGCTGGTAGCAAAATACTAACTGGGAGTGCAGATTTGACTTTTTGTTGTGGTTGTTCTACTAAAATAAATGCAGTAGCCAGGTGTATGGCTGTTTATGGTTTACTCTCGGGGAGCGGTACAGTTAAGAGATGATGTGCCAGTTGGTGCTCACTTGGAAACATTTAGACTACTTGATTTTTCTGTGGAGTGTCTTTCTTTGGGGAAGAACAACTTTCTCTGCTCTCTGTAATGAAACCTACAGAGGATTCATTTGCTGCCGACTTCTTTAAAAACAGCTTATGTGAGCCAAGAGGTTAATTAAAATACAGCTCACAACATAGATGATGAATTGAAAATCATTTTGCAGTTACTGATTTTCTATTGTAAAGATAGTTAGTCCTGCTTAATGATACAGTATTATGCTGCAGGCAGTACAGATGCTGATTGGCAACTCTGCTGGGGGACTGAATTCCTTCTAGGAAATCACTGGAGATAAAAAAAGCATGTTTTATGGAATAAAAACATATCTCTTGATTAAAAGCAATTCAGTCCATTTCATAATTTTTGCAATTTTCCTACAAATAAGTAGCAGATCATGAGAAATTACCTTTCTGTTTTGCTAAGTTAGAAACCATTACAAAAGACTTATTATCCACAGGAGTCAGCAGAGGGTCAGGTATGCTATGAAAAGCTAACACAGCTGCAAAAGTGTTCAGATAAAAGTGTTCTGAGCTGTAGGTACATTTCAGCCTCTACTCTTGGTTCAAGGACATTGCTTTACATGAACTTGTAGTACGAAATCTGCACAGGTGATTAATTCTACTACCTTGAAGGTGTATTAGGAAGTAGAGAGCTTTTTAATGGACATGACTGGCCATCATAATATTTATATGGATATTTTCTTTTATGTTTCAGGGATGTTTTAGTACACACTTAAAAAAAAAAAAAAACCTACAAAGCAAAGACTCATTTAAATAGCACAAAAAATACTGAGTCAAAGATAATAATTTATAACCTATCTTGCACTATTGGTATCATGTGAAGCAGAAACAATGCAGCACAAAGAGGGAGATAAAAGGAACGGTTTAATGTTAGCACTGATGCATTTCAGTTGCTGCTTTCTGAAAGTTAACCTTGAGATTTTGATGGCCTTCTAGAATTCTGTTGTGTTAATTTAAAAGTAAAAGCAGCAGATGCTTGGAAACAACTGTTTGCCTCAGCCCCCCATGAAAAATGGAAGAGGAAAATAAAGGCAAATAGTAGTTCACCATGTTTGCTTTTCTTAGTGGGGTTGGAAGCGACCTGTTCTCCAGATGGTACTGAAAAAAAAAAAGATCAAAATACTGAAAAATTATATATGAAACATATTGTATACGTATTGTATACATAGTGATTGAGTCTTTGTATGCCTAGGGGAATCAGGGGTCAAGTACACATTCTAACCATCTTCTTTTATGAGTGATTAGCAATGTGCTGGGAACTAAGTTACGTAATAGTGCATTAGAAAATAGCACAAAGAAAAAGCCCTTCTATTTCTTTGCTTATAACTTATTAGAAAAGCCTGATGGACTGTAAGCATTAAAATTTTAGACAGTAGGAATGATCTTTGTGTTCTGTACATGCAAACTATGTCAGGTTTAATCCATGGTTATAGCCCATGCATCCTACTGAAATTAAAATATGTGTGTTATGCAAGTATGTCTGTCAGTATTTTCCTTCATTACTCCTGTTTTTAGTCTGAAGCAGAACACATTTAGTTCAAGTCCTCAGCCATTCAGTTTTTGGAAAGTGGTTTAGATAGTTTCTGTACTAGTTTAATTTGCCTCCACCACAACTATGACAAAAATATCACCAAAAGATCTAAAAAAATAATTATTAGCAGTCAATCTCGTGATGTTACCTAAACAAAGACACTCAGTGTCATCTAAGATCCACTAAATCATCATAAAACTCCCATACATTTGGAGCTGGAAGTTTCAACACAACTACAGACTTCTTTAGGATGTGACTAAATTCAAACTTCAAACCTTTAGCAACCTCACTGGACAGTGAATCCATAGTTACTTATTCACTTGTTACTTTTTATCCTTCCTTAAGGAATGATTGTTAAGATTTTGGTCCATCACAACGGATGCTCACTGCCTCCTGGTAAAACATCCGTGTCTTAGAATTAAACAAACTGAACAATAAGACATCACAAGACTGAGTATGTTTAGACAACTGGATTCCACTTGCATTGCCTCCCTAGTGTTTTCTGCCTTCTCCATGGACTACAAGGATTCAGTCCCCCCTTTCAAGGGTGACATAGATACTTCTGTGTTCTTGAAATCCAGGTTCACTTTCTGGATAGGGTTAACTATATGCTGTGTCATGTTTCTTTCTGTATTCACAGTTCACCCAGCACTTTGAACACTTCAGTATCTTAGTTCCTGACTGCTGATGTTGCACCTGTGACATTGAATGAAAGTTCATATATCAATGGGTCAATATAAAATTCTTGTTCTGGGTCTAAATTTATAGTTAAACATGGGCATAATTTTCGTATCTGTTTCTATAAATGTATATGTCCTGTTGTAGTCCTTGGTAAATTATTTTGATGATTTATTGTTAAAAATCTGTGCTCTTGTTCATTAGCTGTTACAGTGCCTTACATCCTAGTCTGCTGCTTTGAAGATCCCATTACATTTGAAATTTATGTTCTTGTGGCTGTAGAGAGACTAAGTCACTCTTTGTTCTTTTGTTTCATAAGTTAAATTTAATTCATACTTCTAGAAGGAATGCCTCACATGGCTTTGATCATTCTTGTGAATCTTTCCCAAATCTTCTCTGCTTATGTCTGTTGTGAGCTTTAGGCATAAGAACTAGATACATTATGTTAACTGAAAACAATTTTTTCCAGTGACATTTTTTCCCAGGGAAAATACATCTTATAGGGATCTATTTACAGGTACATTTGATCACTGCGGTAATAAATAGCACTACAAATGGCTATCTTGTCCTTGGATACATTTTGTGCATGAGGACAGTATATACTATAATTGTGACACCCTTAAAGGCTGGTTGTAAAAGATTTCCTTTAACAGATTGCACAGCCTTCCTAAGCAACCTGTTCTTATACTTCACTGTCCTCACTCTTCAAGACATTTTCATGATTTCTAATTTAAATCTCCTTTTCTGGAATTTTGCCTTATTTTGTCTTCAGACTATACAAAGATGGATGAATTTTCTTTTTTAAGACCTCCTCTTACATTCTTAAAATATTACTGTGTATGTTGTAGGTCAATATATGTATACCAATTATAATTTCTATTTGTTTCTTTTGGACTGTCTCAAATTATTCCATATCCTTCCTAAGCTGTATTCCTTTGAAATAACAAAAAAAAAAGGGCCAGCAGATGCTTGAAGAGTACTGACACGACAAAAAGATGTGTTCTGAATGTTTTTAATGCACCGCTCTTGCATGTAAATCCAAGAATCCCAGAATTACAAGAAAATGATATTTTTAACTCCTTTTTTTAAACTTTTTTTCCAGAGGCTGTGATCCAGTGTAATATTAAATCATTTTCTGCATTACTGATGGTTATCCAGTGTGGAAGCAGGTGAGCCCTCAGAACCAGGGTCAGTCATGGTCCCTTGGAGGGACAGACCCTAGGATAGAGATCACCCCCTCGGCTGTGGTGACGCAAAAGGCCTCTCCCAGGAGACTTTGTGGCAACATGCAAATGTACCCCAGTTCTGCCTCCCTGATTGGTTTGTCTGTTCCCTGCCCCTTTTCTTCCCTATAAGGTTATGTTCTCCCTTCCCCAGTCCCCCATTGGCCCTTGCTCCTTGGCCACTCCTTCCTACCTTCCCATTGGCCCCTGTACTCTAACCCTGCCTGTGTACCGCCCCCTGACCCTCGAACCATTGGCCCTGATGTTCTCTCCGCCCCTACCTTCCCAGTATAAAACGCCTGGACCCTCCCACATCTTTTGTCTTTGTCCCTGGGCCCCTTCACAAGTGGCTGCAGTAAATCTCTGTGGAACTCCAAACGAAGACCCTTCCCGCTTATCGTCGGCAATTCTAACAACTAACCGGTGTGTGTGTGTGTGTGTGTGTCTGTCTGTCTGTGAGTGTGCCTGTGACACCAGAGTGGCTTCCATTGGTGGAGGCGCTTCTGGAAGGTTGTGGCACCCGACCCTACCATCAGTCGGCACCCACCAGCACAACAATCCAGTCTATTCTTACGTTCTTCCTACCAGACTGTAAAAGTTGCTTCTCTTTTTGTTGTCTGACATGAAACCATAATTACTGCCATTTTGATGGTGATCAGACTGGAAAGTATTTTGTTTCCCAGCAGGCTAATAGTAGTGACAGTTTCTTTTAGGTCCTTATGTGTTTACTTTTAAGTTGGAAATTATAGGTTCAAATATACGTTGTTTCTAGAGCACTCAACTTTCATCCTTCTATGTGAAAGGCAAAAATGAGGCATTTGCCATTCTTGTTCTGCATCAGGACTAGGCTTTACATAATTTCTGTGTATGATGCTGAGACCTATGGCATCCTTAGAAATTTATTTCATACTTTGATAAAGAAGGAGAAATAATTCCCTTCCCTCATTTGCCGTAAGCAGGGTTGTATTTTCCTGTTCTACTTATTGCTCCAAATATGATAATCTTTGTTCAGCCAGTAGTCCCACAGAGGAGGGACTAGTATGTGATTGGATTCAATCACACAGAGGAATATTCAAAAGCATCAATAAAGAATTGAAAGAAAAGTACAATAAATTAAATTTTCAGTTATAAGAACTTAGTAGAAAATATATAAAATGAGGCTGTTCAAGTAATCTGTTTTCCGTGCTGAGAAATGCCATCTCCCAAAGCAGGGAAATTCAACTCTTCTGATCTTTTTGTATGTGTTTGTTAAGGTTTGTTTTACCCTGCAGAACAATAAATCACTTTTACTGTATAGCAAATCTACTTCATACAACTTTTAAATACCAGAGGAGATGTATCATGTTGCTCTTTTCTGTCATGATAATAAATGAATGCACAATAAATTAACGTTTTGTTGTTCTTATTTTTAAAATAGTATGCCAGTTAGGAGTAGTTTCATACAACATCCTTAGCACAGTAGAATTCACAAATCTTTTGCACAAATAACTAAGAAAGAGGAGTGGGTTCTATGTGTTTGTATTGCTTTTGTGTGTCTCTTCCCATCCCTAATAGTCAACAAATAGTTTATTCTTAAAAGTTATGAATTTGTTTTAGACGCACAGACCTCAGAGTAATTTAGGCTAAAGCTTTAAGGCGGATCTGGCCGTTTTTACTGAGATTATTTACATAAAAAAGGGAGGGAGGGTTCCATGGCTAAATAAAGTTTAGGAAAAGATAACCTGAAAAAAAATGCATCTCACTGCTACACTTAAAATGTGAGTTTGCAAATAAATCTTCGCATGCCACATACTGCTTTGCAGAAAAGTACTTTCCTTCCAGGTTGCTACTGGTAAAGTGGCTTTTATCCATGTTGTGTGTTTCACCACACTCTTGACAGTCCACTTTCAAACTTGGATAAAATTCTAACATGACTTGGCAATGACAGCTTCCTGCCAGCATTAATAGTGTCAATTTTTTTCACTTATATTGCAGGTTGTTTATGTTTTGAGTATCTGCATTCTTGAATATTTTTTATATTTCTATTGCTTTTCTTTGAATTCCAGCTGGTGCTCGTAAGTGGTAATAATCAAACGCAGCACAACAAACCTCTACAGTTTAACAGCATCTTCTAAAGTTAAGTAAAATATATACAGTACAATGCAAATTTCAAATAAATAAATAAACTAGGCATCATTATTTGTGAAGCTCTCACATCTCTTTTTTTTTTGTTGCCACCTAGGCAGAATTTTAGAAAGTACTTGTTGTGCCTAGGTTTGTTTAATCTTCAGAACAGGAGATGAGGTTGGAACCTGACAAGTGAGAGGAAGACTTGGATAACTGCAAAGATGGGTGGATATGGATGGCAGTTTGCAAAGCCTTGACATAAGCAGACTAGAGCAGAGAACTTGGAGGAGGGTAAAGAAGTGGGTTATGTGAATTCTGAGCTGAGAAACTGCAGTTCTGAGGCAGAAGGATGGTGTTTATTGGATAAATGATCTTAAAGTCTGGGAAAGAGCTGCAGCTGTGTGATCATATGCTTAGATGTCGCCACACAAAAGGGCTTCTTGAAAGCACGTGACACGCAAGGCCAGCTGGAAAAAGCAAACAAAACATGGAAATAATTACTTTAGGAGGATCAGTGGTTGAGAAGCAGCATGAAAATAATGAAGACTAAAATGAATTAGGAACTTAACAATGTATTCAAGGATAAGAGTCTATTAGTTAGGATTTCTGATGCAAGATAATACAGAAAGAGAAAAAGAATATTATAACAGGAAAAGAGGAAAATGGGAACTGAACTTTTCTCTCTTAATTATCTTCAGAGAAACACATGTTTAATTAATAAATAGTTATAAATCTTCAAATATTTTTTGCATTGACTTTGTTACAACTGGCTCTCCTAATGAATAGCAACCTAACCCATTGCAATTTTCTCCAAATACTTGTAAACCCATGATAGGTCAGAAAACTAGATAATAAAGGGACTAATGGAATAATTATAGTAGTATAATAATAAAGGGAATAAATAGATCACATAATTGAGGAATATGCATTTTTCTCAGTGTAGTATTTAGATATCTCTAACATGGTATTTTTTCTGACAGCTTGAAAGGTGGAAAGTACAGTGTCACATTGTCTCTAATTTCCTGCAAGATAGATCTGAATACCTCTGTTGAAATTGTAACTGTAGCTTGCTAAGAAAAGTATCATTCAAATCTACAATTACTGTTATTTCATGCAGTATTTCACAAGACTTCAGTAAAATCAAATACTTTAAGAAAGCCATAGTCTCCTGAGAAGCTTCAATACCCAACAGCAGAAAATCTATTTTATAGCAGAGTTTCATAATGATTTTCTAAACCATTGACTTAAGAAAGACCTTACAGTTTCCTTTAGTCTCACATAATGGATTGCAATATAAAGTAGACCCAAATAAGGTATTCTATAACTTAATTTTTTTTCTTTTTGAACCAAACAATGATTATGGTATGAAATAACAGGTTGATTCTACCTGATTTGATAGGATGCTATGCTGTTTATTACTATAACAACTATCTTCCAGTGTTTCATTGGGGACAGCATTTGTGCTACTTGATTCCCTTCTTTTTTCTTACAGTGAAAAATTGTATGTCAGGTTTTGCCCTATTATTAGTATTGCAGCTGTGCTACTGTTTAGTGCACGTTGTTTTGTACTAACTGAGTAGAAAATAAGTTCAGAAGAAAGTTCTTGTATTGCTGCCAAGTTTTTTAATTATTTTAACTGCTGGAGAAAATTATATTTTGCACATCTGTGTTGTGAATTTTGTAAACGACATGTATGATCCATCTGGAGGAGCAGCAAACTGGTGACATCCATCTCTCCAGAACTTCAGAAGAGTTTGAGGAGATGTCATCTCCTCAAGGATCAGGCCTGTGAAATAGTTTGATATTCTTCACTCTTTTCAGCACTAGTATGGACAGAAAGTCTTTTGCAGCCCATATTTTTTCCAATGACCTGTTAAGTACATGAATTGATCAAACCTCTCCTGAGAACATCCTGCTTGCTTCCAGCAGCCAGCTGTGTACCAGAGACTATTCACAGGCTTTTCGCAATAGATTTGACGATTTAACTTGAATTCTGTTCTACCTTTTCTTTTATACCATCGACTTATGCAAGTTTGTATAATAATGTGGTTCTACACTTCAACTGCATGTTGAACATAGATGAAAATAATTTAATTTTAGTTTAAAGAACATCCAACTTGTCCGATAATTCACAGATTTTTTTTTATTTGATCTTGCACTGTGAGAAAATGGAAAGTAGGTATTTCAGTTTTACATGATTCATGATTTTGTAATAATTTATCATATCTCCCACCAGGAGTCTCCCCTCCAGCGGGAGAGTTGTTATCAATTGGAATCTTCTTGTAAAGAAGCTCTTTTGTTTCTGTGTTCCTCCCTGCCACCTATATACTTTAAATGTTTTTATTATAACTTTACTGAGATGTGGAGGTCAGGACCACACACAGAATTTGTCATAGGCACTAATTCTGAGTTTACATCATGGCATGATACTGGTTTTGTGTTTTGTTCTTTGTTTCTTTCTAACTTGCTGTTTGACTTGCTGATCTCTCTTAAGCGACAAGTTAGATTTTTTGTAAGATTATCTCTGTGGCCCCTTTCCTTAGCAATAACTAGCTAGTTGGTTTTGGTATTTTACTTTTATTGTCATTATTTTTTCAGTTTGTTTTGTTCTGTTATGGATTTATTGACATAAACTTTCATCTGATACATTAATTCCCAGTCAGCTGTTATCACAGGCAATTCATTGCATCAGCTTTTCTTTTAATAATCTCTCCTCTTTTAATAATCTATCCACTTACTCTTTAAAGATTGTATTCGTATCTCGATATTCATTTACTACCAGCTTCTGAGTGCATTTGAACAGTCTCTATACCAACCACATTTTTTTCTTTTAACCAATTGTTTAAAATATTTTTTAAAATAAATGTAATTGTTATAATTTTCTTCAAAAGCTAAAATATTATTATAGTGCATTTCTTTAACTTTTAAATTTGTTGGATGATATGGAGTTCGAGTATATTACGATCTTCAACTGTCACATTCTGTACCAAATCTTATGCCAAGCTGAAGACAAATCTCTCTTCTGGTGTGTTCCCTCATTAAGCACCTCAAGGAGTCATAAATAGGAGACATAAATATCACCTCCAGTGATCATAACTGTTATGGAGTCTATATATGCCAGCCAAATCTTTCATTAATACTGTCTCTGACTTCTTAGCAAATTGTTCTCATTGTTACCATCCTGGGTGTTAAGGTAAACTATTTTCCTTTATCTATATTGCCATGGGTTTCAGTATGCTTGGTTTTTGTGTTCCTCATTGATGTGGATGATATATAGTTAACATGATTTAATGTATAGCTCCTTTCCTCTCCTAGGTTGACCTCTATTCTGTTGCTCTAGAAATACCCTGTCATTGCATTCATTATCACCTTCTAGTAAATTTTTGAGATGCATGATAGATATGAACTAAAAATACTGTTATATAATATCTTAAAATGTCTACGTGATAAAATGAATTAATAGCATATGTAGGCTTCTATCTGAATAAATTGACTTCTAAACTCTTTGAAAACTGGATTTGATCGCTGCAGCCTAGGCTTTTTCATTCATTGCACATTTTAACTGAGGAATGGCTTAGACTGTATAAAACTGAGAGACAAAAATAATTTCAGTGGCTGTTTAAAATGGCTAAATTTAACACATCTACTGGCATTGTCTTATAGAACTGAAGTTAGTCCTTCGAAGTGAAAATCACTCAGGCAACCGTAGAAGCTGATGCTTGTTTTGAAATATTTCTTGGGAGGGTTATCTATTAGGCAGTATTTCTCCCCTATGTCTTACAAGTCCCTGTGCTACAGCACGTCTACACATCTATAACAGTAATAGTTGTCCTTTACAGAGCCTCTCATATCTGCAGAACATCCTCAGTATTAGTATTACACAAATACTAATAATATTCAGTAAGTCCATCTGAGGTAGAGTTATGTATTATTAAACAGTTTTTCATTACATGATTAGAAGATGTTCTGACAATGCAAAGCAGTATCTGACAATGTTATAAACTTTTTTCTTATGCACTTGGAAATTGTTTCAGCTATTGTTTAACATTTTAACTATTAATGACTAAGTGACTTTTTGGTTTCTTTCAAAAGCAAAAGGAAAAATATTAAACAGGCTCTCCCAAAAATTTAGACCCAGGCTTGATAAAGAAAAAAATTGTTTTAGTGAATCTGTGCAAGAGAAAATGATGCCTTATCAGATCAAACAGATTTTAATTTTTTTTTTTAAAGGGTCACTGAAATCTCTGTTATCAGTGTTATTTGTTGATAAATCTGTGTGTTTAAGTAAGTGCTGAATCCTTCTGTCCTTCATGGAAAGCTACAGTTCTTCTGAAGACTGAGATAAGCCAAGAAATTCATACTATCTACAGCTGAGGAAAGTAGTGCATATTAAAGAAAGTAAAAATCCAAGGGGAATGATACAGAAAAGATAAGCATGGCTCCCACTCAAAGACTGCCTGCAAGTTCATGGACAAAAATGAGACTATGTCCTCCTTGAGAACAAATGACACTAGTCACCTGAAGGAATCTTTTGGCAGGTTGGCCAAAAAGAAATGAGAGAAATGCGGATGTTGGAGAGAAGGGATGTTGAACAGGGAGTGAAAACAGACATGTCTCAGAGGTTTGGAAGGGAAATATGAGGGCATGAAAAGCAAATGGATAGACAGTGTTTAATACAATATTAAAAGCCACTGAAAGTTCCTAGGACTTCCTAAGACTGACTCTGCAAACTTTCAAAGAGT
>WEKY01048212.1:179-50179 GCA_013390045.1 Picathartes gymnocephalus
TATTCTGAAGAATCTGATCATCAGAAAGATTTGCAGTTCAACCAGGTGCCTGCAAGTTTGGATACTTCCTGATACTGTTGTAGTATGCCCAGTCCTTCAGTCCCAAAGCATCTGTTTGGATTTTCTTGTTTTCTGTGGTGGATGTCTTTTGGTATTTCCTATGGAGGGAGGAGTGCAGTCTCTTTTCCCTCACTACCATGAAACCTGAGGACTTTTGTTTTCCACATTTCTTCTTAACTCAAAGTGAGGAGCTCAGTCTATTTTTGTATGTTCTCCACAATAAAGTAGGAGTTGGAATTTCTGTGCCTCCATCTTTTTTCCATGTCATTCTGCCATAGTGATTTCCATATTCTTGGTGATCTTCTGCTCTTTCTCTTAACTTCTTTTGCTTGTCTCCCTGTTCCCAGAGGTGTCACCCTAGCAGTGTTCACATAGAAAAGTGAACTTCTGTGAAGGTCTCCCTGTTAGCCATGACTCTTCTTGAAAAACAACTCCGTGCAGTACAGTGTTTTCTTGATAGAAAGGATATCCTTACCTCATACTTCTAGTGAAACTCTTCCATATTAATATATTATCTATTATTTATTTTTACTGATGTGATTTTACTGCAATTTGCTCAGCAAGAGCTGGGAAGAAGAGACAACCTCTCAGAAATGGAGAAGCTTCTGTTGTTTTTATTCCGATTAATATATAAAATAAAACATTACTGGGAAAGAGTAGTATTTTCCTCCTTGCTGTAGTAATCTGGTAAAAAATAGGCCTTCTCCAAATATAAATATAAAATGAAGAGACAAAAATTAATAGCATATACTAGTAAAACACCACAGAAACATTTCCCTTTTTAGATAGGTAACCACATTATGCTTGGACATTGACCATTGCCTATAATATTTTAAACCTTGATAGCTCACCCAATATACAGCCACTTTATGTATTCAAAACAGTTATTTCTGCAGAATTCTGTTTACCTGCTGGAGTGACTTCTCCACTTGCATCCTGTGTTTTCCCCTTGAGATGTTTCTGGTGTTCAGTTTCTGGGTGTACATTTGTTGTTTCATCCACAAAGAAGTATTATC
Source organism: Picathartes gymnocephalus (assembly GCA_013390045.1). Classification (NCBI taxonomy): domain Eukaryota; kingdom Metazoa; phylum Chordata; class Aves; order Passeriformes; family Picathartidae; genus Picathartes; species Picathartes gymnocephalus. The sequence goes on from WEKY01048212.1 coordinate 1,256, forward strand.
CCTTGCCTTGCCTTTCCCACCTTTCCCTTCCCTTTTCCTGTTGAGATTACATCTGTCCTCCTATAAGAATGCAGCAAAACTGAGACCCATTATATAGTTTTCACTCACTTTTATCTTAGAAAATTACTCTTTGTTGCAAGAGAAATAACCATTTCCATTCTTATTATCACCTTTTTTAGTCCTGTTGTTTATGTCTTTTTTTTTTCTATATGGAAACTTAATAGAAGTTGTCATTACAGCTTTTCTTGAATACTAAGGTTGTTGAGCCTCGTAAGTAATCTTGTGTTAAGTTGAAATACCCCTTTGATGCTAAGTATGTATCCTTTGAATCTGCAGACACTTTTTGAAATTCCTTGATGCTTTAGCTAACTTTTGTATAGGAAATGTGATTGCAAGGACCAGATGTGATGTATTTGGAGAAATGCTAAAAATTGCTGAAGTGAGCCATTTGTAAATGATAGTGTTTTAATAACTTACCTGCAATTAACTTATCTGTGGTAAAACAAACTGAACAAACTGCAGTTTTTAATGTGTTCTTAAATTGCAAGTTAGTGTGCAAGTCTAATTTAAATTATTAAAAACAGAACCAAGGAACATAGATCCCCATTTATTAGTTCACCTATAAGGAATAACCTCTCCCATTTTGCTCAACAATCCTTGGGCCAAGTGAAATTAGGAATCTTATGTGGTTTCAGTGGGTTTTTTTTGCATTTTTGTTTCCTGTATTTATTGCAGATTTCCACTTGGATACCTTATCTTTGATGGCAGCATGCATGCCTGGCCAGAACAGAACACCTTGGGCTCTGTTCCTGCACTTCTCAATACTCAAATGGGCACTGTAGGTTATACCTAGCATTTCCAACCTCATGTTGTGTGGTGTTATGATAATGTCCTCTGTATAGAAACCCATCATCTGCAGCAACCTCATCTCTGTAGTCGCAATAAGTTTTACATATGGAAGTGGCTGGGCTTTTTCTCTGTTAGAATAACTCATTCAGATTCTGGTAAGGTTGAGTCATTCCATTTTTCTCACTTAAGTTTGTCAACTTTTGTCTCTGAAATGGAAAACACTTGAGTTTTGTTTACATAAGACCCTTCATCATTATTTTCAATACTCAGAGGTAGTCTTAAAAGCATGTACTCTCTAAAAAGCTCCTTAAAAGCCATCTGCATATCAGTATCTCTGATGCTGTGAAATGTTCCATGCAGGCACGAAATTGTTTGCATGAAGCACCTTGCAGAATCAGGGCCTTAGTAAGTTGTCAATACTATGAAATGCTCTGAAGTTAGAGGCTTCCTTTACATAGTGGTGTCTACAACAGCCAAACAGTACATGGCCTGTTTCTTTATGTACTTAATTATTCAAAATGAAAGGTAACAGTAGCTTGTATTTTTTACTGTTTGGATTTGAATCAGTATTTAAAACCATTTGCCATTCAGTTATTACCAAAATAGTCTCAATTCAGATGAACAGTGACTGAATTAGAGTAATTTTTTCAAAGCAACCTGTATGGCTTTAAGACTCTAAACTTTGTTTTTAGAAGGAACGTTAAGTGCTGGGCATCTGCATCCCTGCAACTTCTATATGCCTAACTTCGAAAGTGGAATTTAGTGTCTGCAATAACAACTTAGCCAGTTTTGAAGATGCACTCCTTAGTTCCTAGCTCTTCACTAATCACCAAATATTTCAGTGTGAATGTTTGTTTGATGGTTTATTTTAATTTTTGAAACTTTTCTCTTGTCAGTCATTCTAGTGCCATTCTGTGCAGTTTCTAAGCAACTATTCTGAGAGGAGCACTTAATTGTGATTAATTATAAATGAATTGGTTTAGCTATGTTAATATGCCCAATGAATCTCTCTAAGGCCTTCTTGTCTTAGAGTTTTTCTATTTGTACAGTTGCCTCTGTCTGCCTTGGGTTTGGTCATACTTCTTTCTTTATCATTGAACTTGTCCTACATAATTAATCTCATTCAGCCTGGCATTTGCTTGTAATCAATTCAAGGGTCTTTTCTTTGGCACAATTTGGTAATTGTGCAAACTCCCATTGTGATGTTGATCATTTTTGCTTCAAATCAACAGATCATAACCAGTTGCTCATTCCATCCAGATCTGCAAAGATCTGCAACATGATGCTGTGGTATATCCCAAGTGCTGAGGCAATCCCCACGGGAAGTTGCATAAACTATACAGTTGCTGAAGGGGGAATTAAAAATGCAGTGTTTTGCACTTTCTGTGTTTGGTCAGACTTGCCAAAACCCTTTAATATGTACCCCAAAATAAAAGTAATTTTTTCACTTGAAGTCCTAAACGTGATTGTCCAGATCCTCAGTTGGTGTAAATTAGCGTAGCTCCGCTGCCTTTGGTGGAGTTACGCTAAGATACAACAGTGATGATCTGGGCAGATGCCCTCAGCTACTCTCTTGGGTTAGCATTCATGTTTGATTGCCTTATTTAAATTTTTTGAAGTTATAAAGTTCCTTGCATTATTTGGTTTCTTAAAATGGCCAGTTGCTAACTCGATTATGTGGTGTCTGTATCTGCACAGTAACATCTGATTTTGCCATGCAGTTAAGTTCATCCTTTTACTTTTATCTCAGTGCTATTGGGACTTTATGTGGCACACATTTTTTGCAGCACTGTAGTATCTATATCAATGTTTTATATCTCTAAAATATCCCATATCCCTCATAAACACCTCATCATAATCTTCTTTTACAATATTTTTGTATTCCCAGTAAGTGGAATTTACATTTGCTCATCTTGCATGTAAAAACTGCTCTTCTACCCTAACACACTCAGAATTTCCACTGCTTCAAAGTCTGTTGATTTCTCTCCTTCCACAGATAACAACACTGTGCTCTTTCAGCATGCCCTCAGTTGTATGAAACAACCTTAAATTTTGAGGAATACTTTAACACTGGCCATCATTAACTATTTTTGTATGCTTCAGCAGTATACCTTTTCTGTAATGAGGAGGCAGACGAGGACTGACATATAAGCACATTACTATCATTAGGGATTATTTTGGGCTGTGGGGAAAAAAAGGAAAAAAGACAGACCTTCAAAAAAGGAATCTAAATAAATTGTATTTAAGATGTAGTTTCTAGCGTTATAATATTGACATAGTTTAATTCAAATAATAGCTGTAGTCAGTCAGAGTGATATTTAAAATGCCTTCTTCAGGCTTCAGAGTTAACAGTACACCGAGATGGACAGAACCTAGTTTCCAAACTTTCAGACTGCAAATTAATGAGAACATCATAATGAAAGCATATGATCAGTTAAAAGAGCTATAATTTATTCAAAAGAGATTACATACCCAAGTATTTTTCTTCTATATTAAATAGAAAAAGAATCAAAACATACAGATGCATTTTATAAGAAATCCAAGTTATAGATTTTCTTTTCTTTTTACAGGTAGAGAACTATTTTTTCTAGGCCAGAATGGCACTTTTCTTGAATACATGATGCACGCAAAAAGTATTCTAAAGAATAATTACAAAATCACAGCTTACTCTTTTACCAGTAAAACTTAGGGTTTTACTGCTTAGGGTTTTTTTCTTTTCTTGTATAAACTGATAATAGCTAAAAGAATTAAAATGACCCTGCATTAAATGCAATCTATTGAATGCTGAATTCAGAGTTTAATAGATAAAAAATATTTGGTTTTGACTCAATGATTGGAATCCCTATTTCAGTAATGAATCAGACATGATGTCAGACAATAGCTAAAGAATAAAAAAAATCTTCATTATTTCTTACAAATATTTGTATTTTTTTTCTTTTAAATTCCAGAGTTATTCTTTAATGTGGAGTGAATTCAGTAACTGCAGAGTGTTTCACAAATAAGTTTTAATTTAAAAGCTGTAAGTGTTGATTTATGCTGGACATTGTAGAGATATGCTGGACACTGCAGAGAAAAATCACTGGTTTTGTTCCCCATTAATAGGAATTGTAAAAAAATTATAAAAAAAACCCCAAAGGGAATCATAAAAATTTGTAGGAAAATAATAATTTTTTAAGATGATAGATGATGGGTTTCTCCTCAAGGCTTCTCCAGGAACCATTGTAGGTGGTGGTTTGTTTTCCTCTGATGCTCTAATCAAGCAACATCTGTCAGGAAATCGTAAGTATTTTCTATAAGTATAGGTATAATGAAGGAGGGGCAAGACCCTTGCTTTTGAATAACACCAAATATAACTTTTGTGACTTGAGTGTGAAGAATCTGATAAGAATTTTTTTCTTTACTCTTTTAAACCAACTAATGTTTAATCCTCAACATTCCCATACACAGAAAAAAATCCTTCAATGGTTCTAGTTCTCTACTGAGACCTAATCCTAAATTCTTTTAAGTAATAGAATCGTAGAATCACAAAAAGGCTTGGGTTGGAACAGACCTTAAAGATCGTCTAGTTCCAACCCCTCTGCCATGGGCAGGGACACTTTCCACTAGACCAGGTTGCTCAAAAGGCCCATCCAGCCTGGCCTTAAATGCCTCCAGGGATGGAGCGTCTACAGCGTCCCTGGGCAACGGTGTCAGTAGAACACCTCCCACTGTCTTTAGCTGGCTTTGGATCCAAGGTGATATTCTGCAACTTTGAAAAGCTTTCCCTAAGCACCATGTTTTGAATGGAGTGAGAACAATATTACAAGGCCAAATTCCATGTAGAGTTTTCACTTCTTTCACTTGACAAAACCAGTTTCAGGTTCATACTGTCATAGACAGAGTCCTAACACTTTTGTTTTTAAAGAAGAGTATTTTTAAAGTTTAGTTTTTCAGGTATTGGTAAGAAGTTCTTATCTTTTGTTGGAATTCTATTTGATACAATGAACCTCTGTAAATGAAAAATTAGTGATATTCAATGCAAATGAGAAGTAATTTTCTGCAAATTTTTTATGTGAAATGGTTATCTGGAATACTATGTTTAATAATAATTTAACTGATTTTAATTGCATTTTTACAAATTTTTGTGTTAACTCTAGTGAAGCAAGAGAAAATGATGCTGATTCACAAATTGTAAAAAGTAAACACATCAGGACCACATACCTCCAATTTTTGCAAAATTCTTGTGACTGCTAATGTAACACAGATCAGATGTGTTTATATCTTCATATAAGGTCTTACATAATCAAGAACAATCTCAAAAATATTTTTATTCCATCTTAAAATTCAAAAGGTTGTAGGATTGTCTTAAAGGCTAAGAAAATCTTCTTTTTATCTGTTCATGTCAATGAAGATACTTCCATTCAAAGGTAAAGTAAACGTAATGAATAAGATATTTATCCAAGGGGTGTTTTTTCTTACAAACTTCCCTTACCATAAAAAGGGGAAATTAGCTGTTTTTAAAGACACTGCCAAAGAGATACAGCTGAAAGCTGTAAGTACTGGAAAGTGGCAATCTATGGGAGACATTTCTGTAAGATGTAGTTTGCTGGATAACTTGTTCCACAGTTGACCTTCCTGTGATCCTGTATTCATCTTGAAATTAGTGGTTTTCCTATGTCTGAATGGGTGCTGAGTGAAATTATGCCTATCTCTACTTCATGCAAGAAGGTTAATAAGATGTTCTTCCGTGTCATGTATAGCTGAGGATCCCAACCTCTGAGCTAATAAAAACAGAGAATTTGTGTTGCAGCTAGGTTCCTGCCCCATATAATATTCTTCCAAGTCCTTGTCAGGGGGCTTTTATTTAGCAGAAATGGTTACAAGGATAGTGATTTCTTAAAAAAGATTTTGGCAGAGTTTGACTAAAAGATGTGAACATTCTCTCTGATAATAGAAAGTTATGGTTCTCCCTCACCAGCCTGGAAAAAGAAAAGTATTAATCAAAGTTTAGACAAGGTCTGTATCAACACTAACCAAGTCAATTAGAAATTAGAGTAAGGAGCAATAAATACATGCTCAGGGTTTTTTGACCATAAGCACACTAAAACAGGAAGTGGTTTTGGAAAAGAAGTTTATTGCTTTGAAAAAATCAGAGGGAAACCTTCTTGTAAAAGTTATGCAAGGCAAAGTTAGCCTCTCACTGAGAGCTGCTTTTCTGACTCTGCAGTGCATGGGAGCTGTGAGCGCTGAGGTACAACAGAACCTGAGCACTGCATGCAGCCACACGGGGCCATTGTCCTGCACAGCCCTTTATCCCTGTCTGGAACCTCCAGCCTCCCTGCGCTGTGCAGCTGCTTGGGAAACTATTCCTGCAGTTCTCAGACTGCAAACCTGAGGTAGCTCTTTCGTGAGATGTTTACAGTATAAACCAAGCTTGCACTGCCTTGTCATATGGGAGTTGCAGAAGGGGAAATTGTACAAAAGCATGGGCTTTCTACCTTTGGTAACTTTGAGAAGAAATTAAGGAGGGCCAAAGTAAGAAAACACATGAGAGCCTACCCCATGACAATGAAAAGCACAATTTATTCTCAAGTGCTCTACTTAATGATACCTTGGAACATTCTTATGGAGCTGGAATTACTACTTGACTGCTGTTCAATACAGTCTCAGATTCCAAGAGAAAAATGAAGAGTTTAGCTTGAAACAGTTCTAATGGTCTTATGAGAGTTTCCTGCCCTCACTGAGGGGATATCTCCTTTGTTCTCATAATGTGCAAACTGCCTCATCCAGTCTGACAGGTTGGGGTGAAATGACACCAATTTCAGGTTATTGAATGCTATACTAAAAGCTCTGTTGTTTCTTTTACTGCTACCCAGACAGTTGCAGCATCCTTTCAGGGAGAGCAGAAAACTCCGAAGCAGAGGCAGATGGATGCCCAGAGTAGAAGCTGAGTGTATTATATCGGGTACACAGTCCCTTTCACTGATCAGGATGTTTGTTGTGATTCACTTCATCTACCTCACTGAGAATTTCTGAACATTCATTAACTCCGCAAGTTGGCCTTGAAAATCATCACTTTCAGTTGTTGAGAAGAACATACACAAATACAAAGAAATACACAAATATTTTGAATGTATAAAACTATACAGATAAATTTGCTGATGGTTGAAACTTGAACTATCCAGAAGGGACTGGAATCAAGTAGAATGATAGTGCATGATCTTTCTGGAATAGAGTCTCTAACTAAAGGCTGCATTTGTACTGCGAATAGGAGGCCAGACATAATTCTCATTGATACAGCTTTTAAGATGCATTACAGAATTATAAAATCATGAAGCCAGGGGTATCCAAATATTAGCTAGTCTAAGCTCCTGCTTAGAACAAGTCCAATTGGAATAGGTTGCTCAGGACCTTGTCCAGTCAAGTTGTGAGTATCGCCATGTCAGAGTTCCCACAACTATTCCAGTGTTTGACGAGACAGATGTTTGGTTGTTTTTTTGGGGGGGGGTTTTTTCATTTGTATTAAATTTGCTTTCCCATGCTGAACTTTATCCCTGTATTGGCTGTCCTTCAGCTGTGCAGCTCTGAGAAAACTTCTGTTATGCCTTCACCACACCAACCTGTTAGGTATTCGTAGACAGCAGTAAGATTCCCTTACACTTTTTTTCATAATAATGAGCAAGCTAACTTCCTCAGTCTTGGATATGAAGTCCTTCAGGCCCAAAACCACCTGGCAATGTCTTGTACCAGTGCAAACCTGCACCTTAGTGTTTGTGGCTGTCAGAGTGCTGGGAAGAAAATCATACCTTCCTGACTATTAGTTCATTACATCTGGTTTGTCTGCCCAATGTCTACCAGCAGAGTCTACCTCGAGGCAGTAGGATGGAGTACTTGTAGGGATGGGCATAACTCTGGTAATGCCCAACTGTGCTCCTTGCAAACAGGTTCATAACTAGACTCCCACTAGGGATTTTTCCCTTCAGTGTGAATTAAATATGCTTAGTGCATGTCTGAGGTAAGTAAGCACTCAGTGTGGAGCATGAGTCTTAAGTCAGCCACATGAACAAGGAGAGCAAGTCTGAGAAGGTTTCGAGAATTAGTATCAAGTCACACAGAAAATCAGTAACAAAACCCAATTTCCCTTAGCTCCACTGTTAGCCTTCTTACTAGACCAGACTACCTCTCGCAGTCTGATATAATTCACACTCAGTATTTTCATATTTCTTCACTTAGGCTTCTGACAAATGTTTTTAGGCCTAGAGGGAAAAAGCTGCTTGTTTTCATGAAATGAAAACTGGAGTATTTTGCTCTTTTGCTGTAGACATTTCACCCCAAAATAGAAAGTAGTGTCTCTGCTTTATCTGTCTGGGAAAGCAAAACTCTTGAGTTTGCTCCCTTTATCCAAATGTCAGCCTGTCCCTGTTATTGGATAGTACATGTTTCCAGAGAAACACACACATGCAGAAAACATGTAAAAGTCCATCCAGTGTAAGGAACTTCATGCTACAATAGCACTTCTCAACATTACTGATGAGCACAATGCAGTGACTGCATGTGGAGCAAAACATAACTCTCAGCCTTAAGAGCAATTAGTCACCTAAACACATTTTACACCAAACTGTTACTTTTACCTTACCTTTCTGAATGTGTGCTGAAAATCATCTTTTTAATTGCTCTTTTGAAACAGGACTATAAAAAAACCCCTTGTTAATAGTGAAGAAAATCCCTGCCCCTTACATCTTTTGTCACTTGCATTATTTTAATGGGCTTGGGGTTTTTTTGCAAACATCCATGCTGCCCAGGATAGATTTCCCAGAGAACTCACAGATGTGTACAATCCTATTGGTTTATGGCTTTGCCATAATGCTAGGCTGAGAGAACTCGCATTAGAGGCAGGACTCTTGCTTCTTTCTTTATTATATAGATCTAGAAGTATTTTGTAAGCTTGGTCTTTCATGCTTTCATACCACTTTGAAGAAGGACATATAAATTGGACTTTCTCCATGCTCTCTTTCCATCCTTCTCACTGAGCCTTTTTTTCCCCCATATATTTGATCCAACTTTCTCCTGTCCTGTGATCTTATAGATTCCTTCTCTTTATTGTTTCTGCATGCACAAGTTGAACAAGAAACAGATAAACAGAATAGCTAAGGAATGGCTAATGCTGGCATGTGCCCAATCTCCTACCAACAGCTTCAGTGGATTGTTAAGGCCACAGACTACATGAAAGCTGGTAATGTTTTCTTCCTCTGCTTTTAGCAGTCGTAATCTGATAGCTTTTCTCGGCATTCTTTGCTGTGATGCTGACCTTTTTGAGTATTCCAGATTCATAGATTTTTAAGTCATTCTAAACCCCCAGAAAACTCACAGGAAGTGACAGCTTCAAGGTCATACTGCAGTGCCCATCAGACGCTTTGTTAATTGCTTCACCTAGGACAAGATATACAAAGCACAGAAGAGCAGAGCATGGGAGAGGCAGCAGCATAGAGATGAAAATTCAAGAATTCCTCAACTGATAATTTTAAGGTGTTCAAGGTAACCTGCAGGTTACTTACTATAGTGTACATTTCTTTTGGGGAAAAATTACCTAGTTTAAAGAGTGAATTTTCAAATTACTCAACATTCAGCCTAATTTCAATTTAATATTGAGCTAAAACTCCCAATTTCATCATAAACAGAAAAGTTAGGCTGGTTATACGAGCTTTTGAAGACACCTTTTAAGGTGAAGAATACCAAATGTTATACGTGTGTTACTGTTTTCAAGTGTTTCACTTGGACCCATTGTTGTGTGCAGGGAGCTGTAGAAATCATGTCACTGGCCGTTCTGCAAACCTGGACCAGTCTTGCTGTGACTGAGTGGCAGATATTCTTGAGAGGCTTAGTGGTTCCCATATTAATAGACCAACAAGTAATGGCACATTCTTCTTCAGAGACAAATGTGTCCACATAAATTTACTGAAAAAAGCCCATGTGGGTTTTTGATTTGCTTTTTTTTGAGGACAGGTTTACAGCAATGCTATTAGGAGACAAGAGAATCTGAATGGCTTTGTTCCTAGTTGTAGGGCATGCTCTCTTAAGGCTTTCTTCTGCGTTTTTCTCTGTGCCTCCATCATTTTATGTTATTCCTTCACATACAAATTAAGCTTTTTTTCCAAAGGCTGAGCTGTTTGGAAATGAACATTTGAATTTGCATATGTTGGAACTGATGCATCCCTGGTGCCAGAAAGTGCTCTCTGCTGCAGGGAGGGGATCTGCAGCTGCCCGGTGCTGCCTCCAAGGCAGGCGATGCTGGCAGGAGAGAAAGTGTGGGCAAGGTGCCCAGGGGGAGAACTGATTCACAGCTTCCCCCTGGCAGCTTCTGAGCACAGAGCACCCCCTGGGTAGTGCACAGAAGCTATTTCACATTAGGCACATACCCTGCCTTTGGCAACTGGCATGTTGAGGGGCTATGTGCTGATGCTAGATGTGAGAACAGCGGGCAGCATGTCATGGCACTTGCTGCTGGGAAGCTGGGAAGTCCTGACTGATAGCAAAACAGGCAGCTTGCAGAGGTGGTAATGGAAGGCACAGGAATATTTTTTCTAAAGCAATATAATTAATTTAAACTCATTGTATGTATTTGTGCATTCGAGTGCATGGCAATATTTTATGTGCCAGCATGATGCATTTTAGACTGCTTATAGGAAAATAGATTTCAGTGTAATTCAAAAACATATCATGTTCTTTCTCACCCCCACACAGTTCAAAAAATGCAGGAATGCAATACAGATAATAGCAGCTAAGGACAGAAAAAATAGTACATGCAGAAAATTAGGGAATTAATTAAATTGTACCTGAGGAGAGGAGTATGCAGTCAGCATGCCCCAGTTCAGAACCATTCAGTTGCTGGGGATTTCTAGAGGCAGAGAGAAAGAGACAGAGCAATCTCTCTGCAGAGATAAAAGAGACTGAAGTTACTCCATGAAGCCTCTGAGCCAAAATTATTTTAGTCTCATGCCTGGACTGGCTCCATAGGCCTGGCATTGTTCCTTCATGGATAGAAAGACTGTACAGTGAAAGTGACAATAACAATTTTTTCCATTCTACACTTCTTTCCAATCTCCAATCTGTACTTCTCCCAATGTCTTCTGACTGGGCTCAGTAACGCCCCACCAGGAGGGATCCTTGTTTGGATCTCCATGATCTCCTGCCCACTCCTACTGGAACTGCATTGGATCCAATGCCAAAAAATCCCCTGACAAGATGAAAAAAAGATTTTTCTAAATTCACCATTTGCCTTTCCACCACAATTCTGTGGTTTTGCTGGCTCTTGTAATTTCCTGAAATCTTCCTCCTTTATATCTGCTGTGGGTTTGGTGTTTAAATTTCCCTATTACCTCCAGTGAGACCTGTCATATCAGTAGCATTCTGCTAAGTGAGAAATGCTAGCAGTATTTTACATGTGGAAAAGTGATATTTAGCACTTTTACTAAAACTAAATTACTGTGCTTAAATACTCTTTCTAGCTAGAACAAATAGAAGGAAATAATTAACATATAAATCTAAATTTAACATTTTTTTATTACAATGCATCTTTATGAAACTTTGATATTTCTAGAAGTCTGACTTTGCACAGTCATTATAGGTACATTTGTGAGGATTGGAATGCAAGTTTAGCCTTGAACATGAAACCAGAGATGTAAAATCTCCTGAAATATTCATTATCTGCATGACTGTCCCATAGAGTTTATGTTGCCTCTTGAACCAATTCAAATGAGCTCAAACGTACTCTGAATGCAATTTCCAGAAGTGCCCAGTGTTAGCCTGGTTCTACTCCTTTTGAAGCCAGTGATAAAGCTCACAAGGACTTTAATAAAAATAAAAGAGGGCAAGATACTTAAAATGACTCATTGAGTCTTGACAGGCGATAAATTCTGTATTAAGGTTTCACACACAGCACTTTCTCCTCTGACAGAAGGGCACAATGTGTACCCAGTCATTTCAGCAATGTGAGAGGACCACAAGCAATGCAGACAGCAGGAATGATAAAATCAGCTGGGAGAAAAGAGCAGGAGGACAACAAGGGTGATGAAAGAAAAGATAATAGGAAAAAACAACAAAGAGGAAGGAGGAAAGAAGAAACGTCGACTTCAAGGTTATTAGAGATCATGAAAGGAAGAAGGACGAGGGAGAAACAGAGATTGAAGACATCAGCCAAAGGGAAGAGAAAAAAATTGAAACAAAAGGGAGACAGAGAAAATTTTAAAGAGGCAAGAAGAGACAAGAAGAAAAGGATTTTGGAAATGAGGGAATAGAATGCAGCAGAGAAATGCTGGAGAGGAATATGGATGGAAAGCAAACTATGGAGCAAAAGGAAATGGAGGTTCTTGCTTCACTGCAGGAAAAGGATAGCAGATTGAAAACAGGGTGACGGAGGCACCAGGAAATAAAATGGAAGGACTAAAATAGAGTGAAGATGTACACAGATATGGCACCTCTCTGAGAAAAATTAAGGGAAAATAAATCCATCCTAACAAAACCGTTTTCATTGCAAATTCATAGATAGGTCGTGTAGGTAGAGTGTTTTGGTCTAGACATCAAAAGAAAGTATCATCACTGGAATTCAGAAATCAAATGCTATGGTAAAAAAATAGACAATAAAAGACAACAGGATTAAAGTGGAAAATAATCTGTGTTCCTACTGAATTTACGGCTTGTCTGTGTTGCCACAAGGAAAAGAATCAGCAGCATTCCCACTTCACATAATTAGAGTTTGACAATCTACCAAAATACCTGGGACTGAAAATAAGATTTTTACTGATCTGCATATCCAGATTGCTTTCACAGAGCTGGCTAGAACCGTGATGGCTGGGAGGCATTGCTCTGTCTACTCAGAAGAGTAAAGACAAAATGAGCTCCTGCTATCTGTCCAGTTCCTGCTGAAGAGGTGTTTTCATAACAATAGCCACAACACTGGCTCTTATTGACACACCTGTGGCCAAAAATCTGCACTGAGGACCACACAGCTCTGTTCATGTTTCTCACCTTGGAGTGCTCCCTGCGGTTTAGTGGTGAGTGGCATAGGAAGGAGCTGGAGGAAAGTTTGTTCTCTCTTTTGGCCTCTTAGCTAGTTAAAAAGAGGACTTGTTTGTCAAGAGCTGCAAACCTGTAGTTTTTGACAAGCCCTCAAATTCGCAAAGAAATAGACACTCAATAAACCTACTATACTCTACAGAAAACCCAGTTTTTAATTTGACAGAGGTTCTTCTCATCCTTTCCCTTTCTTACCCTATTTTTCTCCTGACACATCCAATTCAGGAAACTGCAAACACAATTTCTTTACAATTTTATTTTTGTAACCTTTTGTTTTGGGAGTACCTCACTAGAAAAAAAAGTAAAAAACAACAGAAAACAAACCACAATAATTTGTTCATGAATCTGTATGTAGTTTCAGAAGACATACAGCTTTTTAGCTGCAAACACAGCAGTGAGTAAGAATATATACTTCTAGTATATTTTCCTCTTCTGTGTAAAGTAATGTAGACTCTTTATTGTCCAATTTTCCTCTGCCAAATCCTTCTTTTTTCCAAAGCACTATTGTGAGATTTTATCCGGTAATGTTTTTAAAATACTCTTAGATCTTCGACAAAAAACTGAAATGCAAGTATTATTGTGTCTGTCTTCCCACCTTCCAACCTATTAATTTCATTCCTGGTGATTCAGTCAAATAAAACAGAATCACAAATAGATGGAAACCACCAGACAATAAAAAATTCTACATTCTGCTATGAAAAAATCCCACGGGAAACAATTATATTTCTCTAGCCTTTCTGAATCTTCAATAGAAAAATCACACCTCTACTATAGGGATTGACAGCATGGTCAAAATAAAACTATGGGAAAGATATAATTTTCTATTAATCCCAGTTCTTTTGCAGTGTGGAGCGTTCTGAAGAACCATTCTGAATTTTTGCACAACTTCCTGATTTATTCCCCTGTTCAATATGATTTTTCCTTTGCTAGCTACATCTGCTTTAAATAGCTAACTAGTAATTTATAGGATATTCTCTCTGATAGACTGTATTATTGATACATGTGTTCACTTCACAAGGTAAGACTGGATGCACAACGTAGTAGGTACTAAGTTTTTTAAACTAATCAGTAAAGGTAACATTAGTCTCTTGTGCAGATACATCAGCTTACTGACGGGTCGTGAAAGGTATTTTGTAGGAACTCATTGCAATTGGCCAGTGTGAGAGAAATTGATGGTTTAATTCTTTTCCATGGGAGCTGATATCCTCAGCACAAAAATAAAATGTTGAAGTAGCTTTTATGTCTTTGTTTTATCGGTATGTTTTGGATCTAACTTATGTTTTAAAATAATCTGAAAAAGTAAGTCAACCAAAGTCATACACAATAATGAAGACAAAACTGTTGCTGTTGTGTCTTACCACTTTGTGTAAAATCCTATTTGGTCTCATGTTAGTAAAGCTGTAAATCTAAGTATATACACTGCATGTAAGCTTATCTTGGTCCTGTAGACTTAGATAAAAGCCTAGGAATATGGGTTTAAATATGGATCTTATTTGTAGTGCCCTGTACTGGTGAGAGCTGGGGGGGTCTTCTGAGCTGAAGTTTCAACAAGACTCTTAACCATTGGCATTTGGAAAAACCCTCCCAGAACTCATTTGGGCATTGCATCCATTTCCTCCCCAGTCCCAGGAACCTTCCTGAGTCCTTCAAGCTGCCAGAAGTTTGTTTCAATTGCTGCACACCTTCAGTCTTTCCACAGTGAAGAATCAGTAGCAGGGCTTAAGTGTATTTTTCTCAATTTAACTCTCACCTTTTTTTTCTCCTGCTATTGAATCTAAGCCCAGTACTGAATCCAGCTGCCACAGCTGTTGCTGTTCTGCTGCCTGCCCTACTTCCTCCTTCTGCTTATTTTCCCAAAAATGCTGCTCTGGGATGATCTGTGAAATGAATAGGACATCAAGGCACTGCTAACTACATTTTCCTTCCCTGACAAGCCCTTTCTTTTACTGGATGCCCTGAATTTATAGTCATGTGCTAGTATTCTATGTCCTGAACTTCACTCTTGACAGAGTCAGCTTCTTTGTCACCTCCCTCATTACAGTACTAAAGTATTTCCTCTGTTACAATAAGCTATTTTGTAAATTCTACAAATGAGTTTCTGATACTGCTAAGTCAGATTTACTCTAAGTAAGCAAGGAAAATTGCAGCTCTCTTTTTCCACATACTCTGATAGTCATTTTGAAAGAATTCCACAACACCTGTCTCTTGAAAGCAGTGCATAAATTTTTCTGACGTTGTATGTACATATGATTAAGTTGTATATGTATAGGTAGTAAATGATAGCAAGTAGTAAAGTATATGCAGGTCCTACTTATGCTCAAACATTTGGAAAATACAGACTCCCAGTTTCAATAGCACAAGAACTTGGGGTTGTCTCCTTATCTAATCTGTTGAGGATAGCAAGTAAATACTGTAATAGCTTCATAGTTGTAACAGGCTGCTGCATATCTCCATCCTATGTGCAAACTGTTAAGAGCACTTCCCGTAGAATGGAAACAGCAGAAATGTAAATGTTCCAGAATTTTAAAATGTTCTTACCAACTGCACTAAACTCTCATTTCATGTATTACATGAAGGTAAATATAAACTTATGAGATTTGAAAACAAATATTATAGTGCCAAAATCAAAATTTGAAAGGTCCTTCTGAAATCCTTGCCAACATAAAGATCTAATCAAAAGTATATTTTTAAACTGATATGAACTGTGCAAAGCCATTTCTGAAGATACTCAATTCAGTTTACAGCAGGATGATTTCTTCTTTCACTTCAGTTGCTTAATTTTTTTTTAAATGACTCAGAAATAAGCTTGTTTTTAAATTGTGTAAGACTGTTTAAATGGTTGAGGTGCAATGGTCTTATTTTAAGACTGATGGGTGGGATATACTGTTGCTTCTTATAAATCCTGTTTGTTCAGGCACTTTTAGTCATGCTGCCTGTAACAAAAAGTCTTGGAAAAGATGAGAAAAAAAAGTTGTTCAGTTTTGCTAATAGTTTATCCTCAAAAGGATAGAAAGTCTGGAAAGGAAAGTGGTGGCTTCAGATCATGGGTCCATAAAGCAGAAATTCTTGTAGTACCCCAGACAGTCTGCAGGGGAATAGCCCCATGGCTCTTGGTTCTCCTTTATTCATTTAAATGCCATGGACATTTGGAGCCAAAATTTAGTCAGTTCCTTTAATTCATTCTTATCCCGATATATTTTTATTCAGCATCTTAGAGGCTTTAGTCAGGCTTCAGTGATGCAGCTAGTCTTGATGGAAGTACAAAATAGGCATTGGAGACCACTGAAGCTACCTAGCATGAAAAAAAAAAAAAACAAAAACCACCCAAAGCAAGAGATTGTCTCTCTGTAGACCTCAAAACATTTACCTAAAAATAAAAATAAATAATGAGAGCATATATATGAAGATATAGAGTATTTAAATTATAAAACCCTTCATATTAGATGCCCTGACCACTTATTTTTTAAAGAAATAACCAAAGTTTATGCTAGCCATGTGCAACCACAACAAAGAATAAAGGGAAAGAGGCATACAGACTGAGTTACGACTCCTTTATCAAAGATTGTATTTTTACCTAATTGGTGTCTGAAGGATCTATGCAGAAATTATGAGCTTTATCTTTCTATAAGCAGAAAGATTGATGTGTGATGTTAACCTGTATGTTGGTCTTTGAGACATTAAGAGCCATGTTAATACACCTTCCATGCAAAATCATGGTCATATATTTGGTCCTGTGCAAAGAGAAAGCAAGAGAGTAGGAGACTTGTCTCCAAGCATGTTGTTTAGATTTCTTGTCCAAAGTGCACAGCCTGCTTGGGATGGAGAAGAGAAACTTCAGTGTTGTAGGGAGCCCCATAAGTTTTAACAGATCACGTCTGAGAACTGCTACCATATTTTCTATAGAATAACTGAACTGGTCCAGATGAAGATTATATGGGAACTTCACTGAATACATTCCAGTTTAATTTATGTCTTTCAAGGTAGCATAATCATGTTTGAAGTTTGGGCTTGCTGAGCTCCTCAGAAGTAGGTAATACTTACTAGCTTAAAACAGCTAAAATTCAGCTTAATGGAACATGACAACTCCATAGCACTGAACTCTGGGTTGCTTAATTACTGATTTTAAGAAATGCTCAAGTTTCTGCAGAAACCTTGTGAAACAAAAGTTTACCAGTATGGACCAACTTTGAGGAAAGCACACACGTAACTAAAGGGTGAAAGCCAAAGTCTGCATGAACTCCTGATTCAAATAGTGGAAAAATTCAATGTTATGGAAATCTGATATTTTATAATGCAACATTTGAATTCGTGAGCAAGCTTTTTTGAATTTGAATGCTTTCTCAAAATGAGGCTTTAAATAGCATGGCTAAACTTCAAAACTCAGGCTCAAGAAAAGTGACTTTTTGGAATTCATGTAGTATTTGTCTGTTCAGTAAAATGTATATAAATTAATTCTTTGTCTTTTCTGTGATTTGGTATAGCAGTTCAAATACCAGCTAATGATTTTACTTAGCATTATAATGTAGCTTTTTCTGTGATGATCCCAATCATCTTTGCAATGTAGATAAATCCATCCATTTTCTTTGATGGCTCTAATGTCGTTCCACTATTAGAAATTCTGCTGAGGGCTGTACCATTTCTGTCTGGTGCTGTAGCTTGGTGTATGGAGGTGTTTGGGTGGGTTACTGTTTCTCTGCAAGAGGCCAGCATTACTTCCCTGTCTACACATTTCCTTTTTCTTAGGCATTTCCTTTGCTTCATGGAGAGTGAAGAGGTCTCTTCATGACACTGTGCAGTGGGATTAGAGCAATAGCTCCAGTCGGGAAGAAGATTACTCACTGCAGTTTTAGCCACTACCTAAGCATACATCGCAGGGTAGTCCATTTGGTGTCAGCCCTACTCATTCCTGGTGGTGTTGGGATGTTAGATTGCGGGGAAATCTCCACTAGTCTGCCAGTAGTTGAGATATCCAGGAAGCATTGGAGTGGGCAACTGAGGAGTAGCAAACAAAAACATGTTATGAGTGAAAAACTGTGTGTGTCCCTGGTGTGAAATTAAGCTCAGGTTTAGCAATCATTAGGGGTCCCAAAGGCTGGCACCTGAGGAAACAAGAACTGAGCCAATAAATACTTTTAAATGGGCAGTTTTATCTTTCCTGTCAGTAACTGCTCGGCATCTCTTCCATTGTTATTCTAGATGTCCCACCCCTGGGTGTGATGGCTCTGGGCATATTACTGGAAATTATGCTTCTCATCGAAGGTATGTAAAGACAAGGTTTTGTTATTTAAATCAAATAACTGCAGGGCTAGAAGGTGCCTCAACTGACCTAACTTCACTCTCTGAATACTGAAGTAGGATGGAATGCTGCACAGACATAACGTTGATCTAACTCATATTAACCACTAATGAATAACATTTCTCAGCTTCAGCATGACTCACTACCCAAATAGGTAGAAATATTTTTGCTAATATCTAGCAAAATCTTTGTACAAAATAAATTCAGTTTCTCTGCCTTCTCTAGTAGCCTGAGGAAGCAATTCAACATTCATGGTTCTGTTGCTTTACATTCTGAATGACTTAACTCTTCACAGTCTGGACTCAAATCCTACTCCTGCACCTTCTTCCTACAAATCTTATTTCCTGAATGTTTGTGTCAGTCTCTTCCAGACTCACTCCGTATTTCTTGAAATGCAAAACTGGACCATGTTCTTTGCATTCTCTCCCAGATGAAGCCTTATCAGCTTTAATTAGAGAGGAAAAAGTACCTTTTTCTTCAAATATGCACCAGTCTTGTTAGTACACATCAGAAAAAAGGTTGGTTTGTTCTTAAATTGCAGTACATTGTAGTACATCAAGCCAGAAAAATAGAAAGGTAAATTTATGGATTAAAGCTGCCTTAACTATAACTTTACCAAAGGCCAAATACCGCTTCTTATTCACTAATTAAGATATTGATCAATTACAGTGGTACCACTGTAGAGGTAATGGTATAAATGCTGTGTAATTAGCAATTCACCTGTGGCTATTTGAGAACTAAATCAGTAGAGAAGAGCTGTGCCATATTTTGTAAATATCTATCCACTGTTTAATCAAAGATTAATAGTGAATAATAGTGTAGTCTACCTCTCTTGTGTTAGTAAAGGCTCTTTAATCCCACACAGACTAGTACTGTTGAGTCTGGATATTTGCTTTCTTCACCAAGTCCCTGTAGTTTTACAATTGGCTATAACTAGTCAATACACAAATTCCTAGCTTAAATGTATTCCCACTAAAAGCAGCAAGCAGTTCAAAATCAAAACATAAATAAATAAGAGATTGGGAACATGCCGTATTTTACATTCTGTGAAAATGAAAGATCACAATATCAATTTCTGTAATGCAGCATTAAACATCAAAAGTACAAATAACATTATAAAGGAGAAGATACAAGCATTTTGAAAGCACTTACATGATGCAGAAGATTAAATCATGCTTTCAGAGGGAATGAAGGTCAAATTTAGAACTACATTTAACGATATGTAAATTTATCAGCTACCACTCTAACAGCATTATGCTTGTTATAACTCTACCCCAACTTCAGGGAAGCTATTTATGTGTTTGATCATCTATTTAACCAGAAGCAGGTGGGAGAGTGAAGATGCAGAAGGGAAGTGTTACTAACAAGAAACCTAAAAGCTGGCAAGGTTGTTCGTGGAGAATCACTGAATGCTGATTCATTTTCTAAACCTTTTCCTTGTTCATTGTCTCCTGCCCATTCTAGGACTGGACCGTAAGCTGAATGGTGTTACCTACTTATGTCTGTAAATTCTTACATTCTTGTGTTTTTGCAGATGACTGCTGGACCAAGTTTTCATTTGTTTGTGCAGCATAATCAAGTACATATAAAGATACAAAAACTTGTTCTACAAAAGAAAAGAAAATATCTGGAATTTGCCCGGTCCATTGGGATTTAACACATGTAGCCTTTTGAAATGCCACCATGTCTATATTGACCACATAACTCCTTCATTTCTCTTCCAAAAAGGCCTCTGGCAACCCCATGTCTGTGGCTGCCTGCAAGCTCAGAAGCGTTGACACATAGTCAGTGAAGTAACATTTTCTTTACTTAAATCCACAGATGTCCTCAGGAGACCTGTCACATTTACATAGAGCCAGCCTTACCCTGTTCAGATCATGATACCTGTCAAGGCCATTTCTGAAGTGGGAAGGCTGGCAAAATGAATGCTTTTAAAGGGCAGCACACCAGTAGCCTAAATCTGGAGCTGTTCAGCATGGAAGACCCCACAGCATGTTGTCAGTTCAGCTAGAATTCCCAGACTGAAAATTAGCATTTAGCTCTGCCTGCATCTGAGTTAGCTTTTTTTGTGTGTGTGTTTGACACCATCAGTTACAACCCTCTCAGTTTCAGAAGGAAAGGAATGACAGACTTCTCTTCTAAATGGCTGCCGAGATGCCTGGGTATCGCCTGTATTTAAAATGGTTGCTCAACAGCAAGCACACGTGAGGCAAGGTTTAACTCTGCCATAACTCTGCAGTTCCACACAGCCCTTCAATTTATGCAAGAAGTTATAGCACCATGCACTGCTGTTGAATTTCCCTCTTTGTCTTTTGTCTTCATATATGAGGAATTAAAGTCATAGAAAAATGAAGTAATATGCTTATCTTTTAATGGCTTTGGTTATTACAGGATAAAAAAAATAAAGCAGAGGCTCATCCTTGACATATGTTTTCTCAATGGATCCACCGTCAGAGGAAAAATGAATTAATCACAGCCTCAGAAACTGTCTGTTGGAAATGTCTGTTTAGAGGACCTGAAAGGTCTTAGAATTTTCTAATAAATCATAGTACCAGAACAGAAAGATCTATTACAGAGAGATGATGCACCAAAATACCACTAAGTAGGTGATAATTAAATTGATTTAATATGTAGAAAGCTTTAAATCATTAGTCAAGGCAGAAATTCTTTGTTCAGATTTTGTTATGAAAATGTCATCATTTGCAAGCATACCCATCTGTACACCTACTAAAAAAAGTACTGCTTTCTGAGGAGTTCCTACTAACTGTTTAGTTTTCAGATGCAAATTCTGATTATTCTCACACAGTGAGTACATCTAGTCTCAGATACAAAGGAGGGGTATCTTTAATTCCTGTCCCCTCCCCTTCACTTTTTTCAGACCAGGTTGTGTGTCAGGCAGTGAACCAGCCTGTTCCTGAATTGTTCCCTGGCCCCAGAGCCGGTTTCCTCTTATTCTGAATCCCTCAGACTCTCTTCCTCCTACTTCTTTCTTACAGGCAACATTATTATTTTTGAAGAAAACTGTTCTTAATTGGCACAGGCTTTCTCAGATTTAGTTTGTACACAAGGAACTATGGTGCTTTGGTGTCCACTATGCAAGCTAGAATAAACAGCAGTTTGCTTTGAAAAGGAAAATGGTCATTTAACATGAAAAATGAAATGGGATGAGAGCACAGGTCCACATATCAGAGTGCAGATGCCTACTCCACTAATGCTGACATGAGCCCTGGCCCTGGCACTGACCCTGGGCCACTAAAAGTCTCCCAGGCAATTCTAAGATACGATTTGGGACTCAGTGTGGGTCCAGATCATTCTTTACAAACAATATGGGTGTAGCTGTCCTGCTTTACAGAGATAGAGAGCTTAGCTGTACAAATGTGAACTTTCTGGTCTTGGGTCAAAGCAACCGTTCTAGGTCCCTTCTGTTTAATACTATAGATGTAGCCATGACATCTCACTAAAAGTTTCTTGATAATATACTGCGTTAATATCCTGTGCCAGCATTCCTCTCTTTCTTTAATTGACTTATTTCTGACTTTGCAGCATGTAAACTCTGGTTTTGTCTATTCTTCATTTTCTAATACAGAATTCTGTCTGTGATTGCATCACCTTTTTCTGTGCTCCTTCCCCTCAGTCCTCACTGGTTTTGACAAGACAAAATAACTGCAAATTTTGTTATCACTCTTTCTTCTCTTCTTTGCAAAGACAGGACCTACTACACAACACTCAAGTACCTTTTCTCATGCTGAAAACAAAAAATTAATCTATTTTGTTTCTTTCTCTAGGGAATTTTTTCTTTGGTGACACTTCTTTCTCTCTCATGTCAACACTTGAAGGTGTTCTGCTGGTGGATTTCTTTTTTTAATGTGGATAGTTAAGATGGAAATAACATTTAAATAGAGGACCAAGCATGATTTTTTTGATAGAAATACTTGTATCCTCAGATATCAACTAGCGAAAAAAAATCTTTTAAAATCTCTTAAGGTCATTGTCAAGTCTACTAAGTGGTTTCTGTAAGAAATTCTTCATATGCAAAGGGAAGATGAGCTTGTGTAGTTGAAAACAACATTCTCAGTCTTTAGTTAAATGTAGCATTGGTTAACCTAACATATAACTTTGTCTCTACCAAATCTTTTTGTCGGGGTGAATTCTGAGCACTTGAACCCCTTCTGTAGAAGTCATTGAAAGCTCTGAGCTCTGTCACGTTTTTATTCAGTCATTCTATGGAATTGTTATGTGATGTTTGGGAAGGTTTGATAATGTTTCTAATGTGCTCTCAAGAGAAATCTTCAGTCCTACAAAGAGATACTCCTGTTTTTTCTATTTTTCCATCCCTCTCAGACACAGAGGACATAATGTCTCTCAGCTCTGAAACACTGGCTTCTATTCCTTTTAAAGATGCCAGTGCTGCTGCTGAGTCAGCTGAAGGAATTATTAGGCAGAGGGTTTAAGAGCTGCCTTCCCTGACTCCTCAGGGAGTTCCTGTGCGCATGGTCTGCACAGCACCGACAGTCCTGCCCTGTGTCACAGACCCACACGCGTGCATTCCCCCTCGGGGTGGCTGCTGCAGCTCTCCTCATTTAACCCACCTGAGTTTTGGTTGTGGAAACTGGACAGGATTACCTATTCTGACAGTTTCTCGGATAGAAAGCGTATTCCTGTAAAGTGTACCTAAGAAAGAGAAACTGCATTCTAAAATGTTTTCTTTCACACAGTCTTTCAGGCTGTCCGCGAGCAAAGAAAAGCGGAATCAGGATAGCACAAAGCAAGGAAGACAAAGAGGACCAAGAGCCAATTAGGTGAGAACAAATATTGTCAAAGGGCTCTGGTATGTTTTTTAAGTTCTTATAGATCTTCAGGGTTTTTTAAGACATAAATGTTATTGTGTGATAGTTACAGAAGGGCAGATGACCATATTGATTTCTATTAGCAAATGTAGTATCTGTGCTGATTGTTTCAGCAAAGGATACAGCATTACTCAAGGATACAATCATCTATAATTTAGAAATAGTTTAAAATTCTTCATTTTCACATGATATTAAAAAATCACTTAGCTCTTTATCTCCTAAATGCCCCTTAAACATATTTGCATACTACAGGCATACATGCTAAATAAATATTTGCATACATGCTCAATAAAGGTAGTTATGGGAATAGAGAATTGAGTGTTTTTATGAGACTGCTGCAACAAATCTGATTGTTCATGCTGTTTGCAAGAGAAACAAATGGCTACCTATAGGTCTTGGTGTCTTCTTGCAATGCACTCTGATATCAGTGGCCTCTGAACTTGGTGGATTTAGTGACTGCTTAGACCATTCAGGACAAGATCCTCAGTGAAGAGTTGCAGGAATATTTTAGTTCACAAACTGTGAAGTAATTGGCCATTAGTTTAGATGTGTGTTATGTAGCAACACATTGAAAAAAAAAAACCACAATATAATTTTCTTGAAACATTTCACTTTGAAGATTCTAACCTGTTCCTTCTAACTTTGGTTATTTGGTTTTTAGTATACAAAGTATACAGAACAGTATACAGAGCAAATGTATGGGGAGATTCCCAAGTAAGAAAAACCATCAGATGAATACAGAACTACCTTCATTGATCTCTGGGCTGTAGCACATATCTACATGTGTAGTTTCATATTATCACTCCTATTCAAAGAGTGGTTAAAGGAGCTCAGCATTTCTAATGAGGTGCTCTGATCACATAATAAGTAACTGTATACATCACATTCTCATGATTTCAGACAAGTCTTCTTTGGGTCCTATACTGATAAATAAAATGTACCAAGGATTATACTAAGTAGTATTTTATGCTTACAGGGGTTTTATGGGCAATTTCACTGATGATCAGAGGTCACTAGCAAATATTTCAATTCCACTGTGATATTTACTGTGATAAACACCTATAATTCAAGTACATATCTCAGTCCTTTTGTTGCAATTGCATAATATCAACAGCTTTGACTGCATCTACTGGCTAGCCTCCTTAGAATTTATCAAAGAACTCTTTTTTCTTCACATTGTAAATTTCTGCTTGTAATTTTACCCACTACAGGGTATCTTGACTACTTTTGTGACCAGAGGGTAGGATTATTTTTTCCTTTTTGTGTCAGGTTTATTTTGACTTTGTTGTAGAGGCTAACAGGTATGTGATGGCAAGACAATAAAGTTTATCTCATCTCTCTGCTATCCAGGTGTCCAGTTCCTGGCTGTGATGGTCAGGGCCATATAACTGGAAAATATGCATCCCATCGCAGTGCATCAGGGTGTCCTCTTGCTGCCAAAAGGCAAAAGGATGGGTACCTCAATGGCTCACAGTTCTCTTGGAAGTCAGTGAAGACGGAAGGAATGTCTTGTCCAACA
This sequence comes from Picathartes gymnocephalus, assembly GCA_013390045.1. Taxonomy (NCBI): domain Eukaryota; kingdom Metazoa; phylum Chordata; class Aves; order Passeriformes; family Picathartidae; genus Picathartes; species Picathartes gymnocephalus. The sequence goes on from WEKY01048212.1 coordinate 25,818, forward strand.
CCAGGATGTGATGGCTCAGGACATGTCAGTGGTAGTTTTCTTACTCATCGTAGGTGAGTAACTATGACTTACATTTTTCACTTATGTTTATTATTTAAATCAGATCTGAAATATAGCTTTTTTTCATGACATTTCTCTGTTCCTTTTGAATTTCATTATTACTTTGAAAAATAATTTGCTTACATGGATTTGTAGGTAACTGGAAATCCAGACACACAAGTGGTTTTTTGTGCAAGCCCTTGCAGATACAGATCTGCGTTTGCATCTATAATATATAGACAATTTTAGGGGAAAAATTATGCATGACAGTAACTATAAGTTTCCTATTGCTTTATTGCATATTTCTGGACAAATTACCTTGGGGTAGACATTGTAAGACATATCTGAGTCCTCCTTATTTTCAGAGATGTCAAAAATATTCTTGATTCTCAAACATCAGAGCATGGAACTGAAGAATATTAGGAAAGAGTTCCATAAAACCAAAGTACTTTTATTCATTTGGTAATGAACATGTTTATTTAAAACAATGTATGTAGAATACACAACATTATTTAAAACTAATGGAATGAAAATATTTGACAAAAGGAATACAAAGCTTGATTTTTCATAAACTTGGAAAAAATAATAGAGCTTCAATGATAAAGTTTTTCATAGCTTGTAAAAGGAGGAGAAAGTGGCCATTCTATTAGGGATAAAGCTTGCTGCCATTTTAGATACTAGATTATGAAGAAACAAGGATTTTTTTGAGCTCTGCCTGGGAATCTAGGCCTGAAAATGACTATAATGTCAGAGCAAATTTCTTCTTATATAATCACTAATATAGAACTCTATTACTTCAAATGTGTCAAGTTGATGTCCCTAATTTGTCACCCTCTCCAGGCAGACCTCAGTTGAACTTCTGTACCCTTTAGTTAGCTAAACCAATTTAATCTTGTTTTGTAGTCAGTTCTAGATTCAGAGGTGAAAAGTATACTTCTTTCTTCTCTTGCCTGTAACTATTTCCTTTGATTCTTTCTTTGACAAGCCTTTACAGCTTCATGCAGAAGCCTTATCCTTACTTCAACCTCTCCAGACTTTGTGTATGTGTTCCTATTTATTGTTTAGGCTCAGAGTTGTTTTTTTACTCAGTGTTTTATAATATCTACCATGAAGGGATTCTAGTCCATGACCTGAAGTATTACCTGGGTAGTCTAATGTATTACACAGCCTGCCGCTCCCAGAGGCTTTAGGAAGTAGAAGATGAAAATCTCTGACCATTTATGCAGATACCATATGTGGGTTTAAGTTTCTTATTTTCAGTAAAATATCAGTATTAGTGTTCATATTTCAGTTTGACTTCCTTCATAATGGTGTAACATTTATTTAACTCAGAGACATCTATCATTAAAATTTTGAAAGGATTTTATCTTTAGTCAAAAGGTACAATATAATTACTGGAAGATTGCTTGCAGGGAGAATTCACATAGTACTTACAGTTTCAAGGAGAAAAATCTTGTGATAAGAATAACTAACTTCTAAGAGAAATGTACTGATACTAAGTTTAACAATTTAAGGGGCAAATTGTGGCTAGAGATTTTTTTTTTAGGAAAGTTTTAATGAAAAAAAACCCTAATAGAGTTACCTAAATATTACATTTAGTATGTGTTTTTTAGTGCCACTATCTTAAGTAGAAACAGAGACTTGTAAACCTTACAAAATCAGCTTTTGGGCAAAAAGGTCCATTTTTAGAGAAGAGTTCCACAAGATAAAAGGTTGCTTAAAAAGACTGATGAAGCAGATTGATCCTACTTAATTGTCTTGATGTAACAAAGGGCCAGTATTCTAAGTTGTGAGCAAATTGAACAACTTCTTGAAGCTTCTGTAAGCAATGGTAATATTAATCAGAAGCCATATTATTTTTAAAATACTATTAGTTCTTGTAGAATTCTTAAGGCTGTTAAAGATGATTGGTGTATTTGCTCACACAAAGAAAAGCACATGGAGCCATTTTAGATGGGTTAAGGTTTCTTATATGGCCTCCAGCTGTTGCTCAGAAAGGTAGGATCAGTGTAATACTTCTCAGCCTTGGTGATATATCTTCTCAAATGGCCTGTATATGGACAACTGAATCAAACTCTGCATGTAGGATTGAACGTCAGAACACTTCTACCTTAAGAATCTGCCTGTACAAGATGAAGGATGCATTTACTCCACTTCCAGGATTAATGGATCCTGGAGAGTTGTCCACTTCAGTGAAGTAGACACCGGCCTTTAATCAGTTGTACCATAAATGTCACTGAGTGTGTCAAGAGGGAGTGGGTTTTCCCTGCCTACGAATAGGTACTTTATGCCATTTGAAGTGTTCTTAGAGCATGCAGTATGGCCATACTGGGTTGGCCAAAATGACTGAAGACTTGTGAGACACTCCATTCTTTGATTATGAGAGCTGAATTTCCCTGCCAGGGGATCTACAGGGCTGCTGCTCTTGTTAAATGAACAGGCCCCAGAGCTCCATGGCAGCTTTGACACATTCTTCCCCTGCAGATATTTAAGATCGTGTGTCATAATCTGGAGCTCAATCCCACCTAAACTAGAGACGCTCAATTTTCTTACGTAAGGATGAAATAGTCCCTCACTTCGAGTGTATCCATTCTAACAGACTGTGGTCTCATCTTCTACGGCTAGTAACATTTTGCTATACAGCCATGGCTGTAAATCTCAAATCTCTTCACCTTCTGAAGAGAAGCAATGCTATGCCAGTTACACAGAGACGAGATTTACAGGCATTCTTTGGCAGGTAGAGCTGTGTTCAGCATGCATGGGGGAAAGCAGGGCTGTGGCCTCTAACTGAGCCAGTAAAAGCTTCACAGGAAGCAGTAGTTAATGTGTTCATGTTTGCCAGTACACCTTTCTGCTCTCCTAGTAGGGTTTTTTTCCTTCCCAATGCAAATATTTTTCTATCAGCAGACTCTCTAAGCATACATATACATTCATTGCATGTGTAGTTGTACTTTATGCCTTCTCCAAGATTTTTATATTCTGCCAGTTGTAGATAGCTGTTAATATACTGTTGTTGAAACAGCTGTAATACTCTGGAAATGAACAGCAGATTGGCTTGTGAAAATGATGCCAACTGTTGAATTTATCAAATATATATTAAGAAAGATGTTTTTGAGGTAAAGATTTCTTAGAGCTGCTGTTGACATTGTACACGTGATGTCATTGCACTGGTATCAGTGGACACTGGAGATGATCCACAAGGGCTGGTAAATCAATAAAAACCTTCTCCAACTAGTAAGTGGTCTAGAATTTAAATATATGCGTATTTCTGCATTCACACTTCTGAAGCAGAATTAAGCAGCCAATGAAAAATGTCATAAATTTCAGTGGATTTTGAATCCTACCCTATGATCAAAGGTACCAACAAAAGTTTCTAGTTTTTAACATTTTATTGTCTGTTTGCAGAAATTTCTGTGAATAGTTTTCTTTTGTCAATGAGTTTGCATTAGGAAAGAATGGAAACAGAAAGTTATCAGGAGGGACTTGAAGCATAGGATTAAGTGTGCTATGCTTCAAAAAGGAGCCTCTGGTAGGAAGATAGGCCAATGTGAAATTAGGTGACCTATCAGCAATATGAAAATTAATTGGAAGGCATGTAAACATGGAGTCAGTAGATAGATAAATAAGTTATAATGAAATGTAAATTTTTTGTTATACTCTAGCTTTGCAGTTTAGTTCTTGAACACCCTTACATCCCCATATTTGATTTAAGAAGATTTTTATGGATGGCATAATTTCTAGTACTGTGATCAGTGGGGACTTTCTCAGAATATACTTGGATTTAGCAAACCTGCTCCTTAGCACAGAGAGAGAATGTGCTTGTGCTGATTTCAGTGGAAATTACCTGGAGAAATGCTTTTTCAGATCTAAAACTGTGTTCTTGCTCCCATCTTTGTCTCACTTTTATTTACATTAGTGTTCACCCATTTCAAACACATTCATGTAGCTTTTAAATTCCCTTTACTATGGAAAACTGTTGTGGTTTAACCCCAGTCAGGACCTCAGTCCCACAGAGTTGCTTGCTCACTTCCAGCAGAATGGGAGAGAGAATCTGAAGCGTTGAAGTGAGAAAACTCGTGGGTGGAGATTAACAGGTAAAGAAAAAGCCACACTCACAAGCAGAGCAAAACAAGGAATTAATTCACTGCTTCCCATGGGCAGTCAGGTGTTCAGCCATCCCCAGGAGAGCAGAGCTCATGTTATGGTGTCTTGGGAAGACAAGCACCATCACTCCAAATGTATCCCCGCCTTCCTCCTTCTTCTTCCCCCAGTTCTGTATCCTGAGCACGACTCTATATGTTGTGGGATATCCCTTGGGTCAGTTGGGATCAGCTGTCCCAGCTGTGTCCCCACCCAGCTCCCAACTTATGCACCCCCAGTCCCATCAATGGTAGGGTGGGGTGAGAAGCTGAAAAGGCCTTGACTCTGTGTGAGTACTCCTCTGCAGTAAGGAAAACATCCCTGAATTACCCACGCTGTTTCCAGAACAAATCAAAAACACAGCCTCATGCCAACTACTCTGAAGAAAATGAGCTCTGCTCCAGCCACAGCCAGTACAAAAACATGTTAGTAGAGATGTAATATGCAAGAGATGACCAAATTATAAGTAATTTTCCCATTAACAAGCTAATGCTAAGTAGAGATGACAGTGTAGAGAATGGTGATTTTTCTTTAGTGAACCTGTATCCTCGCTGAGGACGGTAGGACTCGAAGATCCATTAAAAAGTTTATAGAACAGGATTTGTATTTGAGCAGCAAGGGCATGCCACTGTGTTTACAAAATGTCTAGATGTGCTGGGAGGAAGCAATGGACATTATCCACTGTCTTTTCTCTTCTGAAGGAATGTATGTAGAAATTATCAAGTGCTTATGGGAGATGATTACATATGACACTTCTTACAGGCTATCCACTTTATGCATAGGGAGGTTTAGTTAATGGTAAGGCTGTCAGAAAGCCCACAGGAAGCAGTTCACTCAGTTCAGCCATTACCACACATGCATGTCCTGAGGTGAAGGAGCACTGCCAGTGTTTTTTCCTCCAAAATTCTATGTTTGTCATAGCTCTGAGTTGCACAACTGAATTGCCAAGCATGGGAACAGACAGATTATGAAAAGAGGAAAAGAGAAAAAAAAAAAAAAATCTCAAGGCAGGAGCTGCCCTCTGCAGCTGCTTTCTGGAACCTGGCTGATACCTACACTCACATGGATCCTCAGAGAACCTCTAAGTTCTCAAATACTCAAAGCATTTAAGAGATGACAGATGTGAGGGAAGAAGGTTGGAGATGTATATTTTTCATATGCAGATCCTTTTTCTCATGAAATATGCTTTGCTAGAAATATACTCCATAAAAATCCCCTGTGATCATCCTCAGCTTCTGAAGGGAAGATTTGCAAATACCACTTGTGCTAGGTTCACTTCCCTACTCAGTTTGGGATCATTGTCAAACTTCATCAGGATACAATTGGTTCCATTGTCCAGATCACTTATGAATATTGTAAAAAGGGTTGGGCCCAGTATGGATCCCTGGGAGGCCCCAATTGTAGCAGGTTGCCAGTTTGAAAAGGAACTGTTTACCACTACCCTGAGTGCAACCTCTCAGGCAGTTTCCCACCCGCTACACAGACCACTTGTCCAAACCATAACACGTTTCTCTAGGAGAAGGCCATAGGAAACCGTATCAAAAGCCTTGGAGAAATCCAGGTAGACAATGTCCACTGGTTGCCCTCCATCAACCAAGCAAGTTACTTTGTCACAAAAAGCAAATTTGCTTTTGCAGGTTTGTCAAGCACAGCTGGCCCTTGGTGAATCTGTGCTGGCTTTTCCCAGTCATGTTCTTCATCTGACTTGTGATACCCTCCAGAAGGATTCATTCCATAACTTTCCCAGAGACTGAAATAAGGCTGATGAGCCTGTGGATCTTCCTTTAAGCCCTTCTTGTAGGTGGGGTTGTCACTATCTCTCTTCCAGTTTCCTGGGATATCCCCGTGATCTCCACAGTTCTCAAAGATTATGAAGAGGCTCACAACAACACCAGCCAGCACTCCTCACACCCTCGGGCCCATGGATTTGTGGTGCCAAGTGCCTGTAACAGTTCCTTTGCAACTCTTCCATCAGCAATGATCAGTCTGTGTTTGCATCAACCTGGAATTTTGCTCCCAAGGCCTGGGGCCCAACAGTGTTGGTAAAGAGAAGATGTGAAGGAAGTGTGAAGAACCGCTGCCTTTTCTGCATTGTTGGTGACTAATGCACCTCTCCAATATAGCAGTGGGCCAATATTTTCCTTCTGTTTCCACTTGCTCTCTACATACCTAAAGAACCAGTTCTTGGGGTTTTTTACATTTCTGGCCAGTTTTAATTTGAGCTGAGCTTTTGCTATTCCAGCTGCATCTCTGCATCCCCTAGCAACAGCCTTGTAATTCCCAGTGGGTATTTGCCCTCTTTTCCATCTCTGGTCCACTTCTCTTTTGGTTTTGAGCAGACCCAGAAGCTCACAGTTAAGGCAATTGGGAGCATCCTTTAAAACACAAGGGATCCAAACTGCCAGCTGAATTCTCAAGGTGCTCTAGACTTCCCAAATACCCTATTTGTTAGGAGTCTGTGTCCAGCAATATCTTTTGAAAGGTCTTCCTGTGCTGTACACTGAAAATGGTAAAAACTTCGCAGAGAGAAATCTCTTTTTTTTTCTATTTATGAAACATAAATACTGTCAAACTCCAGGTGTGTAAGAAGCTTTTAATATGCAATGCATTAAAGTATTTGATTGTGTCTCTTTCTAGCCAGGTCTCTTGTCAGGTCAACTCTTGTCCATGCTTTTATTTGTTGCTACAGTAAGTTGACGGAGTGCCACATTTGTGTCAGAATTAATTCACTCTTAGTTCTCATTGTTTTACTTTTTCTCTGGTAAGCTTTCCAAGTTGTTTAGGGTGTTTGTTCATTTGGTTTTCATCTGCCAGCCCCCTCCCTGCCATTGATTTATTTTGCTGTTTCCCATCTCTTAGTTTGTCCTACAAGCTGTACATTGCAGTTCAGCAGGAGAACATCATACATCATTAAGAGTATAGAAGAACTAACCAAATTCACTCCATTTAACCATAGCTACAACTGACAATGATAAGCATCATCACGATGACTTCATTAAAAGATGACAGGCATGGAAGTGTGTTGACATTTCCAAGAAGACAGGGAAAGAAATGCGGCAATTAAATGTAATAATAATATACATAAAGAAAAAATATTAAAATAAAATCTGTGAGGTGGATCCTGCAGTGCAAAGGATGTTTTTACTTAGTAATTTTGTGTTGACCTTAAAGGAAAAGGGTCTTCCTAAACCACTTTTTGACACCTTCCTCTTCCCATCCTCCTTCTCTCCTACTGTTGTGTTCTGGCGTTCTTCCCTTCTCTGTCCCCATGGCTCCTGTTCAGTCGCCTTACCTCTGAGCTCCTCAGTCCCAGCATTTGTGGTAGTTGGTGCACTGGCAGAACAGGACAGGCAGTCTCAGGCGTTGCTTCCAGCAAGCATCCTTCTGCTCCAGGCCCTGCAGCGCTGAACAGGGCTGGTGGCAGGGCAGGCTCCCACTTCTCATACACACAAAGTACATGGAGCGTCTGGCACTCAACACTAACTCACATCCACTTCGCATGTCTAAGGGACAGTCTGTCAGAGGCTTATAGTTCCACCAAATCTACTTTTGTTTTCATGGGGACAGCAGAATGCATCTCTAAACTCAGAGCAACACCCCATGACATGTCGTTTCTTGCTCCAATTCACAGACAGTTATTCACGGAATTTTTGGACTTTTTTGTTCTCCTCAGTAGGGACAAAACAGTGTTTATGGACAAAACAGTGAAAGAAAAATATTTTTCCTGTGACCTTTGGAAAAAAAAATGAGCCTGGCCCGACAGTTACCACTGAAGATTTCAGTCAGATCAGTTAAAATTTGGAAAAAGTTAGAAGTGACTAAATGCAGAACCTGGTTGTTGAAAAAGTTAGGCCCTTTGCAGATAGTTCTGCCAGCTCTTTTCATTATGAGCTGGAAGAACGATGGAATAGCATTTTAATGAGATGTAGTGTTTGTTAAACTGGAAGGTTCTTGATAGTAAGATAATCTAAAAAGACTTAAGAGGTTTACTCACCTTGGGGAAGGCACAGAGAAAATAATATGAAATCCGTATTAGAAAAAGCAGACTGCATAATATAAACAAGAAAAATCATTTTCCTTAGCAGACCTGACAAATTACAGCAGACAGCAATTGTACAGGTGTTTGCAATGTGACACCTCCCTGATTTCAGGCACTTAGGAGAAGCTGTCTGGTTATAAGTCTGCTTGTCCTCATTCCAGACATAGCTCATAAAAAAAGCAGAGAATACAGGATAACTTTTTAGATTTCAGGAGGGATGAATTTTCCTCTTGAAATACATTTTCCTCTTTGCTATACAAGTGTTTAGAGAAATTGTGCTTCATTTTAAGTGCCAGAGTGAGCTGAACTTGGTCACTAAATAGACCACCTGAAATGTTCAGCTGCCTAAGAGCACTAATCAGAGGTGTGGAGCTAAACATAGACCTTACCTATTTGTACACACGGAAGTCTCAACCTTTCTTCCTATTCAACAGCCCAGTAAATCCACTGGTCTTCAGGTCATTTGTCCTGTTGTGGGCAGTCACCAGCCAGGAGAGAGGCTGATAAGCTTTGCAGGAGCCAGCCCCCAGTTCCTGGGGCACTCAGTTGTGCCTCGTCAAGTGCATGGCTTAGTGCTGGGGCCACCTGTAATGTGCTGCAGTGGGTACTCAGTCACCAAAGAATAAATGAGAGATTTTTTGAACAGTTGTTGCACACTGGGCAAGAGCCAAACCTCTTTGCCTCTTCAGGGATGATACAGGTCAAAGCTCATTACCATATGTGAGAGGCCCACCCACAAAGCCTCTTTGCTGACTAAGCAGCTTCAGTTAATTAAATATGGTGTAAATTTGCCAAAGAACTACTATACCCAGCTGAAGGGCAACTTTGGCAGTGCCCTTACAGTTCCATCATTTCAAGATGTATTAATCCCTTTTCTGGTGTATATTTATGCCCCAGGGAGACTCCTTTCAAACTGAATCTGCTCTCAGGGCTTTTTCTCTCAGCTTTGCCATGTTAACAATTCTGCATAATTCCTATTTTTGTTTTTCTTACCTGATGCCTGCTTTGTTCTTTTGTTATGAGGGATAGGCATAATTAAGCTATAACACTCTCTTACCTTTTAAAGCTCCAGTTAAAAACACCCAAATACCTTCTCTTCTTCTGGGTGACCATTCACTCTTTCTTGTTGTCCATTTGGTGCCTGACTGACCAGATTTTAATGCTCATTCAACCCTCCTCCCGATAAAATAAGAACATAGTTCTTTCCAGAAAGTTGTTCTAAAACAATGATCAGATATCATTAAAATAAATTTGAAAAGCTTGCATTTTGTTTTAATCATAATGGCTATGTTTTTTAATGGCCATTTGGGTAGTGGTTTGTGGTTTTTTTTACTTCTGAAGACAATTCAAAGATTTATTTAAACAGAATAAAGTCTCAGGTACTTTCTTCAGCACCTTGGGAAAGCAACTTGAATTAGGAGCTGTCACTTTCCACATTACATCGAGTTTTTAGTGATTTTAACTTAGATTTACCTCCTGATTCAAAACTGAAGTTTTTCACCCAAGCATTCAGGTGTGAGTTGCAAATGCACCCAAAAAACACAAAACGAAATGAAAAACCTACAAAAAACCCCGGCTAACCAAACAAACAAACAGCTTTAGCCAGGAAACAAGACTTATAAAGAGCCACATTAATAAAAATTGTTCTTTTCCAGTGAAGAATTCTGAAACTGAGCTGAACAGATGATTTTTTTCTGATACCTAACACCACCAAAAGGCAGTAGGGGTTTCGTGGGGGGAAGAGATTCCTCCATGAGTCACATCAATCTCCATGCAAACAAAGGTACCTTGTTTGCAAAACTTCTCTCCTGAATTCCCTTTGCTTCACATCTCAGTAAGAACCTGGGGAAAAGCCAATCACCCTTGAATGTAAATAAAAAGGAGTGCTGGTTTAGGGAGGGTTCCTTTTATCTCTGATGGAGTTGTGCATACAGTATTTTGTCCTTTGAGGTGTGTAGCAGAGTTTACTCATGGGAATAAGGAAGTCACTAAAGCTGATACCCTTCAACATAAAAAAAAAAGAAGAGTGGTTCATGGATTTAATATTAAACCAGGGAATGGGCTACTTTGATCACTGAGTTTGATCTCTTAACTTGAACTTCAAACATTAGCAAATAGTTGAGGAGCTTAGTAAGGTTTCAGCCATTAACAAAATAAAGTAAGGTTTCAGCCATTAACAAAATAAAACAGTCATTCTCACTGTGATCTGTATTTCCCTGAATTTCAAAAGGATTTACATCTGGGCCTTGTTTTGAAATGTATCTCTAGTTAAAAGAGGTCCCTTGAAAGTGACTTGTTCCTTCCTCTATTCTACAGACAATGCTATTTTTAATAAACAAGAGAAGTGTTTCATTTTCTTTTTGAAAAATCACTGCAGTAGTCAATCTATAACCATCTTGGAGGGTTTATGAAGTTTGTCCTCAGGATGCTTTCTGGGTACTCCAGGTTGAGGCTCTGGTTTCTTTACACCCTGTTATTTCTTTCTTTGTAAACATCAACACTTGACATACCAAATATAAAACTTGTGTTTTATTTGACCTTCCTTTCCTATATCCATACTTCTCTGTTTGGCAAATGTTTTCTTCACTTGACAAGCCAAGTGCAAATCCTCCAGCTTCAAGAGAGACTAAACTGCATCTATCTTCTGAGGAAGAAATGTATTTAACACACAGCTGGAACCCAGATAACTAAAATCAGTCACCCAGACAATTGCTCCACTTGATCAATGATCCACCACTCTGGTGGCCTCTGTTGTTTGCATCCCTGAAGACAGTGCAATTACATTCTTGAAACAGTTCAGGATTTTAGCCCACATTTATTTATTTTTAAACTAAATTTCTTGGTAAATGTGCACTGAACACTACCTAAATACCCCTTTAAAACTTTTTTTGCCCACTAATTTTTGTCTTATTTTTTAACAAATTTCACCCTATTTCCAAATCCACTGAATATATGGCAAGGCACTGGTTGCATTACTATAACCACAGAGCTAAGCCAGAAAGAAAATTCATTCTTCACATTGTGATAAATAATTTTTGCCAATCAAATTTATAAAGAAATGAAATTTATTATACAGCCGAAAGATCGGTCACAATAAGCCACAATATTGAGGAGCAGCACCGAGCCCGGGGTCGGTACTGGGTGAACGCGCATAGATCTGACCTCTATCGCATCAGATCTCCCCTGGTTCACCCCGACTGTCTCAGCCAGGGTGATTTTTATGCAGTTCTGGGTGGGATGACAACATCTAGTCCATTCTTCTCAGCCCTGAATAGGTTACAGGGCTGGACAAAAAGAGGTTTCTGGGTGTGATGTGTGGTCCATCCTGTGATGAATTGTCCATCTCCTGGTGCAGCTGGCTCCTCTGTCTTCACAATAGGATTCCCAGAAACATAATTCCTTGATGGCCGGGGTGTAGATAGTGATCAGGCAATCATTGTCCGGTCGTGGTGTGAATGTTCCTGTGATACAAATTTGCCTCCACCTGGGATGGAATTCCCACCTATTGGTTCTCTGGCTGCTCTGGTGTTGTGAAAACCCCTCCCTGGTCAAACTGGTTTTAGGGGTTTTTTGAAACTTCTGGTTTTAGGAGGGGGGCTGCATCCTTTAATCTTTATAACTTTATTTTTATTCATATTTTAGCACGAATTTACAGGGTTTATTTATAACAACATTATGTTCAACTCTAATAGATACAATCGCCATACAGTCTGTAGTATTTTGTAAGTTATGGCAGAGGGTGGTTTTCTAGGATGATGTGCCAGACCATAGTTTTCTTTCTCAAATTAGAGGTTAAGCCCAACAGTAGGAATTCATCAAGAGCCAAGACACATTGCATCCCAACAAAAGAGGGTGCTGATGGTCATCTGGTTTTTGGTACAGCAAAGACTCACAGATCTTAGTCAATCAGAATCTCAGAGGGAGCCAGGAGTTGGGTGCTGGTGCTTCTCACAGCCCCACCAAAATGCTGTAGCTTCAAGCCCTGTGGCATCCAGAATCTGACAGAGATCAGTCATGGCTTGGTACATTTATACTGAATTTATTACAGCAGTGCCCCAGCAATGTTGTTAGAAAGCCTAACTCATTTTTATCATTGAAAGACTACTCAACTGTGTTTATATATTCTTATGATTTCTTGTGTGTAGGAGAATAATGGCAGGGGCAAGTGAGATAAGTGATTAATTTACTATTTCTTTGCTGGAATGAATAAGCTGCAGAATTGTGTACAAGTGTAAAATTTGAAAACCTATGACAAACACCAACTGTAAAGGCTTCAAACTTAATCACAGAGTATCCTGATTTGGAAGGGACCCACAAGGATCATCAAAGTCCAGCCCCAAGAATCACACCAGGTGCCTGAGAGTATTGTCCAAACACTTCTTGAACTCCATCAGGCTGTGACCTCTTCCCTGGGGAGCCTGTTCCGGTGCCCAACCACTCCCCAGGTGAAGAACCTTTTCCTAATATCCAACCTAAACCTCCCCTGACACAGCTTCATACCATACTTAATGTAAGGATAAGTATTATCCATAACAAGACTACTACCCAGATATTTCTCATAGTCTTCTTTCATCTTGGAGATATGTAAAGCATATCTCTTAAAGGACTTATCTTTTGCATAACTCTTAAAGGACTGAAAAAGCTTTCACTTGTATTCTTTTGTTTGCCAGTCAGAAAAAAAAAATCATATCTACTCCTTTCTGTCTCCTTCTGTCCTTCTGTCTCCTTCTACCCCCTCCAGTCATCTGGAAATTTCAAGCAACTCTCAGTCTCACTGGGATCTCAAGTCAAGCTTTTTGGTAAACTTTACAGTCCATAGGGTTCAGCCTTTGTACAACAGCCCACTTTGGTGCAACACTGACTTGACCTTGTTTTTAATCTTATCTTCCCATATATCCTGACTTCTTTTGGTTGTTCTCGAATCAGACAAAGAGCAGTTGCCTTCAGTAAAAGTAAGCATAGTCAATAAGATAAAATGGAAGAAGTAGAATGCCTTTGCAGAGTAGAATCTTATTCTAAAAGTCCGGTTTACTTCTTTAATTACTTAAAACAGTTTTAAGTAACTTAATTGAGAACAGAGCAAGCAAAAAGGATGGACGTTGCTATCTTTGACTAACTCATTTCTGAAGAATTTAGACAGGTTAAACAAACTGTAGTAATCAATGCTCTAATTTAGGTTACTAACTTGGTATCTGCTTCACTGAAACTGAAAGTGCCTGGCTCAGAAAAATGAGCTAATCTGCTTACAATACAATATACAATTAATGAAGAGACAAAGTTGCTAGAAAAGACCTGCAGAGGAAGTCAATGGCATGGTCTGGCTTTGGCATCTTCCTCTGTGGTGAGCAGGATACCCTGGGGAGTTTTGAATGCTTTCTTAAATTGCATAAAGCCACTGGAAAATGTAGGACCATCTGTTCATTCATGGCCTCGTCTAAGAACAGACACATAACAAGCTAAAGGTGGTCAGAGAGGTGCATGATGCACATGTTAAAGCCATGCCTGTAAGGATTGGGGATGCAAAAAGAGGATGCTTGTGGCTTAGGCATGTAGATGCATTGCAAGAAACCCACTTTGGTCAAAGCCCTCCTCTGTCTGTGCATATTGTATTAGATCACCAGTGGGTAAGAACAAAACTAATCTGGCTACAGAATGTGGAAGCCTTCTGCATCCTCACTACCATGCCCAAAAAATAGGCAGCCCTTTGCCTTTCCCCTCATTAACTCATGGTTCATCTGGGTGCCTCCAGAAGAAGGTAGATAATCCATGCAGAAGGACTCTCTAACAGTTCCAGCAGCAAGGATGGAGCACAGCACCCAGTCTTGGTGGTTCAGTTTAGGCAGAAGGTATCTTGTGCCAGGCTGCCTGAACTGCAGCCAGGCTGTAGGTGCTCCATACCCCAGCAATACATCTCTCCCCAGTGGTGATGGGCCACGGACAGTTGCTGTTTGGCAGCTGGAATGTGACCACCCCATTTTGTGGAATAGGAAAGCTTAGTATTGCAGATATGGAACCTTGTACCTGGGGCCTCAGGGTGAGAGCACACCTTGGAGCACCCTGGTATACCAGTGGAGAGATAACCTTCCAGATTAGCTGAGAAGATATATACAGGTTCAGGCAGTCCTGAAAACTTGATGCATAGAATCATGGCCTGGTAATAAGATTGGGTCCTTGGCACCAAAATTTGGATTTAGGAACACTGAATCACACAGTAGATTTCGAATACTGCTGAACAAAATTTTTTATGTTTGATTATTTTTCTGCTCTCTCAGGTGTGCTGTTCTAGCATCCAGGTTTCTTGTTGGTCTGTTTGAATGCTGTACTTATAGGCTGTTTGAGGGCTGATTTTATTTTGAGGGGTTGTCATCAGTCAAGACTTTTGGAGAGGAAAAGGCTACATAACAAGATGAGAGTAAAATAATGCAGTTGTTATAATGCCCAGTGATGCTAACTTCTTCTGAAAAAGAGTGAGGACTAAATATGAGAAAATTCTTTAAATCAACAGAATGGTTACAAAAATGAAGTCAGTTAAATGATGCAGAAACTTGGCATCTACTGTTATCTCATTTCTTTCTATGTGCCAACATGTTTTGCCCAAAATGCCAAATCCTCTCCTCCTTTTTGTCTTCAAGGCTCCCTTTGACACTTCAAGAGGACAGTTGTTTAGTCACACACTGAGTCCATAGCAGACCTTGGAGTAGTAATTTGGCATCCTACCAAATAGGCTACAGCCAAAAGCTACTAGGTCATGCCATTTCTTTATACTACTAGTATTGTTTTATTATGCATCTTCTTAGTCACAAAGCTGTATAAAATGTTGAACACAGATTCTTTTGCTGAGAAAATAATTTTTTTAATATATTTTTCTAGGAGCAATCCTTTTTTGTATGACTGCATTTGTTAATAGTAGCCCAGGCTTTTCAGAGAAACATTTTCAATAATCAAACACTATATGTAAACGAGAGATCTTTATTTAGAAGGAAGTTGTCTCTTTACTTAAAGAAATGCTTTTAATCAAACACACCACTTTCCTCATATTACAGACTGATTATTTGTGTATTAGATTTGAATCTGATTTGCACAATTAAAAATTGTAAAAAAAAGTCTTCCTTTGGATCTGGAGAGGAAATATAAATGTGCCTGTGTGCAATGAAAGTATGTGATGTTACTCAGTTTGCATGGCTGTGAAAACTGAAATGTTGAGACAACAGGAAATTGTTTAGCAAGCTTCCAAATTCCCTTTACTAAAGCTAAAGCTTCCTCAGAATAAGATTATAGTTTTCCATCATTAAATTAGATTGAATATGTATTTTCTCTTACCTGCGATAGTGCAACTACTTAAAAGATGTGATTCTGGAAAAAGGGGGTAGTTCAGTATGTACCATCATTTGTTAAATACTGAGCACTCTCTGATCATTAATTTAATTTTTACAATAAAGCCTGCTAAGACTGTGTTTACTATCAAACTGCTTTGTACAATGTAATTAAATAGCTTAATATTTTGGCAATGTGAGAGAGAAGAGATAACTGAATGTACATCCATAAATGTAACAAATATGCATTATAAGGTATATATATCCCCCATTAAAACAAGGTCATTTTTACTGGAATGACTTTCCTTGGGCTCCAATAAAAAGCTAACATATAGTTAGCGCAATTGTAAGAAAAAATTTAGAAAAGGGCAATTTAGCCAGCTCAGTAGGTGATATTCACAAAGAAAAGCACAGTTTATAACAACTAGTCATTTGGATGTGAGAAGTAGCTCATGTCCTCTTCTCTCATCATTCAGTTCCATATTTTGAATCAAAAAAGGGTGGAAGTTCAGAGCAAGGACATGTAAATTAAAGTGGGAGTATTTACACAAGAACTGCTTTTAAGATAAAACGTTTTATTAAAAGTATTTTGTCATAAGAAAATTGGACTGTATATCTGAATTTTATATTAGCTGTCTATGCAAAAAGAATTTAGAAGAAAAACAAAACAATTAAATCACTACTGGTGAGTCCTTTTTTTTTTCAGACTAGTGCACTCAGTGCTAGGGAATGGAGATAAACTATATGTCTGATACTGTTTTTATTACCAGTTTGGATTACAGATTTCTTTTCACTGACCTGTCAAAATTAACAGGCTTCTTACTGTTCACAGTTTATCAGGATGCCCCAGAGCTACTTCAGCAATGAAGAAAGCAAAGCTGTCTGGAGAACAAATGCTAACAATAAAGCAGCGGGCCAGTAATGGTAAATTTTTAATCATTATATTCTTAAATACTAATTCTCTGTAAACTAAAGTTACTGTTACTCTATTGCCTTTTTTCCTGCATGTATAAATCCACTCTATATAAACTGTGAATTCACTGTCAGTAGAAGTGAAACCAGGTCTTACGCTCTGGAAACCTGAGCCAGGAGTGGAGCAGTCAGACTGAATTATGTCTACATAAATCTAAAACTCTAAAATATTTCAAAGTTGAATATACCATTATAATTTTCTGGTCCACATTTCATTCATCAGAGGTCGATAGTTAGTCTTATATTGTTGCAGGATTCAGAAGAGAAAAAGGATTTATTTCCAGAATGTCAATTCCTCCTGAGTTCCCTTGAATTCATTTGGACCTATGGCTCTATAACCTCTGGCAGATGGAGATGGCTTTGTGCCTTTTCAGCTCCAGTAATCTTCAATTCTTCCTGGGAACCTTGACTTGCAGGGGAGATGATGAAAGTACCTTGGATAAATGTCAGGATAGTACCCTGGTAGTTGAAGTGCAGTAAAAGCAAAATGTAGGTGCTTCAGTTCAAGTAAGTAATATGCAAAAGACTTGTCTGGGAAGTGCCCAAGTCCTGAGTTTTCTTGAAAAACTAGTTAGTCACTTAGTCTGTGACAGTGCATGCCTTCTGAACTGTTGGTGTTAACTGCATTTAGAGCCACAGAGCATTTGAACACTGTGCAGGAGGCAGCTCAGCCCACATGGCCAGCACAGCTGGAGAAAGCAGTGGCCATCTTTGTTCAATAGCTTGTAACCAGGGAGTGCAAGATCTGGATGTTATTTTCTCTACAACCTCGGTAGCTTTGAAAACTAGAAGTATCTGCCATACCCAGGAAGAATGCGTTAAGGAGTACTATGTGGATATTTTGGCTACTTGGACACATGGCCTGCCTGAGCAACCCAGTTGCCTTGTGATTAGGTGACTACATCAGTGGACAAGGGAAGGGCTGCAGATGTCACTTACCTGGACTTCTGTAACGCCACGGCCATGGTCTCCCACAACATCCTTCTCTCTAAATTGGAGAGAGATGGATTTGATGGGTGGATTGTTAGGTGAATAAGGAGTTGGTTGGATTGTAACATCCAGCGGGTAGTGGTTAATGGCTCAGAGTCCCGATGGACATCAGTGACAAGTGGTGTCCCTCAGGAGTCCATATTGGAACCAGTGTAATTAATATTGTCATTATTGACATGAATGGAGGGATCAGGTGCACCCTCAGCAAATTTGCAGATGACACCAAGCTGATGGTGCAGTGACACACCTGAGGGACAGGATGCCATCCAGAGGGACCTGGACAAGCTCGAGAAGTGGCCCATGGGAATCTCATGCAGTTTAACAAGAGCAAGTGCAAGGTGCTGCACCTGGGTCAGGGCAACCCCCGGTATCAACACAGGCTGGGGATGAACAGACCCAGAGCAGCCCTGCTGAGAAGGACTTGGGGGTGCTGTGGGTGAGAGGCTGGACATGACCCAGCCATGTGCCCCTGCAGCCCAGAAAGCCAAATGTGTCCTGGGCTGCATCCAAAGCAGCGTGGGCAGCAGGTGAGGGAGGGGATTCTGCCCCTCTGCTCTGCCCTGGTGAGACCCCACCTGCAGTGCTGCATCCAGCCCTGGGCTCCCAGCACAGGAAGGACATGGAGCTGTTGGAGCAAGGCCAGAGGAGGCCACCAAGATGATCAGAGGGATGGAGCACCTCTGCTATGAAGGAAGGCTGAGAGGATTGGGATTGCTCAGCCTGGAAAATAGAAGACTCTGAGGTGACCTAATCTCAGCCTTCCAGTACCCGAAGGGATCCTACAACAAAAATGGAGAGGAACTTGTTACAAGGGCACGTAGTGACAAGACAAAGGGGAAAGGGCTTCAGACTGCAAGAGAGTAGGTTTAGGTAAGATATTAGGGAAATAGTCTTTACTGTGAGAGTGGCGAAACACTGGACAGGTTGTCCAGAGAAGCTGTGGATGCCTCATCCCTGGAAGTGTTTCAGGCCAGGCTGGATGGGGCTCTGAGAAACCTGGTCTAGTGGAAGGTGTCCCAGCCCATGGCAGAGGGGTTGGAACTAGATAATCTTTAAGGTCCCTTCCAACCCAAGCTGTTCTATACTTCTGTGACAACCTTCCTATCAGTCAGGCGCTGTCGGGGAAGGTGCAAAAGATTCACGCCAGAGCAAGAGTGGGAGCACCAGTTTCTCTGGCTTTAGGTGGTCATACACTTTGACTTGAGAAAAAACAGATCTATCTGTCTCTTCCCAGGATTATTTTATGCTTTGTTATATTAATTATAAGGATAAATAAATTAAACCCTTACAGTTCATTCCCATCTGAATTCTTAGAAATGCATGTACATTTAAAATTCTGTGGTTTTTAATATTTATGTCACTAAATGTGAGAAAGCACTTCCATTTTGCAAATTATTCTCTATATCATTATTTAATAACACCCTTCTGAACCCTTTGTGAACCGTTCTGAGCCTTCATCAACCACTAAAAACAACTACAGAATCACAGTATATCCCAGTACATCAACAAAATTTCTCTTCATTGAGAAAAAGAAATTCTGAATTAGTTACAGATTCTCTTGATAATGGTGTAATATGAAGAGATTACCATGTTAAGATTTTTTACTTTCTTTCAGAAGATCCATAAGTGGACACACTCTTTAAATAAATTACATGTGACAGTGGAGCGAAATTTGTGGCTTTAGGTGCATTTCTTATAATATAAAGTTAAATGAGTATATATAAAGTCAAAGGTCCTCTTGATCCTCTAGGCATTTTCAACACTTTCACTGGAGAATTACTGCAATTTTAAAATGAAAAGTAGTGGAAAATACTTCTTTCTAACTGCAGAATAAAAATTTGAAGAATGCTTCCTTTTTCTTTTTTGCTGAAATAAATTAATTTTCAAATATAGAAATAATTAATTCACTGAACTCTGATTTAAACCTTAATTATTTTAACAACCCTTTTATTTTTATGTCATACAGGTATAGAAAATGATGAAGAAATTAAACAGTTAGATGAAGAAATCAAAGAACTAAATGAATCCAACTCCCAGATGGAAGCTGATATGATAAAACTCAGAACTCAGGTAACAGTTTTATGAAGCCCTAAATTCAAGCTGCTTTTTCTACATGACTGATTAAAATATATATAGGAAATACATTGTTCCCTTTTATGTTTCTTATATATTAAGATATCTATGCGTAATATGCTATTTATAAAATCTGAAAACAATGTTCATTATGCAATTTCCACATCAGTTACCAACAGCAAAAAAAGGAACTCAGTAAAATACATTCTTTAAAATAATGGCAAAACATGGCCTGTCATGGTCAGCTTGGCATTACCCCTTGATAAGGCTATGCCTTTCTAATAGCAGTTGAAATATTGTGTGACAGCATGGTCATTAATGTAAATTACAAGGTGATTGAGCCCAGATGAGCAACATGGCTTTTGCCATGTCTTACAGAGGAAATTTAGATAGAGAAGTGAGTACCTGTTTTACTTCATCATGTGATACACTAAATGCAGCCCTTAGCAGCAGTAGCAGTTGCAGAGATCCAGCTTAATTCTTTTTTCATTCCACATAAATTTGTTGGGGGGAAAAAAAAAGCAGAAAACCTAACATTAGACTATTATCTAAAATCCCATTTTTCAGCAGTCCCAAAACTGGATGGAAAAAGCAAAAGAAGAAAATCAATTTAATTTCTCTAGAATTTTTCAGTGTCCAGCATAGATTCTGGTGCTTGTCTCTTCACATGATTTGAGCACAGACACTAACAGTGAAATTCATCACAGTCACCATCTGTCAGTGCCGTTATCATGGTCACCCAGATGATCTCCATGGAAGCAGAGTAAACCATTCCTTGTTACTTCTTTGTCTGCTGCTTGTGGAGATGGGCACCATGTCCATTCTCCTTCTCCTCTTGTATACTCATAAAAATACAAGGCAGGATCTACTTCTTCAACTTGGTTTTTATTTGACTTCTGAACCTTAGCTAGACTGATACTGAAACCTCACTTCTACTCTCTGCCTGCATTCAGAGTTCTGTTGTCATTATTCAGCCTTCATAGGATTTGATTCACGGTTTACACAGTTTCCTGATGTGACCAAATATAACTGTAGGGTAATGAGGACATAATCTGCAAGAAGATAAAGCAAGAAGAATAATCAGTGGCAGGGAAAATATATGTATTTATTCTTGAGAAATTTGGTCATAAGGTTTGAATCTGGCAGCTTCCAATTGCCTTTTCTTCTGCTCAATACACTGTAGATGCTATTCACATACAGACTGATATAGCTGATGTTTTTAAAAATGTGAAGCAGTTTGGCTGTTACATTTATATTAGATAACTGCTCCAGTTGTCAATAATTTACTGCACTTTTAATTTTATATTTGGCCAGATGAATTGAAAAATGATAACACTATCACATGCATAAACATGTATTGAGTTTCAGAGATTTATCTAGGAATTTCACATCAAGGTTTGATCTCAAATGAGTGCAGAAGCCTTACTTTACAGGTCTCAGTTCCAGCTTTCATAGTTCAGACTGCCATATTCTTAGAAATCAGACTAGGCACTTTGTGGGACCACTGAATGTTGTTGGTAAACGAAAGCTCAGCTGGTGATTTTACCATTAAGTTAAAAGGATGCTTTCCACACTTCAGTGCAGCAGATTTAGAAAAAGAGTAGAATGACAGGCAGTGAGACATACTGTCATTAAAATGAGTAATGGGATTTTAAAAAGTAGAGCTACACGAGACCACGAAAGCATTATTTTGTCCACCAGTCATCTTTACTTCGAAGGTCTTCCTATGCCAATCCTGACAGGTGCTTGTCTAACCTGTTCTTTACTTCCCATACTAGAAATTCCACAATCTCTGGGTAATCTGGTCTAATACTTACATTCTTACCCAGCTAGCTACTAAGGCCTTGCAGAGAATCCCAACTGAGTTAAACTTCAGAAAAAAATTTAGAGGCCTTAGTTTTGAATTCATACACTCTCCTGAAGATAAGCAATTTACATTTACAACACAGAGAGAGTTACATCATAGTAATTATCAAACTATTAAGAGAATCAAAGTCAACAGTCGTTCTTTATTTGCAAAAAGTAAAATTATATTGGACATAAAATGTTTGCTCATAAACCTTTAGAAAATCATTGTGCAACTCAGATTTCAGTAAGCCTTGACAGATGGAGAATATGCAATGGGAAAATAGTGGAAGTTAGGTGAACACCAGAAGTAGCAACAGTCTTGTTTGATACATATTTCCAATGCATATGATTTTAAGTGACAGTGGAAGTTTTCATATGACAGGAGACCCAGGATATTCTTCCATGTAGAATTTTTCTATTTAATGAAGTGAAAAGTCCAGCCTTTTTCTTAGTTGGAGCATTTGTAAGACTCTCCTTTACTCATCTATTTTTTTACTTAAGACTTTGGAGAAAGTATTTTTAACCTAAGATCTAGTAAATTTGTTCAAATTTAACATGCAAATATGAGAGGAGCAGGAACATATAAAGGGGAGAGAGGAAGAACAAACCTGCAAACAATTGTGTATCTCATACAGGCAATAGATTAGCCTATTTTCAGAATACATACAAGTAAACATTTCTTCATTTTAGGATAAATGTAGGGAGGGAAATTTCAGCCTTTAAGCAAAAAAATACAATATTTAAATTTAAAACAGATGAACTTACAGATGAATACTAAGTGAAGTGGTGAGATATGCTGATCAGCTGCCACTGTATTTGCAGATACTTAGCATCTCATGAAAAGAGCAAAAAAGGTCTATTCAAGTTGCAGTGCTCAGCTAGATAGAAAATCTGTAGAATGTTAGCTCCTGCTGAAGTTAGTGTGAAGTGGCTGCAGTATGCCATACTGAACTGAGCCTTCATTGGCATCAGACTCCTCACTCTGGTCTGTAATATTAAAAAAAAAAAATAGGAGAGGTATTGGAGCATGACTTGACTCTAAGAAGCACCTATAAAAGATCTCTTGCATTTGGATACAGCATTTCCCTCCAATAGAAACAAGCTGAAAGCAAAATAAGAGAGGAGGATCAAGTGTCCAGGTTCAAAGCTGAAGAAAGTATTCTCCCTACTAATATATTAGCTCAGAATCAATTCATTGTGACAAAACCAAGTCCTTACAATACTGGCAACTTGGATTAACTGCAGTATGCACCTGTAGTCAAAGCAAGAGGTACTTGGAGACTGTTTATGTAGACAGATCACTTTTCAAAGTTGCTTCTATCAACTGATGGGCTGTATTTTCATAAGCAGACTGAAACTTTAGGTCCGAAATAAAACGTGATACCTCTAACTACCTGACTGTGCCGCCAATTTCCAAAAGTTTACTCACCCATAGTCAAGTTAATATGCACTTAAGAACCTATACCCTTCTGCCTGTTACTACTGCACAAACCTCTGACCTTTCCATCAGCATTTTAATTGTATCAATTCTTCCCATAGCTCGCTCTCTAGGCCAGTGTAGAAATGGATAAACCTCATTCTGAGAATTCAAAACCTTGTGTTCTTTGGTATTTTTTCCACTTCACTGGCTTCTTTTTTCTTGTCAATGCATATTTTAACCTACACACAGAGAACACTGTATACTCCGTAATAGATGTTAACAGTTATCACCCCATGTGCAAAGTAAGGACAGGGCTACAGAGGAAAGTGCAGACAGATGTGAGTGAGCTCTGCATGTGCTCTTGATGAGCTGGACATAAGCCAGTGCTCATCTGAAATCCTTATAGCTCCATTAGCACAATGCTCTTCACAAGCTCAGGGAAGATGCCTCAGCAATGCTTTTAGCTCAAGCAGGGCACCAAGCAAAGTCAGAGCTACCATGTCTGACCACCTGGAAACACAGCCAGAGCACAGTCTCAGTTGTTTCCACCTGTACATGAAGCAATGCCACAGGGCTATGTGCAAATATTCTTCAGTTTCTTCAGTTTTACAAGTCATTGTGTGTATTGGAAAACTTTCTGAATTTATACATACATTGCAATAACATGCAGTTATTCAGCTTTCAAAAGCAGCCCTGTGAGATTGCACAGAATCAAATTATATTTACAAAGAGCTAAACACTGGCAGCAAGGAGCCATGGATGCTTAATTAACAAGATATATGTGTAGCTGAAAATACAAGAAAAGCATGACTTACTGCAGAATGTCCCTAAGATTGACTTCTAGGAGTTTAACTGCATGGGTGAACTTGCAGAACTAAGGTCCTTAATGCCTTTCAGCTGTACAAGAAAAGCTCTAAAGGAGCGGAATCAAATCCAAGTTCATTCACTCACTATTACCAGCATTGAAAAGACAAGCTGTTAAAGTTATACAGCATACAATGGGAATAAGAAAGCCTTAGTGCCGATAAGAACTGCAAACTCAAGCAAAACCTTTTTAAGCATGAGTGAATAGACCTTTTCTCCTTTCTCTGGTATTTCTGTTCTCTCTCCCTTCAAAGAGTGCATGCTTGCACTGGTTTGCCTTATATTACATTGTACACAAATTTGTTCATTTTAGATTACCACAATGGAGAGCAACCTGAAGACGATAGAAGAGGAGAACAAAGTAATTGAACAGCAAAATGAGTCTCTTCTTCATGAATTGGCCAATTTAAGCCAGTCTTTAATTCATAGTCTAGCTAATATCCAGCTGCCACATATGGTAAGTGATTGAGAGCACAAGTTAAGGAATTTGGCGATCGTCAGTTCACCTCATACAATAGATACCTTTTTTTATGTTTATTTTTCATCAACCAGTTGGATATTTGTGGTAACAGCACTGAAACCATAGAGATACATTTAACTGCTAACAGACATGGAGGGCCTGTTCCAGTGTATCCTGTAAAATTAAGTAAGAACTAAATAGGCT
>WEKY01048212.1:55179-66316 GCA_013390045.1 Picathartes gymnocephalus
ACACTTTTTTCAATAGATTGAAATTGATCTCTGGGCAGACCATTTAACCCAGCTGACTGTAGACTTGATTTTAATTACCTCTCATGAATGATAAGGAATAATTTGGGGATTCTCCAGATTCACTGACTGTACATTGAAAATCACTCCTTTTGCAATTGCCTCCAAAAAGCATGATCAGGACAACTGTCTGGGAAAGGATCAAAACAGAAAAAAAGAAGCTGCAGAACAAGTAAACATGGTCAGTAAGAAGCAAAAGAAACAGGACTGTGAGACCATCAAAAATGCAGGCATATAAAATGGAGCAAGTAGCCAAAAAAAGATAGGAACACTCGTGATGGGATAAAGCACAGCTCTTTGAAGAGAGAAAAGAGTGCAGGCTACAGTGGAGCTATGGAGGATGCCACAGGCATGCCAAGTGGATGTTTTTCAGAAGTAATTAACATTTTTCTGATATTCAGCTATTGCACTTACTCCTTGATTTTGCATTACACCCTGGACCCTGCCTTGTCCAAAGGTTTTACTACTTTTGCTACATGATTAAGGCTGCCAATGAGAGAAGCTTTAACCTTAAATTAGCTTTAGATGCATCTTGCTTTTGTGATCTGAAAATAATAAAATTAAGACTGAAAAGTCAAAGTGCTTCACTGAAGACAACCTGATATTCTGTCTCTTACTGCACACCAAACATTAGGGCTGCACACACTGACATTGAGCACATGTCTGAGGAGCAACCCACTGTGCTGTGGAGCTGAGTGATGAAGTTTCTTTCTTCAGCCCTGTAACATCTGTATGTTGGGTGACCTGGATTTGTGGGTACCTGTTACTTTGCTCAAGCACCCACTTTCCATTTGACACTTAAAGAAAGTGAGTATCCCCCTGAAGGACAGAACCTTGGTCCAGGTTATCTTCTTTGTCAGATCTTGTAGCCCTACATGAGGATTTCCCTTGCTTCTGGCTCCTCTGGTGATGCTTGTCCTGCTATTCCCTCACCAGTAGCTCTGGGGCTGCCAGCACTGAGTGGTCCCAGAGGCAGCAATACCTGCAGCAGCTTCAGGGAGAGCAGCAGCTGCAGCAAAGACTTCACTGGGGTGACTGCAGCACTAACTGCTTCAAACTGTGCTTTAGAGACCACTTGTAGTTTGGATCCTTTTCTGGGGTAATTTGTTATGAAAATGAGGCATAAAGTTATATACAGCCATTACTTAGGAACAATACAAGAAGCCGTATGTTTTTTCCATTTTTTTGTGGTGGTGATGAGATGGCTGTGGTTATTTTTAAATGGGTTTGTTACTTCAATTAATATAAGTAAACGTGTAAAATTCAATGGTATCTGAGCAGTATGCAGCTGGGAAATAATGTGGCTTATAAAGAATGAGCTATTCACTGACCCTTTTAACATATGGAATTGCTTTTATTCAGTTCTTCACTGACCATGGCTTTTATAATGAGAGAACGGAAGTGTGCAAGTCATTACTGGATTTACACATTAAAGAGATGTTAACAAAATGAAAACAGATTTTCAGACAGAGATCGTTTTCTGTATGGACCATGTTGTCCTTGCTTGAGACATTTTTTCTAAAGAGATTATTCTCTACATGCATGAAACTATTTAATTTTTTTCTTGTAACATTAACATGAAAGACTCATGTGTGCATATGTGCATATAATCTTAAATTGTGAAGTGTGGCACTTCACAAAATCCAAAATCATGCCTTGGAGCCCTAAGACTCTGCCCAGATGGGTGCCCAAGATGTGTGAACCACATTCATACTTAAGCAGATCATTGTTAACACCTCCACCAACATGTTCAGACCTAGACAGAAGTAAGGTCTTGCTCAGATATGAGTAATAGCTAACCTTTATTGCTAAAATGGATATTTCACCTCTTCTGACTACACATGGCATGATACCTATTTACCTCTAGGTTCCCAGATACATATGTAGAGTTAATCTCTGATTAAAAATGCTGATACCCCAAAACTTTACGTTTCCTATGAAAAGATGGAGAGCCTTTCTATGCTATACCTCTTGGACCAAGAAAGAGTTTTATCTTCATTTCACTAACTTGTTTACTTTCAGTAAAATACAAAAAGAAAAGTTTACAGTAAAATCTAGTTTTGCTGCTCCTTCCAGGAAAATGTCATGGCAACAGTAATAGCAGCAAATTTAACCATTTCAAACCTATTCAGGAGAAACTTATTTCTGACAGGTGCCAATTGCTCTGATTCTCACCTGCTTAGTTATATGGTCCTTTAAAAAAAATGTTCTGAAATTCCCTTCCAGTTATTCCACTCTTTCTCATTTGCACCATCTATGGTTATCAGAATACCTGTGAGGACAATTTCTGAAAATTACTTAAGCTGAATTTCTACCCCAGGAGGAAGGTCCACAATATACTATCCGGAAGAATAATTCATTTCAGGAGAGAGAAAAAAAATTATCTTTTTAAGAAATTGCATTTACTGTAGGACAGCTGATGCAAAATACTTAAAACCAAGAGCAAAATGTGGTATGTCTAAAAACAGATACAGCAGTATTAGCAGAACTGCTAAGTTTTTGTAGTCATAACTTGGATGACTGTATAATTTTAAGTCATTTTGAACCAACTGCCATGAGAAGGGAATCTTTCAGGGTAGGTGGGTAAGTAATCAAAAAGTGATAGCAATATTCATGGCAAAGGTTGCATCTCTCGTTGGATGTGCTGACTCAGGTGAGGCTGCTAGCAGTGCACAGGAGGTGATCTCATCTGTAGATAGGGATCATGGAAACCATTCCATGGTGCATCTTGTCCACACATGATCAGCAGCTGTCTGAACAGAGATGATCAGCACCTTGGGAAGTCATTGTTCTCACATGCTTCCCTTTGAAAATCCTGGATAAACCTTGATTTTTTGAACTGCAAGTTGAATTTACCCACTATTTCCTAAGGAACCTGATACACAGTTAAACACTCATGACAAACAAATCCATAGATAAAAGGTATAATAAAAAGGTAAAGTATATATGCCACCTATAATACTATATACTAACATATAGTAGCATATGTACTCATAATATATACTGTAATACCTATTAAATGATCTGTTTTAAATGTTCCAAGTGCTCTTCCTCCAAATCTCACTGCAGTCAAGAGAAAGTATGACTTCAATGAGCAGGACTGCAAAATGTGACTGTGGCAAGGTCCTGAACTAGCTTGGAAAAGAATCTGCCTAGGCTTTCTCTTCCAAAAGAGGACCAAAAATATTTTAATAAACACAGAAAAAGACAGGTTTTTAACAAAAACAGGAGTTTTATTTTTTAAACAACTAGAAGAGAAATTAAAGAGATTTTTCAGGTGTCCTCACGAGCTCCTTGCAAGCATGTCCTTGTTTCCAAGCTAACCAACAGCTTTCTGAGTCATTGGCTAAGCCCTGGTTTGTGCCCCCTGGTCCTAGGAGGCTCCTCAAACCCTCTCTGAGAAGTAATTCCACCTGTCTGCTCCAAGTCTCTCAACCAGTAACTGCTCTGGGCCCCCGCGTTCACACAAAGGAGCAACCCTTGTGCTTCTGTGCCACAGGGCTCCCCTTCCTTGGTATTTTTCAATAACACAAATTTATAGTAGTCAAATAAAATGAACACTGTGACTCAAAAATAGAAATGGAATTAGGAATAACTCAAGCACCTTCTAATGTTCTGTTTTTTAATCTAAGACCTAAAAACCTTGTGCATTGAAGAGAAGGGACAGGGAAAGCATGACGAAGAAGGATGAAAAAAAAAGGTTTGAAATGGAAAAATAATGGCTGTGTCCTTTTAATTCTGGTGCCTCTGAAAAAAGTTACAAATAAATATTAGAAGTATGTTGTTCCTGTTGGTCTTACAAACGATACAGGGATTTCTTTTTTTTTTCCATTTAAGGGCTAGTATTTTGTACTAAAATGCCTGCCAGCTCCCAGCTTCTTAATAGATACTTGTTAAAGGGGACAAGGTCTGTTTCTCCAGAGAATAAGATATCTTAATTGCACTGGGGTTTTCAAATACTTTGCTTTTTTGATAAAACAAACAAAAAAAGCAATTAAAAATCAAACAACAACCCTGTCTCTTTTGCCCTCATTACTACCTAAGAGCTGTTTTGGCTGTTGTTCTGCAATGAGAGTAAGAATAGAATGAGAATTGGTAATGAAAGAAAAACAAAGAAAACCAGAAAAATCAGCAGAAAAAAAAATATAGAGTTTACTAATTTTCCAAAATTCTTCCACCTAATCTTCAAATTATAAGGATAAATAATAGAGCCTTAATTAATATTTTAAAGATATTGCCACTTTCAGTGAGAACTGGCTGGGAATAAATTATGCTTTCCCCAAGCTATACAAAAAGAGAGAAAGGAACCAAACTAGCCAAATGTCCATTTTGTGGGTGAGATGGGACAAACTGATGAGTGGAGGCCAGTGGAACATGTACAGCAAGGATTGTGGAGAATATGATTACTGTGCGACTGAATAGAATTGTACAATACAATGATTTGCATGCAAAAGGTGCCCATATTGCTACAGGTTTTAGTAGTAGATTTTTTTCTCCCCTTGTTTCTTCAGCATGCTGTTTTGCCTACTCTTAGCTATGTCTTGCATCTGGAATGGCTGTTTTGCTCTCTTGGCAGGTTATTATAAATTCAAGGGCCAACAGGAAAAGAGCATGGCTGCAAACATGGTATTTCGGTCGTGATACCTGAGTTACAAAGCAAGACCACGCTTTCACTTCCAGTGTAACAGAGTTGGCCCCCTGGGGCAAAGAAGATTGTTTTTTGTTCTCTTTTTAGTACTTACTTGTTTGCATTCCTGTTCACAGGATTGTCTTACTCTCTAAAATGACTTAATTTAACCAGAGACTCTGTAACAAGCAACAGAACATCAAAGGTGACTAAAGGAGGAAGATCAAACAGCAATTAGTCAATCCGGGGAGCAATTAGAGGACACTGAAAGTGCCCTGAGGGAGAGGACAGGACTGAGCTGGCCCACCCTAGTTGAACAGTCCTATTGGCTTTGATCAGCCTGGAAAGCTTAAGGGAGGTCTGTTGATAGCCTCAACCTCAGGCAACCCAGCTAAACACACCTTCTTGCCTCTTGGCGTACCCTGGTATTTGACCCGAAAGTTTTAGAAACTGCATCTTTCTGGTATATTATTTTTAAACACAAACATCTATATGGAAAAGTACATATTCTTCTAACTATTGCTTCTGGTTTTCTAAAGACCTTTGTTAAACTATTACTCCAATCAAACTATGGTAAATTTATTTTGCCCCAGAAAAACTGTTGCATTTCACTGGAAGCTAAGGTCATGATGAATGGAGCAGACAATCCCTGTCCCAGATTGTGTCACACTGGTGAAGTTGCTCATGACTCACCCTTTAGGCTTGTGAGGCATCTTGCCCAAGGTGGTCGCCGGGGCTCAGCTATTGTTAACAGTGAGGTGTCATTGCCAGAGGGCAGGTCAGGTGATCAAAAAACCAGATGATGCCTGGAGGGGATATCTGAAGACCTGGCCAGCCTTCTACTGAGGTAAGGGCTATCACCAGCAATCTCTCATAGTAGTCATGGCTTTGTCTAGTCAAATCTTTAGGACCTCTCAGAAAGACTATTCCCAGCATTTCCACATAACCTGGGCCAGTGGCACACTGCCATCCTAGTAAAAAATATTTTTACACAATATCTAACCTAAATTTCTCAAACCACAATTTATAACCATTACACCTATATCACTGTTGTTATATCATCTGTCACTGCAAAAAATGTCTTTGCTTTATCAGTGTTTGTACTTTCTCTTCCAAGTGTCACAGGTTGCTGTTGGATCACAACTACCCTGCTCTGGAGAGTTGAGGGGCATTTGTTCTCACTGCCTCCAGGACCCTTCCTAGGATTTGGTATGCCCATGGCTGGGGCCTGCCCCTCCTGCCAGCCAGGAACAGGGCAGCCAGCCCAGGGCATCAAGCACCTCCCTGAGGACTGGGATGACCCAAGGCTGGGTCAGGATTTTGACCTGTGGGCTGGGATTGGGACGAGGCCCACAGGGGAACTGGTGTCTGGCACAGCCCTGGGATGTGTGGGCAGGGCTGTGGGGATGGGGATGGGCTGAAGCCAGGCTGGAAATGGCAGTTTGTTTAAAAGTAGGTCTGCTTGCCCTCACAGGGACTCTGGCCTTTTCCACAGCAGCTCCCTCTGCCCAGGGACCAGCTCTGCTATTTCCAGACTGTCCCAGCATCCCAAGAGCCAAGCCCCCAGACTCAAGGCGCCCAGGATCAACCCAGTACCCAGCTGGGAAGCGGGCACAGTCCCACAGCATTCATCTGTTGTCAGAGAGAGCATTTGGTTTTATTTATGATTGCAAAACCTATGGCTGATGGCTCTGATCCTCTGAAGCCTCCAGGCACAGCTGCAGAACAAATCATAGCCTGGAATCTCTTCTGGGTGAGGTATTTCCTCAGCGTAGTCAAGGGATTAAACTAATAACACCCAATTTCCAGCCATGCTGATATTAAAGAAAATTACTCTCTGGGAAACCAGGAGTTCATTGGTTCAAGTACATTTTCCTTTGGGAAAATCTCTTCAGGGGAGTTTTCTTACTTTCCGTTATCATCACAGGCAAAGTCTCCCATTGTATGTCGGCTGCATTTTAAGTGGCTTGCCAAAGCAGGGTTTAATATTACTTTTTTTAAAATTTAGTATTTTTCTTAGCATATAATTTTAAAAGCCAGAAAGATAAAACCAGGTTATCCTCCTGTGCTATCTATTTTTCAAGGCTGGCTTCACTA
The DNA here is from genome assembly GCA_013390045.1 of Picathartes gymnocephalus. NCBI lineage: Eukaryota > Metazoa > Chordata > Aves > Passeriformes > Picathartidae > Picathartes > Picathartes gymnocephalus. Next base: position 61,961 of record WEKY01048212.1, read on the forward strand.
GCCAGTGCAGGTTGATAAGTGTTTTACTGCTACTGTGTTACCTGTGAGAGTTGTGTGGAATCAAACCAAAGGAATTAGGTCTAATAGATCCTTATTGCACTGTTGGTGAAAAACCAAGCTTATGGTTTATTTTCCTAAATATCAGATAAGGGGTAAGCAAGATCCATTTCCTGCATGTAACAAACTGTCCCTTTGAAAGAGAGGACACATTAAAATGCATTGGCTGAAAGAGCAGAAATATGTGGCAAATGTAAGTAATACTGGCTCTTTTAAGATACAATAAGCATCTTTCCTTGAACACATTCACTAGCACCAGGTAGTCTGGTTGAAGTGAAGATACAAAGATAATTTGGAAGACAACCTTTTCCTTTTTTTTTGTCAGTCACAGGAATTTATTATTATAAAGAAACTAACAACACTTGTTCAGGTGTCTGAAAGTCACCAGGCAAGTGAAGTTACCCAGCACATTCCACAGCTAGGCACACTCTTGTTCAAACTTGGAGGGAACCTTTTTTATAATGGAACCAGGGAAGGAATAATTTCCTCCATAAATTCATATTATATTCAGAAAAGAAGAATGGCAGCTTTTAAAGATATTAACAACATTACTATCCCATCTGAGAGGAAGAAGGACTTGTGAGTATGTGGAGACAATGTCCCCAGTCTTCTTTGCTGTGCCAGCAGGCATACTAAACCCTCAAATGCCCATGGTCAGAGAAGTTACATTGCCTCTGACAGATCTGGCTGTGAAAATGCACGAGGTGTTTCAAGAATGATATATCAGAGTATAGCCTAAGCTTTCTTGGATGGTTGAGAAATGCTTATGAACAAGCATTTAAGAATTTTAATAATTGCATTTAGCACACTTGCTGACGTACCATCCAGCTACCCCCTGATATTCACTTTGCATATATAATAGAAATAAAAGGTAAGATTATATGCTTTCAAAACCAGTTTGAGTTTTGTTTCTGCCTTTAAAAAATTAACAATCACATGTGTTTAATCTTTAGATCCCTGTGCTGGTATATTATAATGAAGACACTTTAAATATAAGTTTCTGTGGTGCTTCATTAGCAATTTTGTCAATCTGGTCCTCTTAGTTGTTACTATTATTATTGACCAAAAAGTTCTAATTAATAAACCAGGTAATGATTCAGTGTCTGCTAAAGACGATGCAAAGCATTTTCGCTGTCAGGTATCTGAAGATCTGTTGAAATGTCTTGAATGTCTGATTTTATATCCAAAGATAGAATGTTAACATGGAGATATAAACTAAACTGAAGAGGATTTGAGTATATATTCCTTATACCTGAATTTTTAGGGAAACGTAAGATAAAACTATTTGATCTTTTAGAAAGTTTTTTTTAGTATTTTAGTAAAGCAAAAGCTATAAAACTAAATTAGTGATATGGAATAAAACCACCAAGTGGCAGTATTTGACAAAAATTTGAGAGATGGATAGGAAACTTTTAAAAGCAAGTGGAGATTTGCACTATATCTAACTATAAGGTAATCACTTCTGCTACATTCAGAAAGAAACATATCTCATTTCCAGTGGGGTTTTTTTTTTGTGGTTTTTTTGTTGTTGTTGTTGGTTTTTGTTTTTGGTTTTTTGTGGTTTTTTTGGTTTTTTGTTTTTTTNTTGGTTTTTTTTTTTTTTTTTTTTTTTTTTTGGTTAGATCAACTCTTCAACTAGAGAAATTGGAAACAGAGGACAAATTTCCCATGGATATCTATATGCAGGGTCAACAAAAATGACACTGCACATTTTATAAAAATTCTTCTATAAAAACTGGCTAGGAATAGAAACATATATCAAAACCATTTGGAAGTTTTATTTATCAGAAACCTTCCCTGCCACCAATTTAGACTAGCATGCAATGAGTAATAAAATCATACAATTATAGAACTGTTTAGGAAAAGACCTTCAAGATCATTGATCCCAACCATAAATGTAACATCTCATTCTTTAGACTTTTTTTCATGCCTTGCATTCCACAGGGCATGAAAGAAGTCTAACTTAAACAACTTATGAGGCATCCCAAGAGCCTGAAAGTTATAAGTAACAAAGAAAAGGGCAAGAATGCTATAGCACGTGTTACACCTAAGTTGCCTAAGGACAGTGAGAGTATTTATACACTTTTGTTCTCATTATCAGAATTACATGTATAATAGCACAGATACTTCTGAAGCATAGTGCAATAGTCTATCAATATTCCAAATGCTAAAAACTTTTCAGAACAATTTTAATTTCCTACAGAAAACATAATTTTAACTATGTACTTTATTTCTGAAAAACAAAACATCGTCAAGCACCAAAATTACTCAAAGTAAACTGTCATCATATTTTCCTAAATGCTATGAATATCCCTATTTGGTGCTATCTCTATGTTACTCTGTTTAGTTATCTAACTCAGATGCTAACAGGTGCTGCAGGATGACAGATTTACAGCTGCCAAGATGCTCTAATGTGAGTGGCATTTCCGCAACAAAAACTTACTTGTGCCAACATTTGCACTTTGTAGGTCAAAAGTGCCTGAGGTTCTCCTGTCCCAGGAAACAAATTTAATTTTCAGATTAAGACATGCTTATATCCCAACACTGATCACAAGTGCAGAGGAGGTGATACACATAGCAGCTGCTTGCTAAATTGACATTGAGGTGATGAACTTTTTAACCTGCTTATTCTGTAAATTCTCCTCTGCTTCAGACTGGTATCCTCTGCTGTAAAACAGCTGATGTGGATGTATATGTGTTTCTGCGCAACTTAGTATGTTGAAATAGAAGACTAAGCCCAGCCCTGCAACAGTGTTTAGAAATGCATCCAATTTAGAAATGTATCTAACCGGTAAGAGTCTTCTAGGAGTCTCTGACCACCCTAGAAACTCAGTAATCATACTAATGGCATGTCAGTAAGCCTCCCTTATCTCCAGACAAAGATTGAGCCCACAGGCTCCTAGTTAACCACTGGGGTGGTGAAGGATCTTCTAAAGGATTCAGGACTTCTTAGAACACAAACCCCACTTCTATACTTCCATTAGCTAACTACATTTTTAAGATATAAGCAGTTGTGTTGCTTTAGAGAAGGAGACATAGTGACTCATAAAAAACATAGTCAAGGATAATGAATCATCTCAGTGTATTTTAATTCTGGGCCCATTAGTGATTTCCAGCATCACAGCAGACTTCCAGGCTCTGATTTTCTTGATGAGGTATTTGACTTGATGTTAAGAAAAAAAAAAAAGTGTCCAAAAGTCATTCCCAGACTCATGGGCTAAACACAAGTTTTCACATTGAGATTCAGCATAACAGAATCACAGAATGGGTAAGTTGGAAGGCACCACAATGAGTAAGTAATCTGGTCCAACCTCCCAACTCAGGCGGGGTCATTCTGGAGCACACGGAACAGGATTGCATCCAGACAGTTCTTGAATATCTCCAGTGAGGGAGACTCCACAACCTCTCTGGGCAATCTGTTCCATGAATTACTATAGTTAAGTTTTAGACAAGAATGGCCTCTACATTGTTCCTTGAAGAAAAAGAGATTCAGGCAATGCTGCAGAAATGCCATGGCTTATTTCTGGGGTGGAACTGGGGGTGCTGACATCCATCATTTTTAAGAGAATGCGTTGTTCTTAGACCTAATAGGTTAGTTGTGATCACTGTTATTTTCATCATAGAAATGATGTGCCAATGCTCAACTGGGATAGGCAAAGGGTTGGAGAAAAGGTATTGATCTGCTTAGGACCGACAGACATCACGTAAGAATGGCAGAGTATTTAGAGCAATCTTAGAAATCTCAAAGGCAATCTAGTTCTTTGTTTTCAGGCAAGATTTGTTTTGAGTCTTAAGAACATGTGAGCTGTGGCGGCAAGCATTCTTTTAAGAGACATTCTAGTGGGTCCTGTTATACCTCCTTGCCTGTGCACCCACCCAAAACCACCAGAAAGTAACTCAGGGCAAATCCAACAGATTGTCCTGGCTCAGTAGTCACAGTTGCAGCACTCCCAGGGGGCAGTCCAAGGGTTGTGTATGTGGGTTTTCAAAGCAGAGCAGAAATGGAAATTGGCTTGTTGGAGTTGCTTCTTCCCATAAGGGTTTCTCTTTTTGTCCTCATCTTTTCTCTTTGCTTTCTGCTCTCCTTTTCTGTCCTTACCCTTTCTTTCCCTTTCTCCGCTCCCGTCATTTTGCCTTCCTTCTCTCTTCTCGCGAAGCGCAAGCTGCCGTCCCGCTCAGGGGGTGCCTTCACGCCCTCCCTTCCGAGCAGGGGGGAGCAGCAGCCGGGGTGGCGGGCGGATGGCCGGCCGCAGCCCGAGCCCGGCGCGGCGCTGTCCCGCAGTGCGTGCGCAGGGCGGC
>WEKY01048212.1:66643-98304 GCA_013390045.1 Picathartes gymnocephalus
GCTGCTCGGCAGTGGGGGGCTCTTCCCCCCCGCCGCCGCGCAGCCGCCGCCGCAGCGCGGGAGCGTGTGGTGCCCCAGCCGCTGCCTCTGCTTCCGCACCACGGTGCGCTGCATGCATCTGATGCTGGAGAGCGTTCCCGCCGTGTCCCCCCAGACCACCATCCTGTGAGTACCCGGCGGGGGCTGCCGTGGTGGCCCGGGGCAGGGAGGGGGGCGGACGGAGGCAGGAAGGGAGGGAGGGCAGAGGAGAAGGCGGAGGAGGGGATGGATACCTGGGGTGAGAGGCACTGGGGTGGGTGGCGGCGGATCTCTTTGTCAGCTCTTTGTCTGCGATCGGGGGAGGGGGCCGGACCCGCGGCGGTAGCTCTGCCCGAGGGGCCCGGGCGTCCCTGCGCTCCTCCAGGGCTGCGCCCGCCGCCCCCGGCCCCGCTGCCCGCTCGGCCCCGCGGTCCCTCCTGCTCGGCTCTGGCGGCGCGGGAGCGGCGGGATCGGAGCGGTGCCCCCGGTTCTGCGGGTTTCTTAGAGGTGGATGTTCTGCTTAGCTTGCGGGCGTTGTGTCCCAGCTGAGTCGTCCCTAGAAGGATTTAAGTACTTCCGTGGTAACCTGCTTAAAAGCATATTCAGGCGGCCGGGGGATCGACAGGGACATTGATGTCACTTTCTGCTCAATTCTTCGACATGTTGGGGATGCACGAGCAAACCGAGACCCAAACCCTGGGCTTGCTGAAAACTAACCCTGCTCGAATTCCTGCAGAGTCTTGTGAACATTAGTTAATAACCAGTTTTTTTAGTTCAGGCACAAGTGTGTCAGTTGAAGTGCCCGTCCGTTCGTCTGGTCACTGTTTTGGGTGGGATTGCATTGGTATGAAGTTCAGTATTGACAATGATTGACATTTAGTTCACATTGCTTTGACTGAAACAGTTACCCTTCCAGGCATATTTCCCTGCAATAAAGGCAAAGTTCCAAATGAACATAACACGCTATTTTGTTTCATTTCTTACTAAGAGGAACGGATTTGTTCCACTGACCTGCTTATATGTTAGTCGGGCTCAGAAAGCTCTTGGCACCAGCCCTGCCCTTCCTTACACACACATAGCCGTGGAAGCTAAGCAGAGCTTGGCCCTGGGAATTTTCTGCGGGGCCTCCTGTCATAAATTAACTTGTGACTTTGTCAGGTATTTTCAAAAGGGGTCTGTAAAGCCTTGCTGTGTTTCAGCTTCCAAGTATTATTTAATGTGAAGAGTACAGTCATTTAGCATTAACTGAGTCCCTCTTTGGCAAGAAGTGCAGGCTTTTGGCAGAATGGGATTAGTCCTGCAGTACTTGTAAACCTTTTAGGGAACAGTACAGGAAGTGGGTGGTTAATGTTTCTTACATTTGAAACAAAGTACATTTACAGAACACTTTTTGCCTTGAGATTGCAGGAAACCGTAAAGCTAGTTTTGTGAATCATCTTAAATGTAAAAAAAGAAATGTCTTAGAGTATGCAGTCAAGTCTTAATGGCTTGGTTTTGTCTTAAAGGTAGAAGGGTCTGCAGCAGCAGAAAGTATCAGATTAAACCTCGCCAGGGTGGAGCTCCCCTTACGGTGGGTATTTATAATCTTGCAGTCATTCAGAGGAGAATGTGTGAACAATGCAAGCATTATACTGGTCTAACCCCACTAATACATCAAATTGTCTAGTATCTAGTATTGTCATTCCAGTATAATGCAAGCTACCGTGCTGCAGATGTAATACAAAAGAAGTTAAAAATACGTTTTCAGCTTGACAAGGAATGATCCTTTTCAAAATCTGCCTGTGGATGACCAGCATTCTTCAAAACCTAGTGGTGACCTTACTTGTCATCTAGTAATGGGTATTATCCTTTCTGGACAACTGACTGGGGAACTATTATAAATAAAATAGGCATTATTACATCTGTAAATACTCAGTTACTCCTTCTGCTACAGTTCTGCTGAATGACTGTGAATGGAAAGGAGCCGGGTCAGAAGACAGTCAGGCAATATGAGTCTTTGGGACAAAGAACAATGGTACAATTAATTTAGTGATCCGTAGTTTGAAGTTACCAATCCTACATTAATAGCTTATCTATTTTATATGAAATGCCTACTTTGAGCTGTAGGATGGATATTACATGTCTGAAGTACTCACTGAATTACCACTCATTTTTTTTCACTTACCTTCGATGTTGAACTGCAGTTCTACACTGCAGTGTTACACTTCACAGAGGTAGCCCATCACCCACAGAGGGCTTTCTACACTCAAGAACAGTTTCTTTTTTAAGCATGAAAGTAAACAGTTATTTAATCTCTGGTTTGACTCTCACTGTTTGTCTTTCAAGTGGTGCCTGTATATTAAATGTATTTTCTTTAGTAGTGCTGTTGATGGATAATTAGAAATACTAAATTAATTCAATCGAACACCTTCCCCTTTCAAACAAAAATTTAGGAAATCCTGCCAAGTGGGGTTAATCCTGCTGGTGGGTTAAGTCAACTTTTACTGGCATTGATAAATCCACGTTCTCATCTGTTTTACTTCTTACTTATAACATAGATTGACTGTGCAAAGTAATTCTGTAAAAAAACATCGCCCTAAGTTTTTCTTCATTTATAAGTATTTTGCTGAGTACTGAGTCTGAAAAATGCCCCATTTTGGAAGCTGAGTTGACTTTGCTCTACTTCACATATAATTTGTTACATGGGCTAAAACAGCATGGGGCCCAGACCAATGGTGCAGCCAAGTGTTTTCCCCCACATATCAAAAATGTCTACTCCTAATCTCAGGCTCTCTTTTGAAAACTGTTCATAACATTACTAGTTGCTGACCTTGCCGGTGCTACTTCTGTCTGTACATTTTCTCACTCTCTCTTGCTTCTCCCACTTTCTGGCACTTCCCTGCTGCAGGCTGGGATCCATGGTTTAGATTGCTTCTGCAGGGTAGACTCTGCCAGCTTTGAAAGAGCTCGTGGAGCCTTACATAAGCATGCGGTTTCACCTGAGATGAGATTGTTACCTGGGCTCTTCATTGGACTAGGGCCAACATCCCCATCCTATGCTGACTTCCCTTAAAAATGGAGACCCGTGTACAAAATGGTTTGAAAAACTACTTAATGCCATAAATACAATAATGGAAATTTCATTTCATCTCTGACTAAATAAAGAGTGCTTTTATTCACAGATATTTCTGAAACATATTTATATTAAACCATTTAAACAGTTGAGGAATGTGAAATTCTGGGTATGCCCTCTTGCTGTCTCCTTCTCCTATAATTGTATGCTGTCTTAGATTTTTTAGGGGATTTCTGTGTTCTAGAGCTATTTCTTTTATGTGGTGTTGGTAGCTCTGATACGAGACCTTTGAATATTGATGCAATATGTTGCTATTTGTATCTAAATACAATCCAAATCCAAACCTGCCTACAGGACTAGCTACACATACTCAGACCAATACTGAAATTTGTTCACAGTTTTTCTTGGCAGCACCTCATTGCTCTCTTATTTCTTGCTAGCTGTACAAACATAATTGTATTCACTGCATTTGAATCTAACAGACTGAACAAGAAAAGAAACTAATGTTCTATTCATAGCAGAAGAGGTAAAAATTAATAAAAATAGTTATCATGAAAGAAAGTGGACTTGATTTGCACTGAGAATGACATGCAAATTATTGAGGAGAAGATTTAATTTTGAAATAAGTAATTCTGTATTTGCTATGTGTGATTATTAATTTGGGTCACCTGCATGTCTGCTATAAATAAAACACCTTTTCAATGTGCGAGTATAATTTTAAGTGATCAAACCTTAATAGTACTTCTTAAGTTACAGCCTTTCCAGCTGAAAACCTTTTGAAGGTAGGCTCTAAAATGAAATTGAGGGCATCTGTGTTGCTTGTTACTGTTTTTGTTACACGATTCTAACATACTCTCAACATTGGATAGTTTAGGGTGTATATTTTTTATTTACTCATTTATCAATGTATTTTAATTTCTGCTTTATAGTGTAGATGTCAAAGGGAGGAAAGGGGGTGGTGTTAGTCGTTTAATTCTATGGTGACTTTCTAGACAGCTGAGTAAGAAGTACTTACATTTTTTTCATCTCTCCATAAGAATTTTTGGTGGAATCTAATGTACGTTCATAATGCCAGTGAAAACCATTGTTGATGCTTCCAAGAGTATCTGTCTTAATACAATTTAAAAAACCACAACACTAAATTATACTAATCACACATCTATTTGGAGAATATGTGACTGACTCAAGAGGTAGGGGTAATGGAAATGTAATGACATTTTGTATTTCATTGTTGATTTGTGTTAGCATTATATCTCTCAGGAGAGGCATTTAGAAAAGTGAAATGGGTGATACGTGGGGACACTGTCACTGCAGGAGTCTCTGGGCTATTGTAGCAGAAATCTTACTGCATGCTGTTTACAGATCTACTATTTGAAATTATGCATTTTCAGCCGGCAAACCACCATCCCATTTTCATCTGAAAAATGTAAGGTCCTTGTGTTTGATTAGATCTTTGAAATCCTTTTAGAAAAATTCCAGTAGATTAAAATTAAGACAAAATAAAATAAACACACCTTTTCACTGTGAAGGGTGAAGGATTGCAGTCTCAAATGTGGACTGTGAGTAAACTTGATCACTTCATGGGTGAACATCAATTTGCATGTAGGAGTTAGTCTAGAGATAACACACCAGAAGATTTTATTCAAGATGCAGGGATTTGTACATACTTAATGTTAAAAAAAGAAGTACAGATACTGAAGATTTATTTGAAGGGTTTGAAAATAACTTAATACTGACACAGATATTGCCACTCCTGGCTGGGCTGCAAACTGCAATAGGTGCCAGTAATTATTTGCTTGAATGACACAGAACATGGGGTAAAGCACAAGATTATTTCAAGAAAAATTATCTTATGTCTTCCTTCATAGAAATTTTATGAACAAGTAAAGAATTCAATTTGAGATTAAAACACTTATATTTAGGTCTCTATCCGCAGGAGTTTACAGCTGTATTTGGTTTGTGAATTTCCCTTCTAATAACTCAGCCAGTACAGTTCATAGTGCCCAGAGCAGAACTCAACTCACTCAAAAGCGGGGACAGCTTTATTTGAAATAATTTCTAACCTCAGACTAGGTCCCTGTTGGGCTTGTGCCATAGCTACTTGCTCGCAACAGATGTTTCAGATAGCGTAGGATATCTAAATCAACAGCAGGCACCACTGGTCAGACAACTGAATTAGTTTGGGCAGTTCATTAATTTATTTGTGCCTTCTCCAGCATAAGCGTGTTGACTAGTCTTCTGTTGGCAATAAAAGGAGATTGAATGTCTGTATGTAGATGTTGATATTTATTTGTCTAAACCAAAGTTTAAGCATTTTTCAGATAAGAATGTTTTAATAGAATTTTCAACAGAGAGAAACTACTTGCAAAGAGTAGGCAAAGGGATTATAAACGATTTAAAAAAATTTACTTTCAAAGTATGTAAATTATTGCTAAAAGGAGAGTATTTTCTGTATCTGTATTTAAGCCCCATCCTGAGTCCCAACAAATCAAGTGGATACTGCAAAACATACCAGTCCTCCCCAGCAAAGCAGCTGTGGAGGGTGTGTAGGATGGAAAGCCTGCTGAAGCCATTCCCAGGCAGTCGGGCTGTACTGCTGATGGAATGAGCCAGGACCAAGGCATGAGTGTGTTAAGGAGACATTTGCAGAGCTTGCAGAATGCGTTTGGTCGTTAGCAGGGGGCAGAAGGGCACAGCGCTGATAGTGTTTGGCATTTACTGGGAGACAGGAGGCAAAGCTGCTGAGGGCTGCAACAGAAGGCCCAAACGAGTCTTTGCTTCGAGTCACCGGATTCACTGGTGGGAAGACATTTTTGTCATCTCGGCAGTATGCCAGCCTTCATCAAATTCTTTGTTGAAGAATGGGAAAACATATGGAACAAAATCATACCTATCATTTCCTGCAAGTATCTTAATGTACACTTAATGCAGTTATCAGAAGAATACATTGTCATATATTACAGTGAATAAATACAATTTCTGGTTTTTCTCTTGTTTTACTAAGATGTATTTTTGGGAAGTAAATTTGAGTGTTAAAATGCTAAATAAGTGTTCATTTATATAAAGATACCTTTAATAAGTAAACTCAAAGCTCTGTTTGACCTGATACCTGTTTTTTGAGGGTGATAGCACGGCTTATGAACAAGTAGACAGTATAGAGCAGCAGATAGTAGCTTATACCTATAATAATTTGCAGATAAGGATTTTCGGGGCTAAAGATATTTCCACATTTTATGTATATCTTGATGGATCTCTCCCCCACAAATTCTTTAATCTCTTTTTTTTTCAAATAATTTAGCTGTTAAGTTACACACATAATTGTCAGCGACAAGGAGTACTATACAAACTACATGGTAGAAATTGCTCCTTTCTCTTTGAATCCTGAAAGGTTTTAGCTTCACATAGTGTCCCCCATTTCTTCCATTGGAAGAGACAGTGAGTACTTGATCCCTCTCTATCATTCCAACGCCAGCCATGACTTTGTGATCTTTGATCCTAAGCTTTTCCATTCCTTTCTTTTTAAAGTCTTTTTAAGTCCTTTTCTCAGTGAAAGGTTGGTATTAATCTCTCATCATCTGGACTGTTGCTTTCCCACTCTGCTGTGTTTTGAGGTGAGGGAGTTGTATGTAACTTTGCCCGGTATTTGTATGGACAAATCTGGTATGAGGGCTAACTGTGTGTTTATAGAGCAGCATTAGGATGGTGTCTGTTTTTATTTTCTCTTACTTTCCTAATAATTCCTAACATGATACTTCCTTTTCTTGGAGTGTTTTTTTTTGTTTGTTTGGTTTGGGTTTTGTTTGTTTGTTTGTTTGGTTTTGTTTTTGTTCTTTTTTCATGGTCTAATAGCTTAAGATCTTGTCTGTAGGTTGTAGTGATCACTTCTAGGCCTGCTATTTTATTTGTAAACTTTGATTTTCTCCACATACAATATTTTGTATTAATACATGCATTAGATCTACATTTTAATAGCTGTTCATGGACTGTTGACAGGTCTTTTTGCTGTTTTTCCTAGGCAGACTTTGTTAAAATAGATGAATATCGTAAGTAAAACTTTGTTTTTTCTGTGGTTCATCACTCTTCCATTTAGGAATAAACTGAACAATGCAGAACTCAGCACAGCTCCCTGTGAAACTCTACTGGTGACCTTTCCCAACTACAAATATTCTCCATTTACTGCAAACATCCCTTCATATGCTCATCTGGACTGTGTGGAATATTTGCTTTATAGCTGTTTCAAAGGATTGTCTTCTAATTCCCAAAGCTTTGGGAGTTTGGACTGTTGTCAGCACAAGATTTTTTGTTTGCTCTACTGAAATCTTTTAGAAAGCTATAAGGATTATACAGATCAGTGGATTGGTTGGTGTTGTTGTCTACAGCTTCAGTTGAAAATCTCAGTTTTAAACATTTTTCTGTCTTTCTGATTATGTTTAACAGAGAGCTTCAGTGCCTCTGCTGTTACTCAGTATTCCCAAACAACAACACAATTAAAAAATGATGAGTTAAATGAAATTTCAGCATTACTTTAGGGAATTTAGGGGCAGGAGGGACATTGAAGAAGAAATTTTTGTGTAGCAGAGACAAGCATGGGATTACTCATTGGAAAGAGTAGGAGATGGATACTTGGACATGAGTAAATGTATTCTTTCTCTCCTAATTCCCAAAGGCAGCTGGTGGAAAAATAACAGGGAGATGCCTATCCTTACATCATCAGGAGGGTCTGGATCTGAAACACAGGGAGAGGAGTGCCTCACCTAAAACTGTGGTAAACACATGCCTAAGAGAAAAATATGATTAATAAATATTCTAACCTCCTCCATTTTCTGAGTAGCCCCTACTGATTTCTCTCCCAGGTGACGTCAGTGCTCATTAAGAGATGCCATGGGGATGTCATTAGCCTGCAGAAAACTTTGTCATTTAGATGTTAAATATATGTTAGGCCTGTCGCTTGTGCTTATGGATTACCTTGCAAATAAGCTAAGTTTAAACTGAAAGGTTGAAAGTCTAGCAGAAGAGAAAACTAGGAAATACAGCCAGTAAAGAACAGAGCTTGGCATGAAGATAGAAGGAAACTGCAGAAAGAAACCAAAATAATATAATAGAAGAAATTGATATTGCTATTATGACATGAAAAAATAGCAGACAGCTATTCAGGAAATAACAAAAGAAGAAGAGAAATAGTGCATTATGTTTAAAATTGCATAGTATTTTATTTTTTTTAATTATGAAATGGCCTTTACAGGAATGTTTTATTGTGTGTAATGGGTAAAATGAAAATGCTAGATTAGTGTTTTGAGACTCCAATTCTATTTTGAACAACTGAAAAACAAACTAAATTTTCATCCATCTTGAGTCATGTTTTAATATGGTATTTTTTCAATTATTTCTTTTTGGATTCAAATTTCTGAGACTTTCAAAGCTTATTGTAGTTTGTTTACAGTATTTTGTGATCAAATATTTTGTACACTCTAGATCTCATCTTGCAGAACTTACGCAGAGCTTTATATACATGAGTAACCCTAGGCTTCTGCTTTTTCCTGGACATGGACATTTGCTGAGTCTCTTTCCAGCAAATCAAAGTGTTTACATCCTTATAGGATAAGACTTCACTTACAGAAAATATCCATTTATAAAGGTGACATTTAAAAATCTATATCATGCAATCTAAACATTTATAGTTGCTTGGCTTTCTGGTGAAGTTTATGTATAAAAAGAAGTTAGTGTTTTAAATACTTGTGTGTATGTGTGTGTCTGTATATTTATATATACACATGCTGTACGTAATGTGTGTGTATATATATATATAGTCAAAGGGAAACAATTGAGTTAAATTGTCTTTATCATTTGTTCCATTTGGATTCAATAAAAGAAAACCCAAACCAAAACAAAAATAACTTTAAAGGCTTTCTTATTGCAAATGTGGGCAAGGTTTCAAGACAATCCATAGAGATGGTGCAATGAGAGCTGACTGAGTTGGAACAGAATGACTCAAATATTTCCTTTTCCTTCCTTTGCTTATCATGCTGCCAAATTCGATTCCTTTTTGGAATGGCATTATTACTATTGCTAATGAGAGTCAAGTGATTCTTTTAAACAGAAAATTGAATGTTTATTAGAAATAACAAAGAGTCTCAAAATCTTGAGAAAGACACATGAAGGAGAGATTAATGTGGTCTCTCATCTTTATGTCTTTTAGTTTAATCTGTATTTACAAAGATAAGCAAAGTTTAAGACATGGAAGAGTTTGTGCAGTACCTGGCAGGGTTTCTTGAAAGCATGTGAAAGTTTGTAGAATGAAAAGTGTGAAGGTTTGTGCAAAGTATTGTTCTTAGTTTTTTTTCTGAGTTGTTTTTTAAGTTTTGCTAAGAAAAACAATGAGCAAATGTATTTAACTCCAAATTAGTTTTACTGCCTGTGACATTGCTCCTTTTTTTTTGTGATCTGTTGTTCTAACTTTCAGATTTTTTGTTCTCTTTCTAGTTGCCACTCCCTGTATCTTTCGGAAACATTTTCTTTCAGCATTCTTTCCCCTTAAATCACTTATTACAACAGACTGCTGGTCTAAAAAAGGAAAAATATTACTTGGTACACAGCATTACCTTAACTAATGACTGGTTTTGGTAAGCAGGATGATGACTGCTAAGTGTCAAGCTCCTTGCACTGAGTTAACCTGACTGGATTTAATAACATTTTATTAGCTATATTGCTGCTGATATCCTTTGTTGTAGAAAAAATATAGAATAAATGAGTCCTTGTGTGCTTGACTTATGTCTAGGTAGTGTGAGCATCGTGACTGGGGCAGCATGGAATTCAGCGCAGACTTCTCAAAACAGTTGAATTCAGAGGCTTATAGCCTCTGTACTAGGTCCACCATGCTCTACAGAAGAAAATATTTCACTTTTACATGATTTCAGTTGTCCACTTTAATATACAATTTCACTATTTGGTGTCTTGTGGTGGCTTCTATTTAATGATAGATTATCATGATATTCAGATTAAATTAATCACCAATATTCAAATCTTTAAATTAATGTCTTGTAATGTTTTAATGGTGAGAAGAGAGAACTTTTTTTCCCAATTTTTCCAAAACATTTTGAAAAATATGTGGGGCATTGTGCGTTCTGGTGCACAGATAACTCTAGTGAGCCATTCAAAACTCAAATACAAATGAATGCCACTTTATGTTGTCTGCTAAGATAAAGTAAAAAGCTAGAGCAGCACTGTGATGGTGTGACATATGTTTATTAAAAAGTACATTGCCTATCAAAGCGGGATGCCTTTTAATGGCTATTTTGTCACTCTTTAGAATAATAGCTAATTTGGGTTCAAGAAAGAAGTTTTGGTTTGGTGGCATTTTGATAAACTTGCCAAGAAATTTGAGAGGTGGTAGTATTTATTTGTTACAGACATAAACTGAATGAGAAAATTCAGATCTTTGACTTTGGTAAGGTTCTCAGTCTCCAATAAAAAGTTTCTAAGTATTCGATTTAAAGTGCCAGTAGAAGGAGAGACTTATATCAAGCAAAGAGAACTGCAGAGCTATGACAGAGCTGTAAGTGCAATGAGAGCAATTTGATTTTGTGAGTTGGTGGCTTGCTGTGGCCAGATTCAAGGCATTAACTTCCTGATTTAATTTTATTGCCCTGGGAAAAGCTTAAGTAAATGCAGTAGCACCTATGTAGGGGGGAAAACTCAATTAAAATGTTTCCTAGTTAGACTTTTATGTATAGCTAAAAGCATGTTAATTTGTAAATTGAAGACTTAGTTGTCAGGTGTGTAAATAATGGCTACCAGACAATCATTGAAGGTCTGTAAATACCTTTCTTATTATGGTAACATCTATAATTTATTTAAACCAATTTTTAAAATTCAGGATATTATTTTTTTTTCTGAGTTCTCTTATCAATAATCTAAATCACTTGAAATGTCTAAAATGCTGGTACATGTTGAAACGTTTCTCTTGTTTCAATAAACAACAGTTTTGAAAACTTAGCCCAGAAAATCCTCTAATCCTCCATTGTGATATGAGTATTTTCTTGGATGTTTTATACTATGTCAGCTTTGTGTACTTTCTGGAGTAGATGTTTTCTTTTTGATATCCTTATTATACTTAAACATTTTGGATACATCTTGCATGGGAATAATTGAATATAAGATTTGGAAAGAGAAGAAATGTGTAAAAAGTACTGGGACCCAGTATTCATTAGAGATTTCCAACTGGACAGTAATTAATTGGCTGAAAGCAAGGTTTATTTAAAAAAACCAACAAAACAAACAGCATTCAGTGTCAATCTTTATACAGGTCATATCTGTATAAAAGATATATATCCATCAATAAGTGTAAGATAGAATTGTCTTTGAAGAAATTTGTGGGATTGCCAAACACTACAGGGGAAATTTTCTGGTTTTGATGAAGTTGCAATGTGAACAACACTTAAAACAGATATTAGAGGTAGGCAAGTGACTTGTGTGCAGCCTCCACACTCAGGTATATTATGTAGGCCTGTTTTATAACTCCATGGCTTGTGTTTATAATCCCTTATTCATCAGAGAAAGAAATAAGAACTAGCTTTGGTTTAGAACTTACCATTTAACAACATCAAACTAGTTTTGTCTTTTCAATACTGGTAAAATTTTGAATTCCCATTGTACAAAGGACACAGTAATATCTGTGGAACCCAGATTCCTTAGATGAGAGCTTTTCATTACCTTTCACTTACTTTTTTTTCCTCTGAATATCCACAATGAATTGTTTTGTCGTAGTGCTAGAATAGAGCAAGTACCTGTTTCGCGTGTCAGACACTGTCTGTGACAGAATTTGTATCCTGTTAGGTTGGTTGGTTAATTAAATAACTTTTATATACTTACTGGCTTTTGCTGGCTGACTTTGCTTTAAAAATATCCATATTTCTCTGAAAGGGTATTTTATTTTTCAGGAATCAATCTTCTGGACAGTGTTAATAAAAAATTGCTTTTAAAAGAAAGTTATGATACAAGTGGAATTATTTTATTTTATTTTTTTAACTTTGAAATTTGGAGATAGTTGGACATGATGGTAGACCCATAAAATAAATTGGTTTTAACATTTGGACCCACATGTAAGAAATTTCTGATAGCATTAGGATTTGTGAATCTTGTTGAATGCTTTTGGGGATTTAAAATTTGAGGTTTGTTTTGTTTTGTTTTTTTCTTAATTGGTGTCTCTTTCATTATGTAAATCTGTTGGTTTTAACTGCATAATGACAAAGCTTCAGTGGGCAGGAAGTAAAATGTTCGTTCAGTTCAGGCTTATCTTTAGCTGTATGCTTTGGACATGGGAAGGACTTGCCCCTCCAGAGACCAGAGCAAGTGTATAATCTCTCAGGAGAGATTTCAGCCACAGGACTACTCTAGTAGCACAACATCTGACTCCTGAGGAAGCTTTACCAGTAGAAAGTTTTTCACTTAAGTGCTGGGTGCTGGGCTTGTGGCTTGCAATCTTCAGCCTCTTCAGTTCTTGAAGTGTTTTAAGTATTTGTGGAAATCCCAGCCATAAACTGGTATTTGTATGCCTTTGGATCAGAGAGCATATTTGTACTTCTGACCAGTCTTAGGGCAATGACTGTTCAACTGTGGGTCCAGAGGATTCTTTTGCAGTTGAACTTAAAATGTGGTGATTAATACTTCTGGGAAAGAATTTTTTTCACAGGCTTTTAAGCCAAATATATGACATATATGGTAGTGGTCTTAGTCAAGTGGAATACTACTAATTTATACGTTCTCAAGTCACGTATATATGTGTTTTTCAGTGGTAGAAACATTGTAAGAATCTTTTATTCAAAGCTGAAAATTAATTAGTAGATATATCTGCTTATTGAAACTAAGATTCTTTTAAAAAAGATTTAAAAACTATTTAGATTGTATATTAAAGGAAAATAGTAAGTCTAATATATTTAAGTAGCTGGTCTATTTAGTATATTAGTGCTAGTATATACCTACTTGTTTTCTTCCAATTTTCTTTTTTAATTTACAAAACAGAGATTGTACCCCACAAACTCAGAAACACCCTGTGAGTGGTTCTCGGCTTTCTTTTGGCTCCTGGGTGCCAGCAGTAGTTGTTCACTCCTGCCGTGGTCCTGAGAGTTAGCTGAAAAATAAGCAAAGGAAGAACATTTGGTTTTGCTCTGAATCATTTCCCTGGTTTGGTGACCTGTGATGTCTGAGAGAGGGGGCCTGGCAGGTGGCAGGAAGAGGAGCTGCCTCCTGAGCCAACCTGCTGATCTGCCCACGGGGCCTCACCAAACAGGACCTGCCCTCAGAGAAAACCATAAAATAACCTGAATCTGTGATACAGCCTGAAGGGGCAGGTTTGGGCACACAGAGAACTGTAAGTGCCTTTTCTTGAGAAAAAGCCCCCTTCTACTTTCCTTCCTTGCCAGGGATGCGAGTGCCTCCAGCCCCTGCTCTGTGCTTCCCTGGGCTACTCCACCCACCTGCCAGAGCAAATGTCCTACCTCAGAAAGGTCTGCAATTTTAACTTCCACAAATTATTTTTTAGTTAATGTCCACTCTATTGAGTTGTTATGCTAGGTATTTATTATGTGGATACTTTAAACCATGTGATACTCCTTACAGGCAGGTTTGTACTTAATTTAATATTTTAGAGCTAATTCTGCTATTTTCATTCTACTTTGGCAAGAGTAATCAAATGTTTAAACTTTTTTTTACATACACACTAGGTTGAAAGTGTTGTTCTTTATGTTTGAGCTGAGGAAACACTCCTTGAGAATCCATGTTTGCTATTATGTGTTACTATCCATGTGGCCCAAGAGGTATTTATATGGCCTGGGTATAGCTAGTTTGTATGGGGTCTTAAAAGCAAGAATATAAGTTGAAACGTATTCAAAATAGAAAAATCAGATTGAATTATAACTTTAAAAATGGCATTACACCGTGAAGACTGAAGAAGGATAGAATTCTTTTCAATTTTATTCAGACATTACCTTTTTTGCATTATGGACAACATGGAAGTGTGTAAAAACATTTTTCTGTCTAGAGATGTTTCATACTTTTTTCTGGTATCTTCAGTATTGTGTCAATAGGATGGAATAATTACAGAGAGATTAAAAAGAGTGCTTTCTAATTGATTATTGGCTTAATGCTGCCAATATTAGAACTGCTAGGAAGAGGGTACATGACAATGTGAAATAGATGTGTTCTCCTGAGGCCACTGGAGACAAAATACTGACAAACACACAAGACTAGTAAGATTTACTTGGGAATTTCAGATACATCCATAATTTTCAGCAATCCAGTTTTCCAAGACGTTTTTTAAGTTGACAAATCAATTTAATTTAGGTAGAGAAAGAAGAAAAGAAATGTGCAGGGAAAGAAGTTGTAGGCTAGTATTACTTAGTTCAGCTATGGAATATAATAAAAATGTATAAAGCATAATGTTTATTAACAATATTTTATTATTCTCTTGATGCATTCTGTAAGGTAACTTGTGCATTCCATAAGGTAACTTGTTCCCTAATGAGTAGTAGCTCCAAAACTGCTTTTTGTTTATAATTTTGATATCTATGTGAGGATGGACATGACATAAGAAGAAAAAGGAAGCAATAATCTGTTCCCAGACATTCCCTTCTCCGAATGCCATTTGGTTGGGTACTTTAAGGTTGAATGTCTTCTAGTAGCCACTTGCATTACTCTTCATAGGGAGAAAACAACTTCTCCCAAGAGACAGGAACGCCCAGTTGCCTGCCTTGAGGCTGTCTGCACTCATGAGGAATAGGGAGATAAATATCAGAGGTGTCCTATGAGCCCTGTTCCTCTGAGTTTGCTTTGCCAGGAGCAGGAGGAGCTGGAGGCAGTCAGAAAGTAGCTAACTTATCTGCTCTTGCAGCCTGTCGTTAACCTCAGGAAGCAGAAAATTCCATTCCAAGGCCTGCAGCTTTTTCATTGAGGTGACCTGGCATTTTCCATGAAGTGGAAGGAAGAGCTGTTGCTTTGTCTGAAACCAGAAATCCAGTCTGCAGCCAAATGATACTGTACCTGAATTTTTGTTGTTACTCTTTGTGCAAGCCAACAGTGTTTCCATTCTAATAGTAAAATGTCGTCAGGATTCTAAAAGAACAACTATCCATATAAATGCTAATACCGCTAAGTCTATTGGAATCTAATATGCCTATCACTGTATTGGAAACCAGTGGGAAGTAAAAAACAGTTGGAAATATATTCCAACAAAATCTGCCTAGTGTAGGGGGAAGAGTGACGCATAGATTTACAATGAATAAAGGCTTTTGAGTAAAATTTAGATGTTATTTTTAGATGCAGTAATTCCTTCAATTTTCCACATCCTTTGGCTTGATGTTGATCCTGTATTGCAGAACTTCTTTTTGAATAGAAGGAGACAAAATGGGCATTCTTTAGTAAGGTCATTGGCATTTTAGATGCTGGATGTTATTTATTGGCATAGTAAATATAATACAAGCTCACATGCACTGCATCAATGAGGCTGCCTGCCCCGAGGAAAGAAGTCACTGAAACTGCAGTGATGGGGAAACCACACCTATATACTGGCTTATTAGTTTACCTGTCCAATTGGTTCCTTCATTCATGCCCTCACTGTCACCCCTGTTTTCAAATGTAGGGTTTTTGTTGCTGAGTGCTCAACTCCACACTGATCCTTGCCCAGCATAAGGGATACACAGCTGGGTGCTCCTGTGGGAGAGGTGCTGATGTGTCAGAGTAAGAGAAAGCTTAAGGCAGTCTGGTGAAAAACAGCTGATTATTCTGTGTTGGTTTTCAATTATGAATATGCACATTATTTGCATCTGTTTTACTGAGAGAAAATGAGGGAAAGAGAGAAAGTAATTAATCTGCTACAGAACAAAATCAGAGTTGTATTTTTTCCTACCCACCCCTACTTTAAGTTTTATGATATATTTATTTTTAAATCTCTCAAGAACTGCTGAAAAAAAAAAAGCATGAACTTTAGTTTTTGGACATTTTAAGGAAATATGGTCAGTGCTATTCCTCACTTAAAGGTGTTTGTTTCTGCTGAGCAGAAACTGAAAACAAACATGCCCAAGCTGAATATTGGAAGCAGGAGACTATCCCATTTTTAACAGTGAATATAGTTAACTACAAGAATGACTAGCAAGTCATTAGGTTTTGCTTCATTAATGGCCTTGAATCACAATTTTATATATTTCTCTAAGGAATGGCTCAGCTCTGACAGCAGTAATTGCCTTAAGACAGGAATTTCTCTATTGTGTCACTTATTTTGTGTGAGAGGTCAGCAATGATAATGTTTCTTTCAGGCTTTCAGTTCTTTCCTCTGAGAATATCAGTATGTCATGGATATAGAGTTTAAAATTAAGGATCCCTGTGAGACACAGAAGTGCAGAAAGAGTATTTATTTTACAGAATGGTATATGGAAGGAAAAAAAGACTAATTTATGACTGTAGCATAACAGCAGAATTTCTGTGGGCTTTTCACAGTAGTCATTCACAGGACTGCTAACTTTAAAAGCAAACAAAACTAGTGCATTTTTTTCAGTGGTTGATGCTAAGCCATAAACTAGTCAACTTCCTATTTTGGTGTCTTCTTTAGCCTACTATAGAGGAGAAACTTAATTTTTTATTCAGAAGTCCAGTTGAAACTGTATATTCTTAAATATTAAAAAAGAAACCAAGAAAAGGTTTCATCTCCAACTGTCATTAATCCTCTAAAATATTTCAGCTCTTTACAAAGATTGTGCCAACAATTAGTTTGATCCAAGACATTTACTATCTCAGAGATTTGTGTTAGGACAGCACACAAACACAACTGTCGTGCTCTATTTTATTTGGCATAGCACAAACACAGGACAAAAAAACCAGCCCTTTCCCAAAGTTATTTCTGTGAAAAGTAATCAGTAACTGGCTATGCTGTCAACAGCCTTTTCGTTGTTTGGTTTTAGCAATAGATTCCCCTGAGAGAAATAAAGACATATTTTGCCTTTTCTTGTAATTTCTCAGACTGCAGAAACAACAATTGCATCTTTGAATTCTATCCATGTTGTTAAAAGGAGGGGGGTTTAGTTGTGTGTGTTTGGTTTTGTTTTGGTGTTTTGGGTTTCTTTAAGATAGCCTGAGAATTAGAAACCATTATAAAATAAAATTTCTAATTTCGAAATAATTTCTGTAGTGGATGAATTTTGGAGGACTGTGAAAGTGGATGAGACAAGAGCCACAGTCACACCAGGGTAAAATTTCAATGTTTAATTTTTGACAATTAAGCCTACAGACCTAAAACTTTGGACCAGCAAATCCCATTTGAGTCCTTTTAATGGCGCTTTTAATGGCTGGTTGGAAATATTGGCAACAAGGGCAGCAAAGGGATCTAAAGACTTAGTAAGACAATACTGTATTGCATTTCATTGAGTTAACATTTAAATGTTTTCCTTTCAACTATAATGGCAAAATAATTGTTAGTTAAAACAAATCCTTAGCTCTTGGAGAAGGATATATCATAAGCGCTCCATTCACCAAAGCAGTAGCTGATAAAATAGAGTTTTTAAGACATGTGAACTCAAAGTTCTGGTCAAAAAATCTTACATATTTGTGGAAATCAGATATTATTTTAATTAGATTATTGATATATCATCTTGACTTCATTATTTATATTTTCTCAAGCATGGTTTATGATCGAGGCGAGTACTGCCAAATGTTCTGCATCCTGTTCTAAAGATTTCAATATTTTTGTGGTCCCACCATTTACTTTTGCTACTGAAATTACAATATACTAAGTATTTTGACTATGATACCCCCTCAACTTGTAAGAAAGTTTTAATTTTCCATCTCAAAATTCAGGGGTTTTTTTATGTGCTGCATGCTAATGTACAGATAATAAAAACATCTCAATATAAATTAGAGAAAATTACATATTGTATGTAAAAATTAGACTGGAGTAGATTAATCCAGAAAATGAATTGGCAAGAAAGAGAAGAATGATATAATTTTGTTTGTAAAAGAAGCTCTAGGGCTACATCTGAAAAGGAGGTTAAAAAAAAAAAAAATCTTTGTCCCTCTAGTATTCTAGCAAATGTTACACTGCTAGCAGAGAGGATTACTGTAAGTAGTGCTATAGCTGCAAGTAGGGTTTGGTTTTATTTTTTTAAGTGGTAGCTGTGTCTTTGTTTGTTCAACAAAGTGACACATTTTTTTACAGGGCAGTAGTTAAAGCAGCATTAAAGTGTCATTGACATCATGCAGTTACTCCACTGACTTGATTATATAACCTCTTTTGTGCAATTTTCATGCTCTGCTCTGTTTGAATGTTTTTACTATGCTGATGGCTGTTTTTCATTTCCTGCTGGGATGACCTTGAATAAAAAAAGAATAAGAATAAAGTAGACATAAGCAATGTAGTCTTGCTGGCATTTGCAGATCTTTTGTTCTGTACTGAGAAACATAGCAGTTTGGTGTTCAAGGTATAGGTTATTTCTGCTGGGTAGTAATTCATCTGCAATGGTTAGAAAAAAAAAATTGCCTTACTTTGTTCTTTCGGATTTAGCAATGGTAAAGTCATCTGGTTAGAACAATTCCTACCTTGTGAACACATCAGAAAAGTGCAAAGCACATGATGGCAAATCTTTAATTTAAATTATTGATTTAACATATTAAATCTAATAAAACTACAAATCTAATGTTTATCTATTAAATTGCTCCTTTATTTTTTTAAAGGAAAATGAGATTACCTAGTTTGCACTTTTTTTCCAGATTCAGTATATATCACACAGCTGAAGGAATGGATACTTTTTCATTTTGTTGATTCTTGTTGCCAATCAGCATTTCATAACTAGCCTTACAGATGAATTTCACTCTATTTCACAAAAGCAGCTTTTTCAGACTGTTTATATCTCTCAATATCAGAAAGTTATGACAATGATAAATCCATAATTTTAAAGTAGCTTGCATTATTTCTGCCACTAACTCCTTTTAATTTGTCAGATGAAAGTAATGAATATATTACCATACATTTTACAATCACTTATAGAGGAAGAGGTTTAGCTTTAAATAGTTTTCACTGGACCTTTTAAAAACATCTACCTTTGCAGCAGAGTTTGGACATTTGAGAACTTGTCCATTTTTAAAACAGTTAAGACAGTAGTGTTCTGTCAGATATTTTGCTGCTATGGTGATTTTGCTTAGCTGAGGAAATATCTCTTAAATTTTAAGTTCATTCATGTCCTAAATCAATGCTGAAGTAGTGGTTACCCTCGAAACAAGGTAATGAGATACTTCCTTCACTGCTAATAAAAATCAGGATTTGGTTTCATTGGTAAATACTTTATTATTTTGCTTTTAAATGAAGACTGATAATAAAAGTCATTAATGCATCAGCATGGCATTTGAAACAGTGACTAAGTTGAATTCATCCAAATTGCTATTGTCTTGTTCAAAGCTAACAGATACACAAGTATTTTCAATTTAAAGTATGAAATTAGATGCTTTCAATACGACAGGCTAAAAAAATGCAGCTCTTCTAAACTTGAGTTTAAATACATTGTTCTAGTTTGCCAGTGGTAAATCTGATACATTTGCTGTATTCTGTATTTACAGATACTGGTTTTGGAGACACTCCTAGGATATGGGGTTTTTTAAAATTTTTTTTTTTCATTTACTCTCCTTTTCTTGTAGTGTTCCTTAGCATGAATATGTGAATGTGATTTTCAATCTATGATGCCTGGAAGCAATATTCTCGTCAATAGTCCCTAGAAAAAATATAGCAAGTGTAAGTGCAATTTGGTGTTTAGATTGTTCTGTTGTTTGCATTTAATGTTATTAACCAAAGTAAGAGGATATTTTCATTTTTGGACTAGAAAACCTTATAACCGATGCTGAGAGATTAACAAATTATTAAAGGGATCTTCTGAAGTTGGGAAGTTCAGATGATATGAAATAGTAGGTGTAACCAAAAAGTACTGAGTAAGACATTGCTTCATGTTGCAGAATTTGTTGGCGTTAGTACAACTAATGAATGCTTGGTTAGACCAGCTGTGTGTTCTCCTCAGCCTTAACAGTGAAAACAATAACAAATTTATTCTTTAATATGAGAAGGAAATAGGATCAAAATAGGATCTATTTTTGCATTTATCCTTTTCAGTATCAGGAGAGGTATAAACACAAGATGAAATGACACATTATGCTTAAAATCTTCCTTTTGCATATAGAGTTCTTCTCTCAAGCATTTTTTAAAAATAGGAAAAAAAGTGTCCACAGCAAACTAAGTTATTTCCCTTACTTTAGTCTAAGATTTTGGGGCTATGTTGATGATTCTAGCAGCTAAAGTATGAAACTTTTTCCTTACACTACATTTTGTAAATCTTATTGTTACACTCAAACAAATGAGCGTTAAATAAGATGAGTTACATTTTTGCTTTCATTTCTATCCTGTAGCTAGGAAGATGGAAATGGATAACCAAGAATACTTGTAGTTGTGGTACGAGATTTGAAATCTCTTTATTGTCTTATTTCTGTGACACACAGAGTGATTTTTATTTTTGTGAATGCCCTGATGTTGTGCTTTGCATACATAATCTCCCAAAATAAATGTTTTTAATTACATAATCACTTGTGTTTCTATATCCATGTTACAATTGGCTAATTATATGTGTATATATAGAGAAAGATGACTATGGAGAAGCAGTAGAATAACATGTTAAATTTTGGGTTATTTTTTCATTAAAGATCTTAATATTGTGTCATGACAATTTTTTTTTGTGTCACAGATTAAAATTGAAAAAATGAAAGCCATTTTTAATATACTCTCTCCAGCAATGGAGGGATTTTGGGTACATCCTCCAAGCCCTAATAAGTCACAGGAGCCCCTGTACTCTCAGGCAGAGATGAGAAGTACATAGCTGGGGTGGATCTTTTGAAGCCTATGATGAGAACACACAATATGTTCTTCACAACCCTACTTTAAATCCATTTGATTTAGAAGTTAATGATTTTTCCTAATTTGATGAAAGAATCTTTGAAAGTCAAGCATATGCAAAAAGGGATCTCAAATAATATTATTAAAATACATGAAATCTAACTTTTTATAAAACTAATGAAATTAAAATCTGTACCTTTCCACCCTTGTATGTTTCTTTGCAATGACTAGAAAAAGAATAAAGGAAAACTGCACTTTAGGCATTTTATATAAAAAGTTATAGTTTTACATTCAGTTTATGCTTTGATCTAAGTAAAAACAATCCTTTCTCTCAAAGAGATTTATATATTTCAAACAGAGGGGTATGACATTTTTTAAATTAATTCTTCTTGTAAATTGCTTGATGTTTATAGTCAATGTTGTACTGTTTGTTGTGTACCCTGTGTAACTGTCATAGTCCAAATATGATTAAGGTTTTCCGCTTTTATAAAGTGTTATTTTGTAAACTTGCAATGAATTCATATGCCCCAATGATGCCATACCCCATCACGATGTGTGAACAGAGAAACCCTATCTTTCATTACTGCCCACTGTCAGTGCAAGCTTTAAAGTGTCCTGCAGTGCCAGGACATGCCATAGAAGCATTGGATCTTATGGGACAGTAATATTTTTTAATTTTTATATATTTAGAAATTTTCACTGTGTTTAATTAAATAAAAATATTGTTAAAAGTCAATTTTCAATGCTAAATTGGAAATAGTTAAAAATAGGCAGTCTAAGGAGGGGAAGCAAAGTTAGTTCAAATAAAGAATTTATTAAGAACAGGATTCATTTTCATCCTGACAAAAAGTGTCTACAGCAATCCTGATAAAAAGTGTCTGCAGCACATATCTTGTTTGCTTTGTGACAGAAACGAAAACATATACAAATATTGCATTTACTTATATGCCACACATCTGGGTCTTACAGATTTTGCTACAACCCCGTTCAGGTGACGGCACACATGAGGCCTGCAAAGCAAGTTTGTGCACACCGTGCCTGGCACATGTCCTGACCCACGGCCGTGTGCAGGGCTGTGGGAGCACGGCCATTCCGAAGCGCTGGAATGTGAATCTCGAGGGCATCCAATTGCTAAATTGACCACCTGCTCCCTGGTACGTTCTTGGCCCACGCAGCCTCGCACTCTGCTGAACATTTCCTGGTCATGCTCCATGGATTAGCACAGAGCAGAGCTCCTGAGTGCAGCCAGGAAAATAACCCTGAGAGTATTCCGTTTACTGGCTATCATGGACATGGTTGTTTTTGTGTTATTCAGGCAAGACATGCTTCAAAATGATGGGCTTAGTTTCTGTGGAAGCCTGTGTGCCTAAAGTGGATTTTTCAACTTGAATTATGTTGTCTAGCTACAATTTTAAGAAGTAAATATTTTTACCTTGAAACACATAATAAAAGAGACAATCTGAATTAGGTGTAATAGATTTTAATCTATTTTTTAAAAACCAATTGAATGACATTTAGCTTTGGATTGTTATGCAAAGTTGTTATATACCCTAGAATTCAAAGCCATCATCACAGGTGTTTGCGTTTCTTTAATTGGTTGTTTCATTTACTGTTTAGAGATTAGGAGGGGGAAAAATGACAGTCAACAACTGTGTGGCTTCCCTCAGTCTGCTATTTAAACCTCCTGGTCAGTGGGAGTCAGGCTTGCTCTGCACAGCATCCAGCCAGGATGTATCAGTTTGTAAGAGTGAAATGGGGAGCAGCAACAAAGGTGAAAGAGAATTGAATGGGCAGGGAACAGGCTTTTGTGAGTGAAAGTCACGTGGCACGGTTGGGTCAGAACTAGTCAGAAAAAAAGGGTCAATGCTGATTGACCACACACTATTTCAGCAACACAAAATGCCTTTGAAGATCTGCTCCATAATGGCCTGCTTGTGCTACCCATACTCATTTTTCAGTCTTAACACAGTCCTCATTCTTGCCATTCACTCTCCAAGGGGATGTTTCCCATTGCTGGTGGGGTTTTGCTCTGAGCTCTTCTGTTCCCTGAAATCATTCTGTTATCATAAGCTGGGTATGGTGTCTGTGCTATGGGGGCATGACATTTCTGGCCTGACAAATGGTGCTTCTCTTTAGTATGGATTTTTTTTTTTTCTGTGATGGTATGACAGTGGTAACTAAAGTTTTTTGCTTTTTTTTTTTTTCTACTGAATCTGATTTCTGCCAGTTCTGTTTGATGCAGTCTTTCACTTCAATAACTAGTCTTGCATATCTTTTTCTCTAGCAGATGAACACTTGGTTTACAGAGATTTCCTCTATTGTTTATATGAATGGCATATATCACACTTCTTAAACTAATGCATGCAATGTAAATTCTATTTCTTTTATCCACTTGTTTATTATCTTGTTGTATAGGGAAATTATGACAGTTTGACAGATTTCTTCTTTAGAAATCTACAGTGATTATGATTTAACTTTCATCTTCTTTATTTGTGCATTGCTTCACTCTTTATTTTGGGGGAGTTTGTGCTGAAAATTAATGAAAATGTTTTGAGTGAACACTGAGAAATATTACTTCCTTTGAAGAAGGAGATTCTTTTTGAAAGAATGGACCAAAATTATAATCCTAAATTTAAGTAAGATTACATTGGTTTTTTCCTCCCTTTTTAATGTAATTGTAGTACTGACTTGGAACAAAACATATATATTCTTTATAATTTTACTTACAGATACAAAATGTATTGTGCTCTAGAGAAATTTTGTGTGCCGTCTTTCATTGCAGCTCCTTTTTCTCATAATGTTATGTAGAATGAATGGGTAGAATTCAAACTTGATGTGTTCTTTAGCTTTAACAATTTCATATGAGAAGGGCAGTAGTGCTAGCAGTTGAGATAAATACCACTATATGTGGTATTACATGCGGTGATAGTAAAATAATATAAATTACTTTGGTGCTCCTAATCCCCAGTTATCCTTTTGAGTTACTACAGAGTAGATTGGACACATCAAAATGAGGTTCATTTTGTTTCTGACTCAGCTGGCTGGCTCCTTCTTTGCATTCATGAAAGTTAAGTTTTTATTTATGGTCTTTGTGTCACTGTAGGGAATAGGCTTGCTTTTCATATGGATGAACATATATTATTTTATATCTAAAAAGAGAGGTTTTTAGGAGCTAAATGTTGCTAGTTGTAATGGTAGTTTGAGGCTTTTGAAAATACTCAGTTTCCACTATTCCATTAATGAATATTGAATTGTTGGCACTTCTGACTATTTTAATCAAAACTAAAATGATGCTTTGGAACAAACTTGTGAAAAGTAAAGTGGTATATCATGTCCAAAGATTCTTACAGAGGGATCTGCTGTGTCTTCTCTCTGTGTAGGATATGACATCCCATGATTGTGTGGAATATCTTGGCACCTGAGGTTCAGTGACTCAGCAGCATCTCCTTCTCTTCAGGGACATATATGTATGACACGTAAAACATCTGAGTGATGAGCAAAACATAATGCTGTTAAGGTAGAACTAAAGAAGGTGCTTTTGTGGAGAATAATTTAGAGCTATGAAAATGTGTGCCTCTAAATCTGGAAATCCTCAATTCGCTGAGTGTTGTATAAGGGGGCTGTCTAGCACATGTGCAGGCAGTTTAATTGCACATCTAAACAAGAGATAGCAGTTTGCATCCCTCATTTATTCCAGTCATTGATCAAGTATTTTGGTGCAGTGTAATGCAAACAGAACCACATTCTAATGCTTTCCTTGCAATGAACAGTAGGCCACATCCTAAACCACTTATGTAGAAAAAGTCCTTCTGAGGCCATTATTCCAGAGCTCAATAAGCCCTGATGGTTGGATTCATGAGGAATGGTGCTTAAGTATGCTCTTTATAAAAGACTTCAGACAACTACACCTCCCATTAATATAGCCTCAACCAGTGGGGTTGTATGGAATTAGGATGCAGCTGATGTTTTGTCTGCTTTTCTGTATTTCCTTTGACCAAATATCAAATTGCAGAGAGACTTTTGTTAACGTATTAGATGTTAAAATGTAGAGCATATTTATGTTTTAATTGAGACCAGGTTTGGTGCAAAGATTGCAGTTGTGAGATGTTTATGTCCTACTTTTTGAAAGCAATTGGTAGGTGTGTGTTCTAAGATGTATGATCACAGTCTTTCAGATTTTGCTTACTTTCCATTTGCTTACCAGACCCTATAAGCTCCTGGTGTCCTTGGTCTGTTGCTAGGGAAGAGGACAGACCTATTGCCTGACTTCCTTTCCCCTGGTCCTGTAGTTCTTCTCTCACCTGAGTGCTCTCTCAGGAAGGCTGTCCATTTTGCTTCTCAGGCAGAAAATTATTTCCTGGTTGGTTTGGGTTCTTTTGCATGGGTTTATTGCTGGTTCTGACCAGTTGGTTAAACCAATTTTGAGCTGCTGGAATACAATAGCCAGACATGGAGTCAGGGGAGAACAGGAAGTGGCAGAGGTGGGAAGCCCTACTGCCTGCTCTCAGCAGAAGCGAGGGATGAGACTGGCACAGCCAAGGTGTTTCCCCACATCTCTGCTCCACTGCCACCTTGCTCCCTGTCCCTGCTCTCTCTGCAGAACTTTGCTTGAGAAATAGGTTTCCTTCTTGGAGAAGTTCTCACTAAGCTATAGAGCTCATGGGAAGCTGAAGATGGTAGAAACATATGAAAAATTAAGAGAAAGTAAAATTAAATAAGGGAACGTCTAGCTTCAGGCAGATGGGTTGACATGTTTTAAAAGCAAGAAAACCTAGGGCACTTAAACCTCCTTACTCAGAACTACAGAATTGAGTAGTTTAAAAGTCTTAACCTATCTCTTCTTTTTCCTGATTTTTTTCTGATGCAAACATTTCTATATCCGTTTATTTATAAATAAGCATTTTTGTCCTACAGTATTATTTACAAACAGATTTTAAAATACAGAGACAATTCAGTTTAGTGAAATACTCAACAACCCATTACAAGTTGTTTTACTGTGGAAGAGTACATACTTCATGACCACAGGTTTAACTTAGATGCAGCCTTCAGCTCACCACTGAGGCTGGGTTTGATGTATCCTCTGCCTAAACTTGTCAAACAGCATTTGGATTTGTTTTGCTTTGGTCAAAAGCTGTGGCTTATGGACAGGGGCTGGTCAGTCATCACAAAAGTCTTGAGCTTAGTTCAGTTTTTCATATGGAAAAATACATAGCTTTTTAAATAATGTGATTCTTTTTTTATTATTATTATTTTGCAGAGACCTAAGATTTAATAGGATTAAAGAAATCCAGCCTGGAGAGTTTAGACGTCTTAAAAATCTGAACACACTGTAAGTTCTTTTTCAGCACTAAGACGCTTTCCCTTTTGGCTTAATGTGATCAATTTGATAATATGTCATATTTGCTCACTTTTCACAGGTAAGTAGTCTCATAAATTTGAGCTGTAGCATTTACACAGCTGAGAGATGTGGGGATTAGGACCAAAATATTTGAAGGCAAAACCAGGTGTATGTCTATCAAAATAAAAGGAAAATTATTTGCCCACTAGTATTTTATTAATATACTAATTGAATTTCATGAAAAATGCAGACATTACTGTATGATTTTTTTTGACATAGTGCTAAATTGCTTTAGTGGAATATCACATAATAAACCATGGATTACAAGAAAGCTGTTCAAGGGCTCAGATGTGCAAATGTGTTACAGGTACAAAATATCTGACAAACTCTAATATTCTGAACTTTCCTATTCTAATGTGATTACCAGAACTGACAATAGTCAAATGGTTTTGTTCCTGCTGAGCTGCCTTTCATGGAGGTCTTTGTTATCATATATGACTGTGAAGAAAAGTCTTTCTAAAAGACCTTTTACAACCAATAATACAATTAGAATGAGTATTATCATTTTAACATTGTATCGCCTCTATCATTCCTTCAGGCATCACTTTAAAACAAACACATCCATATTCCTCTAATATATTAGCAGGCATGAGGAGGAATTAAGATAGACAGTTATTTTTACTTTTAAATGTACATAACTTATGATTGCAAATGTGACTGTTTCCCAGAACACAGGTAGTGTATGAATTGAAATACAGTAGTGATATCAGTGAGCTTTGGATCACTATTTATCTGCAGGAAAATCGCGACAAATGTACTGACATATCTTGTACTCTATATTCACACCAGAAGAACCAATAGAACTTTCCCCCAAATATATATTGTCCAAATCTGTGCTGCCAAGATATTCTTACTATCTGTCCCTATTTCCAGTCTCCTTTGATCATACTTCTGTTTGCAGTTGATCCCAAGTTTTGAATTACAGTTTCTGCCAGATATCCAGCTCAGGTTTTAACTGTCCAAATCACTGATCTGATATCCACAAGTCCCAAATAAAGACAGGATACATTAAGTTTGAATTCCCTTCATTTTGTAAAACCAGTGTGTGAGGGATGATTGCAAATATGTGCATACAGACAGTTGTGTTCCTGTGCAATGTAAAGGGCCCAGTACGCAAGATATTGCTAAGAAACATCTAGGCAAAGTCACTTTAATGCACCTGCTAGTGACAAGTCTTTGTCAATATAATTTTTATCAGTTTCAAACTGATGTGTAAACTTGATGAGGAAGGTTTTTTTCCCCCCTTCATCTACATCACAGATAACCCCAAGAAATCACATTATTCCACTTTTGGGTGGGTCTTCTTGTTTTTTGTTTGTGTTTGGGGTTTTGTTTGTTTTTGTTGCTTTATTTATGTGTTGGGGTTTTTTTAAATATATATTTTTTTAAAATTCTGTCTAATTTTTTCAGGTTTTTCACTTGCAAGGTAGTGGTTGAGCAGCTGTAAGCACATAACCTTTTTTTCTCTAACAGTTACTCTTAGGGGGAAAAGCACTTTCTATTTAATACTATGTTGCACCTGCTTTTACACTTTTTTTTCCCTAGTGTTTCTTTATGTTAAAATAAATGGTTGTTTATTTCTTTTTGCAGGCTTCTAAACAATAATCAAATCAAAAGAATTCCTAGTGGAGCATTTGAAGATCTTGAAAATCTGAAATATCTGTAAGTTAAATGGATGTCACTTTTTTCATCACTGTGTAACAACTTCTTCAGTGGGAAAGTGTTCTAATCTGAGGCGGTGATTTCTTTCTGACTCATTATATGAGAAGATAAACTGTACTGAAAATCTGTGAAATGAATTTATGGGATGGGGGCAACTGTGTTCCTCTAAGTAGTTGCTAATAAAAGACTGCTATCTGTAGGCAATACATTATAAAGGACTTACTATTTGCTGTTTATTATATGCAATTTATAATTTAAAAAGGGATATGTTGCAAGGTATAGGAAACCACCTCTTCAACGGTTCACTGAAATCTTCACACAGGTATTTTTTGTCTTTTGAAAAGTGGTTTAAAAGTAGCAAGTCCAAAAGTTGTGTCTGCAGAAACTTGTAATTTACATAGGTTTATTAAATATTTCTAAACTTTTCCCTGAATTCATAAGTGAAAAATTCAGTCAAACCCAAAATACCAGTGTATGTATATGATTTGCTGTTCTAGGTCTTCAGTCACCCTGTATATTTTAAGCCCAACTTCTCCTGCTTTTTAACAAACATACCAAGGGTATTAATCATATGAATAAACAAAAGGCAACAAAAATGTTATTTTAGTCTGTATAATAGACTAAAGGTGCATAGTAAGTTGTCATGGATTCTCAGCTCTAACTTCTGGAGTCAACCTTATGGAGCGTCATTTAGAAAAGTTTCACTCCATTGTCTTGGAGTATTGACTGATGGTTACTTGAATGATGTACAGAAAGAAAAGGTCACATTGAGATTTCATTGCTTTGGAAACAATTCAGAAGCTGAATTTTCCATGCAGTTTTCAAGAATACAGCCAGAAGAGCTCTAAGGAGGTGGGAGAAGGGAGAAAATTGCATAAATTTTTGCAGACACATTACCTGTTTTTCCAAGTTGTGCTTGATTACGTTTCCTGCTCTCATTTTTAAGTGTACTGTCTTTCAATAATGAAATTGTTTAACCTATACGCAGTAGGAGGAAAAGGAATATTGAACAGACTTTTGCCAATGCATGATTCAAGTCCATGATGATGTAGTAAGCCTGAAATAAAGCTCAACTATGCAGTGTGTTCAGTTCAAAGAAAGAGTGAAAAGAGATAACTGAAATCTGATTTGTTTTCATATACGTGTAGTAATGGTCATCAGTATCTATATTGTTAAGAGGAAGATCTTTGTATTTTCCTGTTGTTCCCTGGAAAATTTAAATGTAAATTTCAGTGTTGTAATTTATTCAACGGGAGAGAGCTCTTTAAAGATATCCTTTCTTTTGCAAAAATAAACTTTATGGGGTTTTTTTGTCTGTTTCAATGGCTGTGATAGAAATGTTTAAATTGCACAACCTTAAAGTTACAAAATTTCTAGTACTGGTCAGGTTATCAATACAGAAGGCTTAAATGTAACAAATCAATACCTTTCAACAGTGAAAGTTTGTGGTGGTTTGAAAAAGAGTAGTTTTTACCTGCCAGGACTTTCATAAGTTCCTGCAGACACAGCTTGCTTTAAGCTTTTACCTGCAAAGATTTTTGCAGCTTTCTGCAGAAGCAGTTTCTTGTAAGCCTAGAGGAGCAATTAGCTGACTGGTTCTGAGATGGGCACTCTGTGTAGTCACTTAAATAATAAGTCTGCCTCTGTGATGCATATGTTAAGAGAGGAGAAGCGCTGAGATTCTCTCTCTCACTTCTAGCTTACAAAGAGGTAACTGGGGGGCCCACCTGGGCTGACTGGGCCCGGGACGGCTGGGCCCTCTCTGCCCCTGCCCCCTCCCCAGGAGTGCCACAGCTGCCGGGCAGGGGAGAAGTTATTGTTCCGCGGCGTGGTGCCACAGAATCTGGGCTTGATTCTAGCCACCTGCCCCTCCTCTCTAGAGCGGCCATGCTGGAGGGGCCGGGTCGGACCCCTGGGCCAGCCAAGCCCTTTTGATGGGGGCCCTCCCCACTCTGCGGGGCTGGGCCAAGCTGGACCAAGCAAGGCTCTCTCTGAGGGGCCAGGTACAGCGGAAACTCCTGTCGCAGGTAACTCTCAGGCTAGCTGCTGAATCCTGCCACAGCTGCAGCTCCCCTGCCCCCGCCTCTGTGGGAATGGAATACAGCAACTTTTAACTGCTGTCCAACAGAGATCATACGATCAACTGCAAAACCTAGAAGAGAGAAAACTCTCAATACACAGATGGACTCAGATACGACTCTTTGAGTACACCAATGAACTCAGATGTAATTCTTTGAGTGCACAGATGGACTCAGAATGCACAGATGGACTCAGAAAGAGTGAGGACTTAGAAAGAACCAACACAGAGACCAAGGTCAGTAAAGAGGGACTGAAGACCAGAAGGAAAATGAAGAAGAGATGCTTTAAGCTAAAATTCTTTCTGTAAAGCCATGCTAAATGGACTAAGATATATTAAACCCTGTTACTCATACAAATTGAGGGGATACATGTTCTAACTGCAACTTAAACAAAGGCACTCGTGCTAAAACAAACAGAAATTAAAATAACTGTGGTAGTAGGCAACCTTACCACAGAGAAGAGAACCCTTACCTCAGGGTAGAATAACAGAGGGAAATTGGAGAACCCTTACTTCAGGGTAGAATAACAGAGAGAAATTGGAGAACCCTTACTTCAGGGTAGAATAATAGAAGAAATCCCTTACTCCAAGGGTAAGAGAAATCTTGCTTCCAGAGAGAGAGACCTTTTGCTTTTCTACCAGAACAGCTCATCCTTAGGATGTACCCCAATAAATAAAGATGAGTCCTCGAAAGCAGTTATGGAAAGAACTGCATGCCAAGGAAAGGAACTGTCACACTGTGAACAGATACCCTTTTCCGGGTGGCTAGTTCGCTGTGATATTGAAACCACAACAAAATTGTGTTCTTGTGGAAGAAGTCTCCATGGTGAAACAAGAGAGACTCCTGTCCCAACTGAACTGACAAAAGACCATTTTAAAGGTGGTAAACTGACTAAAAGTCTCAGGTTTTGTCTCTTTACGTTGTTAGTGAGAGAGAATTGATAGAGCAGGGGGAGGAGATACATTTAAAGTTTTATTCTAATTCTTATTTTTTTTTCTTTTAGTTCTGTTAATAAACTATCTTTTTACCTTTAAAGTTTTAGGCCTGCTTTGCATGTCTCCAAATTCTTATCTCACAACAGAAAATGAGTAAGTAGATTCAGTGAGTACACCAGAGTACTTAAACCACTACATTACATTAACGCCTGGTGTGAAGAGGGGAGATGAAACCACTACAAAGTTCCAGCTGAGTAACTGAATGCTAACTGTATTCTGTGAAATGAAGGGAACAAAACAAAACATTTCTTTCCAATAGGATCCACTGAAGTAGCAATTAAGGGGGAGAGACTGTACAAAAGTTAGGAATGCTGCTCAGAATGCACTAATGTAAAGTCAAATCATCTGGAAAAATTGAGGTTTACTATCATCTGGTCCTGTGGATATTTGCAAACCTAACTTGTACTGTCATATTTCATAAAACAAGATCATTGATCCTTGATGTTACTTCTGTTCTTATGAGAACTTTTACTAGATCGCATGTGGTTCTGAAAATGTGTAAATTGCTGACTAATTTTAAAAAACTTGTCATTTCTCAGTGGCCTTGATT
>WEKY01048214.1:3689-22588 GCA_013390045.1 Picathartes gymnocephalus
GTTCCTTCATTACTAATTTCTAAAATGTAAGGAATCACTGGAACAGCTTTCTGTTTTCTAATGGGTTTGACAGCCCGTTAGAAATCATCACTATGAAGTATTTGAGGTGCCTGATTTTAAAAAACAGTGCCTACTTTTGTAAGCCATGTTTTAATAACAGGTTTTTAGGTTCTTAATGTTGAAAATATGAATTTACTTGTTTTTTCAAAGATCTTTGACACTTTTGGTTCCTCTTGTTTTAATGTTTTACTAATCTAGATTTAAGTAAGATAAACTTGCTTAAATGCTATCTATTCACATGGTTTGAAAAGGATCTATCTATCTCCACTTGGCTTGAGTCCATCATTCTGATTTCTATATTACCAATTACTCAGTGGATAGCATACTATTAGAATGACCCCCAAGAAGGGAATGTCATCTTCCTATCATTCTAGTTTTGAATGTGGTTTCATATCTATGACTTCATATGAAAAATAACAAAACTATTTGGAAAATTTGCACATTATAACATCTAAAATTAACTATATTTTCAGCAAAGTGTGTTTTTTCAGCACTTTTAAATCTGCTAAAATAATGCAGAAAAAGATATTTTTCTTCTTGAGACAAGTGAAGTGTTAATATGAAACCGAACTATTGAGAATCTTTGTGATGTGTCTGTACATAGACTGCTAAAATATGTGAAATTACTATATGTTTTTTCAATGTTTTAAGTACTTCTATTAAACTTCGTGATTGCAATTACTCAAAAAAATCAAAAGCCCTCCTACTTGCATATCATAAAGCATCCTTACATCTTCTCTGTTGTGCTTTTTGTGTTATAAAGGGAGCATGAAGATAGATTTGCTCAGGGCCAGTTGCAAAAGTCTGTATTGCTACCCTAGTGCTTTTGCCATCGTTTTCCAACTTTGTAATGACACTTGGAAAGAAGAGTACATTTTCCAGTATAAGTTTGTTGGAGAAATCCATCACCTGCCATAATTTTGAATCTCCTGAAGACAACAAAGTTTTGGAAAGGCTGCAAGTGAAATGTTGCTGATAAAACCCATACCTTGGTTTCCTAGTGCTGCCAGGGGTGTCCAATAACCAGTCACGGGCTGGAGGATGAGGGCAGTGACCTCCTGGCACCTGGGCTGTCCCAGGTTCTGACTCCCACCTTGGAGCAGACCCCATCCCTCCTCTTCCCTGCTAGTTTATGTTTAATGGCATACTGTTGCTGTCACCTGTATTAATGAAGTTGATCACAAAAACAAGTATAAAATGCTTTGTGCTACAATCAAATGTATTTCAGTGGGCAGAATAGGATTTCTTCATCTATTATAATAAAAATACCTTAAAATTACATAGAATATTTTATTACTTTGCAATCATAAACATTTTGAAACAAACTAAGCAAGCACAAACACTATACTTTTTTTTAATTAATATTTTTCTTTGCAATTCTCAGTGTTCTCCTGTTAAATTAATTGAAAAAACTATAATATTTCTTTTGTAGGAAAATTTATACTTCTAAAAGGCTGTGCATTGCACCTAACTCAACTCAATTTTAATGCCCACAGCAGGTGCTTCACACGGTTAAGTAGACTTTTTGTCATTTGAACTGAGCCCACTGCAGTGGAGAGCAGTGATTTTGTGACAATCAAAAGACCAGTAAAATCAGTCAGAGCAAATAATGCGTATTCTAGAGTGACAGCAGCCAAGGACTATGGGGATCCTCTTCATTTCAAAACAGTGTAGTTGGAGGGGACTTAATCCTGAATAGTTTTATTTGTTGTCATTTGAAAGAGAATTAGTAGGTTGCAAGCTTTTTGTCACTGATCTACAACTATAGCCATTTAAAAACAAATATTGTTACATGTGTCTTGCTTAAATGGTTCTACTACCTCTGTTTTATTTGGAAATATTATGTATGGAAATGAACCAATGTTCCCTAAATTCTATTTTAACAGACTCTGCTTGCTCACTAGTTCAAGATGATGCTTTTCGTATAGCACTTCTGCAAAGAGGTTTAGTTTCTCTTTTAATCTGCTATTTCTATGTTCTCTCTTCTTTTCCATATCCACTCACGGATCTATTGCTTTTTTCCTGCTCAGAACTTCCATGCATTTCACTTCTGATCTCAGGCCCAAAAACATTTCAAAATACCATACCCAGAACAACACTGCCTCTACAGTTTGTCTTCCTCTACAGCTAGCAAATAATAGTTTATATTTTTTATCTCTGAATAAATCAGTTTCATACTCTGCATTTTGTAATTTACATTCAAAACAGGGAGAGTTATTTTTGGAGAGCTGGAAAAAAGTAGAAGAGCTCTTGAGTGATCCAATTCACATTAACCACTGAACTATTTCTGAAATACTCCAGATTTAGGGAAGCTCAAAGTTACTGAAATGAATTTTCATCTCCATTGCTCTTGTTTTCTCAAGAAAAGCAACAAATAAACCTCACTCATGATCACATGTCTTTTCTGAACAGAATAGAAAGTGCTATGAATAAAAATATTTGTGGCAGAGATGAACTTGAAACCCAAAGCATGGAAAGAATATTTGATCTATACATTTTATATCACAAAAACAAGGAAAAATCCTACCCATTTTTTTACATGAAACACTTTTAGGGAGAGAAGAATGATGTGTTTAAGTTGTCTTTTGGGGGCACTGCAAAAACACTGCCAGTAATTTCCCAGCAACATTTTTAACTTACGTCCTGGCTGCAAGGTTAACATTTGAATCCGAGAAGGCAGGGGTTTGTTCAGTTTGCATGTGAATTTGTCAGTTTTGCATTTTGTCTTTTAAAGACAGACCTGCATTCTGAAGAGCTTTACACGCACTTAGTTTTTCAAGGTGAAAAGTGTTGTTATGACTCATTTCTGAAAACAGAGTGGCTCTACTCCCACTTCAACATCAGGCTCTTCTGGGGTTCATGCCTTCAGTTTCATCTTTATCTGCATGGAGGAAGCTGGTGAGTATTTCAATGAGTCATTTTCTGTTTAAGGACCAGGAAAGATGCAAAAGCAGTTCTTGAAATATTTTTCTTTCCTTAGCTCCTGCAGCTCCATGGTGGGTGTTATCTGTTGCTGTCACAGATGCACAAGAACATGCATGTCAAGATGCTGGGAGCAGGACACCTGTAGGAAAAACATACTCGGTCAAAAAAGTTATCTCAGTTATACAGCCACATTAAACCATGAAGCCATTATCTCTAACTTCTTTTTCTTATTCCTAGTACACAAGTTGCAGAATAAAGCCAAGACATTCATCAGCATGCTGTCATTTTATACTCTATATTCTTAAAGTCCATTAGAATAAGAAGGGTAATATAACTGCACTGGAATTCTGTCCTATGAAAGAGACACCAGGCAGGCACTGTTAAAAAGCAATGCCTACACCCCACCAGCACACAGCCTGAGAACTGGCATCTTCTATAAACAACATTTCTCCCTTCATGTTTCAGAAGAATTTTCTCCAAGTCTGCAACATGCAGAGAGACAGTTTTCAGCACTTTATCAGGTGTTTTTATTTCTCTTTATGTCCTCTATACAGAACTTAATGTTCTATACCTGGTGTGTTGACTTCTCAATACCTTTCTTTCAATGACATAGCAGTCTGACAGCTTTCTTTTTAAATATTTATTTATCTGCTTGGCTGAACTTTGTCATCTACTTACTAGCCAGCAGAAGTTTTTTTTTATTGTTAATTTTATGAACAGAGACAACAAACATAATTTTAAATTGCTGTGCTCTTCATTGTATCTTGCGAAGATAAAAATTAAGACTTGAGCATAAAAGAAAAGCTTGACAAAAGAATAAGCAATCCATACTTTTGACATTTTTGCTATAATTATTCAAATTAATTGACTCGGTCTTTTAATTGAATTAATTCAAGGTTGTTATTTTTCTTTCATGGAGAACAAATTCCATGGTTATTTACTAATGCAATATGCTATAAACACACAAAGGGAAAAATGGCATTGAAATAGCACTGTGTACTACTTTATAAGTAAAATACAAGGTGAATTAGACACCTTAGAAAGTTCTGTTATTAACACTTGTGTATCATAATTTCCCCAGGAAGCAACTGAGAAGTTAACATAAAAATTCTCAAAGTTATTTAAATGCACAACACAAAAAAAACCCTAAGTGAAGGAGACACCTGAACCCTATAGTAAACATTTCCTTTTCTGTAAAGTCAATATGCTGCTCTGATAACACTATTCCTGTGTTCTATGTTGTCTATTGTTCTATATTTTCTTCATATTAACCAAAACTCCAGAAAAACAAGAGTAGAACTTCAACAGTTTGTTGTTACACCCTGAATCCAAGGTTAAATAGAATAATGGTCTCATTTTAAATTTTCAGAATAACCTGTTTTCTTTGTGGAAAGCTCATATGAGAAGGGTCAGTCTGCATTGTGTATCTGCAAAGAATATTTTTTAGAGAAGAAAGCCAAAAGCTGATATTCATATATTTTATTTTTAGATCCTGAGAACTTAATTGTACAATCACATAAAACATGGTAAATATGTCACTGAGGAGGTAATTCGGGGAAGGGAAGCACTAAGTCAAATCCATTTTACTACAAATAAACTAGCAAAATAGGCCAGTAAACAACTGGGTTTATGTGCAGATGAAAAGTGACAGAGAGAAGCAGATATCTGCATGGAGATGAGATATATCCCTTAGTGTATCAGTGATCCTCCCCTCCTGCACATCCACATTTTTTTCTGTCCTTTCCTTTGGAAAGCAAGGGGAGGGAAGAATGAGAAAGAACTCCATACTTAGCTGGCTCTTCTCCCATGGTTAGTAGAATATGCTTGGGAATTTGGAGGCTTTGAACTGCTCTAAGGTGCCCTTTTTCCCACTGTTTGAGAGCCACCTGAGACAAGTCAGTGAGTTCTGCATCAATCCTGAATTAATTGTGATTGTGACTGTGGATACCACAGTTAAGTCCTCTGTGCCTCAACCAACTTAAATACAAAAGCAAATATCCATATGTGTTTCATATTTACATGAAAGATATGAAATACATGAAATGCATATATATTGAAAATATATGAACTTATATTAAATTTTTATGAAATATATTCATATTAATATCTTTCATATTTATAGGCAAATATATTATTCTTATGAGATGTGTGTATTGGAGTACAAACATTCATCTCTGCGAAATGTTGCCACTTAGGGCAATTTCATTAAATTTATCTCTGCACAGGTAAAGCATTGGTAATAATATTCATGATAATTAGCCTTATCTTCCTTGAATATTGCTGTTGGTCTGTAGGGAATAACATTCTTGAAAGCTGAAATTCAAAGACTTCCTTTCTGGTTTTCATTGCCTTTTTAATTAACCATTATTTAGGTGTCTAAATATTTTATTAGGAAAAAATGAAAATTAAAAAAACCCCATACTTTATTTTTAAAACTACTTCCAGATCAAAAGAGATGATCAGAGATGGCTCTTTAGCTCTGAGGTTACCTCCAGGCCATAAATATGAAAGAACGTTTTTCAGTGATTTGAGTCCAAATTCACCTCCCCTGAATTAGTCAGCTGAAGGACAGAGAGGTGGTTCCCCAAATGAGCCAGCTGCCTTTGAGTAGCAAAGAAACACCCCAAGGCCAGGTACATAATTTCCCTGTTATGTCCCATACAGCGGTGCTTGGGATATTAGGCAATCATCCCGAATGATCCAGCTCCCTTTTATCTTGACCTGGGCAGCTGGATAACCCGAAGGTTGCAAGCTGCTCTCATGCCAGGCCCACAGGATGATCTTTTCCGGCGCATCTATGCTTCTTTACAGCAATTCAAAGCTTTGTCCCAACTATCACAGCTCTCTTTGCAAGGAAAGTTGTTTGTTTTCTAATTGGAGGAATTAAAAAGGTTTGGTCGTTAAAGTGCAGACAGCAAGGAATGACATGTACTGAGCTATTTCCCAAACCTAGGAAATCATGCTCCTAAGCACACTTATTTCACTGTTACTCTTTTCCCTCCTGGTTTTTCATCAAGGGGAAACAGTCCCACCTTTGAATAGTAAGGGCATTATACTATTAAATGGTTATCTAGTGTGTTTGCTACATGAAAACTTTAATGAAGGGATGGTTCTCCAGAAAGAGTAAAGCAATTGGGAGGTTACGAGATCAGCAGCACCCTGCAGCTTCCTGGATTTTGTGGCAGCAGCCACATGCTGCTCTCCACACTCCTCAGTTCCACCACTTCAGCCTGAGACAGGAAAGATCACAGGTCCTGGGAACTCTCTCAGCAGCATGACAGCTGATGCTATGAATGTGCCATTCTTCCATTTATGAGGAAGATATAATTCATGCCTTGGTACCTTTCAACTGCTTTCAAGCACCTAGAAAAATTCAGCTGTGGTAACAGATAGCAACTTATCCCTGGGAAGGGTCTCAAATCCCATGAAAAGGAACATCAATCTGAACATCAAATTAGAAGAACTCTATTCCGGCAAAACAGAGCAAACATTCAAATGTGTGCTGATCCAGAGCTTCTTTAGTTTGGATAATGTATACTTTCCCACTTCTCAGAAGGCATGTGTCCCTTATCCCTTCTGACTTCAAATCCTGCAGGCACCTCATATCACAGGGGTGATTGGGGTGGAATGCTTTGCATGGAGTTTTTAAAAAATTTATCAAAATTTTTGTGTGAACTGAAAGGAAACAAGAATCTTGTAAGAGAATGACAGTACTTGAGCCCAGAAAGTATAACTAAAATGTGTCTAACCTTTCAAAAGGTCTGTTGAGGATAGAAGATAAATATTAATGACCTTAAAAATGGATGTAAAAAGACTTGTCTGTTCTGGAAGTACTTTGTGGAAACTGCCTAGTTAAAAACAAACAAACAAACAAACCAACAAAAGAAAACCAAAGCAAAACAATACAAATAACCCCAAAAAACTGCCAAAACAATATAAAAAAAAACCCCCAAAAACAAGAACAATGGCCCCCCCAAAACCCCAAAACAAAACAAAAAAGCAAACCAAATCAAACCCCCCAAAACCAACACCAACCAAACAAAAACAAACAACCAAAACCAATCAAACTCTTTTTTCTGTAAAAAAAACTATACTTCATAGTGAATATCTTCATGGACATTTTCTACAATGATAGACATTCTCTGATTGCTGCTGGGTTGTTCACTGCAAGCAACATGGATTCTCCTTTAGCTTTCACATAAAACAGTCTTAGGTAGTTTCGAAAGGGTTTTTGGATTGAGCAAAAACTCTTTGTATACCCACAAATTTTAGGAAAATATCAAAAAGAAAATTAGTTCAGGAGTAGGTTAATGAGTAATATTAATGAGCAACAAGTGTGATGAGTATTTAGTTTTGCTTTCTTTGAATGTTGCTCAAATTTTAACCAGAACTAATTTAAAATAGGTACAAAATCCAGGAAAAAGTAGATAAAGAAATACCAGCATCATTTTAAAATGAAGCCTCATGAGCCTTGAGAATTGAAGAGCTGTATATCTACAAAGATATCCTGTTTTCCTAAATTTGTACATGAGTGATCCTAAAAACCTCATTTCCATCTTACTTCATTAAGACTAGGATAGACCCTGGGTAGGCCTGTTTGTAGAAGTTTTTGTCCTCTAACAAGAAAAAAACTTTGCTAGATGCTCTTGAGGACGGAGGAACTTGATAGTCTTGAAAGAAGAGGTGAACTAAAGAAGGATGTGCCTGAGGACATCTCAGAAACCCCAAAAGACTGAGCATGCCAACCAAGAACATGCTATTTCTCCCCATATTTGAAAGTCTGGGGCCTGCCAAAACTCAACGCTCCCTTCATAACCACATGGCATGCATGTGATAGCCAGACAAAGGACACCTGCTCCCTGGAAAAGACAGGCATTGACTTCTTTCTAAAGTCATTGCCCACAGCAATGAGTTTGTTCTGACTTTCATGGTTTTTTGTTGGCATCAAATGGAACCAGAGAGTGTCAGTCTCCTCAAGGATAAAATGGGATTAAGGTACTGCTGTTCGCCATCAGCTAAAGGATTTGGGATTACAGTGAAAGTTAAATGAGCCCAAAGTCCAGCTATTATCTGTATCATATACCCAGAGATTAATTAAGTGAGGAAAAATATCATTGAAATTCATTAAAAAAATAAAAAACCACCGTGGCTTTCTTATGCTGAGACTGGTGAAAGTGACAGACTGAAAATAACACCTTTTAGAACTGGAAATCTTGCATCACCAATCACTTTACTCTGGCCAAAATAGTAATTTTATAGTCCTGAATTCTGAACAGCAAAACATCAGCATCACATTGCCTGACCGGGGAGTCTATATAAAGATAAAATAAAATTTCAGGCTAAACTATATAA
This sequence comes from Picathartes gymnocephalus, assembly GCA_013390045.1. Lineage (NCBI taxonomy): Eukaryota > Metazoa > Chordata > Aves > Passeriformes > Picathartidae > Picathartes > Picathartes gymnocephalus. The sequence continues at coordinate 12,027 of WEKY01048214.1, forward strand.
ATACAAATTAAAATGTACTGTCCTCCTTCAGAGCAGAAGGCAATAATGCATACTTTAAGTGGCATTTTTGAGAAAAAACAGTTAGGTACTGTAATTTCAAATGAATGGGAGCAAGAAGAATTACTGCAACTCATTATAACCTCCATTTTATAAAATTAAGGTGTGGTACTAATTCTTATATTTGTTTTTATAGGTGATTTTAAAACTGCAGAACCATAGCACCCATGTTTCTGTCACAGTAAAAAAATCAATATTTTTATAACTTCTCTGAGTGACATGCTTAGAATGGAGCATATGTTAATAAGCCTGTTATTAAGCATATGCTAACCAACATACAATTATTGAGTGCAACTCCATCTACGTCAATCTTGCAGCCATTTTCTCTGTGAAGAAATATTATTAGGACATGGCTGGGAGAAGAATTTGTAAAACAGTCTGTAGATTTTTAAAAACATGTTATTAACCCCCTATATTTTCAAGAGTACTTCTCTTCCTTTTTTTTTTTTTTTGGTTTTGTTTGTTTTTGGTTTTTTCTTTTCTTTTCTGTATACATATAAAGTAGTATTTGCAGAAAACCAAATGATGCAAGACAAGCTACTTTCCAGTTTTATGGTACATTGCTCCTCTCCAGATTTTCTGCCCACAGTGTTTACTATTAAAAACCTCCATCTCTACTGGAAAATGTAGAAGGCAAATGCCCATTAAAATTTTGCTGCCTGCTCTATCAAGTAGAGTAATTTAATTGGATCGAGTGACTATCTAGCTGATGTACTAAAACTATAAGTCTCCAGTAGACCTTCCATATATAAATATATTTTACCCAAACCTCTATGTTGTTAAGCACAGACCCTTAGTAAAATGGACTGTAAACGTCTTTGCAAGATTTCCACACTAGAACACATATTTTGCCATTTTGCACTACATGAGATTGCACCAAAGTTTGGACATTGTTCAACTTTTCAGAATTTGAATAATTTTTTGTTGTTGCTTTTTACTTCATGTTGTTCTACCACTAGGGAGTCTACTGTTTTCTTTTATTACTTAACATGAGTTATTATGAAAGAAATATTCAATAAATGCCCTTTTCTGATAGAACTGAAGTGCACAGAAAAGATATATTTACTGTGGGACAGTGAATATTGTCACATTTCTTTTCTGTACAATATTCAGCATGAAACCAAGAACTGCCCACATTATGTATAACTAATCTAGTACTTCTACACTTTTAACTGTTAGTTCACTGCGTGCTGCATGTCTTGCCTGACTTTTAATTTTTCACGGATACTCATCATTGCAGCATGAGAGTTTGCTCTAGCAGACCAATAGCCAGTGCTAAAGGTGTAGCTGACTCCCATCCTTTCGAACATCAGGTACCTGAATCCCTGACAGTGCAAGAGCAAAGCTAGCTACCCGTAGGATATTATCTACATAAAAGAGATGTCAGTCCTAAAGTTCTAGTCAGGGAATGACAGCATCACTCTCATGGTTAAAATTCAAGATAGTTCTTAAAATACGCACTTTGTTGGTACTTATGATCAAATCTAAGTAGAATTAACATAAAGCCTTGGAAATTTAAAAACACCGAGATGAGGAAAACATACAGAGTAAAACCTGCCTTGTACGAATATTTAATCAAAAGCAGTATGTCCACATCAATTTTCACCTGTGCAGATTTTGTCCTCTGTTAACATCAAGACATCAAGATGCTACAGCTTACCCAGTGCTAAGTAGGATCCTGCCTTTCACACTTCTAAGGAGGTAATCTCTATCCAAGTTGTACCACCATATGAATGGACCTGTGTAAACACTGACACATAATTAATTGTAAGTGATGATTTTAGCCTTCTAACTGTCTTCTATAAAGCCAAGCAAAATAATGTCAGTCAGTGAAGTGCAATTTTTCTTTCATTTTCAAACCAAAGCTGTTGTTTGTAAAACAAAATTTGCATGCATCACAGCAGTGGGGAGAAGTGACTTTCAAAGGGTGAATTTTATCTGCTGGGAAAATATTTTTCCATGGGAAGCATTTTCTAGGTGATTTGCAGTGTTTTTGTTTCAAAGCAGAACAAAATAAAAATGCTGAAGAGCTCATTATATTTCCAAAGCAGACTTCTTGAAGTTGGGGAAAGTAGAGGGAAGAAATAAAATTGGAGTCTCTAACAAAATTACAGGGAGATGTTAAAAAAATTAGAGCAAGAGCTTCAGTAGCAAAAAAACTACACTCATCTCCAGCATAATATTTGAGAGCAGGAGGAAGAAGGGTTGTTATTATGCACAGCTACCAAGAAGGCTGTCATGGTCTAAAATATTCAGATCTCATAGATGTACTTAGCTCTTAGTCACTTCTCACCACAAAACATCTGTTATTCATGATTTTTGTCTTATGATTTAGAAGCCAAATGATTAGTAGGAGATTTATCTACAGCCACTTGGATCTGGCTGGCTAAATTTGAAAATGACTGAATCTGAAATTATACATGTTTTTTCTGAGACCATCCCTGCTATGACTCATTAATATGCACAATTGTCTGGTCTTCACAAAATCTGAGTGATGTATCAAGACAAAGACACGCTTTTGCAGAAGGTGGACAACCCCTTTTCCTTAAGGTTTTAAATTTAAAGAGTAATAGAATCCCTGTTCCATAAAAACCATATTTTGAGTATTTGAAAATGCACAATGTTAAGGACTGCCAGCACCATGGATGCTCCAGCAGGCTCTGATTGCTCTCACCAGCCTGTAATCATCTTCCCCTTCAATCCTCCTTCACAAGCTCTCCTTCTCCCCACCTCTTTCTCCCCCCTGGGCTGCCCTGGCCACAGGAGCACACGCTGATCATTAACTTTATGCTTCTCTGCAAGAAGTGGTCAAGAACCTTCCCTGAAATTTGTCAGGGAGGGAGGTGGTGCTGGGAGCATAACCCCAACACAGCTGTGCCAGGCACAACATCCCCAAATCATGGCCCTACGCCCACCACCACACTGCCTCCTTGCAGACTCCCTGCAGCCCCAGGAAATTCCTCTGGACTGCACGGAGCTCCCTCCGGCAGCACTCCCAGCTGCGTGCTGTGACTCTGCCAGCACCTTGGAGAAGAGGAGGAAGGAAACACTTTCACCCATAGGACCATTGCATTAACTAGCTCTCAGGACAAGAGGGCCCTTCAAGTTAATTGGTCACTTGTTGCACCCTAAATTATCTGCCTAAGAGAAGCTTCCCAGGGAGCATCCAGCACTGTGCTCATTTACTCCTCCTTCTCCCTTGCACGTTCTTTGTACTTTTCATAAAAAGTAAGAATGGGGAGAGGGGCTTTACAGAGGAATATTACACAGAAAGACAGTTACAGGATGGCCAGAATGACCAGAGACTTCTGGTACACACACCCTGACAAAAACATTGTATAAAATAACCCGCATTAATTTAAAACTAACACCTTTCCATAGGGTGGATGTGCACGTATGTTTTTCTCCACCAAAACCTGCACTGCACAAGTGACAAAGGTTGCAAGGTACCTTGCCAGGCTGGAGAAGAGGGTCTGTGTGGACCTCAAGTAGTTCAACAAGGCCACGTGCAAGGTTTTACACCTGGGTTGGGGCAGTCCTAGACACATCCACAGGCTGGGTGGAGAAGTGACTGGGAGCAGCACTGAGGAGAAGGACTTGGGGGTGTTGGTTGATGGAAAGCTCCACATGAACTGGCATTGAGAGCTCATAGCCCAGAGAGCCAAACAAATCCTGGGCTGCATCCAAAGAAGTGTGACCATAAGGTCAAAGGAGGAGATTCTACCCCTCTGCTCTGGCGAGAGAGCCCACATGCAGTGCTGCATCCACTGCTAGGGTTCCCAAAATTTGAAGGACATGAACCTGCTGGAGCAAGTCCAAAGGAGGCCATGCAGTTCATAAGGGGATTGAGCACCTTCCAGGCTGAAAGTTGGGACTATTCAGCCTCAAAGAACATTCCAGTATCTGAAGGGGCCTACAGGGAAGCTGGAGATGGACTCAGGAACTGTAGTGATAGGACAGGGAGTAATGAATTCAGGCTGAAAGAGGGGAAATTTAGATTCAATATGAGGAAGAAATTCTTTACTGTGAGTGTAGTGAGGTATTGGAACAGGCTGCCCAAAGGAGCTGTGTCTGCCCCATCCCTGAAAGGGTTCAAGGCCAGTTTGGATGGAGCTCTGAGCAACCTGGGGCTCTAAGCAACCTAATGGAAGGTGTCCCTGCCCATAGCAGGGGTTTGGAACTCAATGGTCTTTAAGGTCCCGTCCAACCCAAACCATTCCATGATTGTATGATTCTGTTGTTTCTTGTCTAACTGTAGATTTTTACTCCGTGGTCTCTCACAACAAGAGAGATGGAAAGCAGGATTAATTTATTATGTCCAAAATATACTGTCACTGCTACGTATCTCCAGTCTGCAAGAGGTGAGGAGAGATTAAAATAAATATAAATGGCAGGGAGTGTGTCCAGTTATTTGGACCAAAAGGTGATGTAAATCAACATAGTTCATTTCAGGTTAAATATTCACTGCTCAGATCCACCAATCTGACCCAGAGAAGGGGTAAGTTTCAGAACTGTTTATTAATTACTTGAAGTAAATCACTGATTATCAATTCATGCATAGCTAACAGAAGACCGCATAATTTATTTTAATCTCATCTGCATAATAAATCTTAATCTCTATATACCTCAATTTCTTTGTTGTAATGATTTCCTTTTCTGTTAAAACTGTAAAGTATTTGGAACAAGGATGTTTTTATAACCTGAATATGCAGAAACCTACGCATACTTTGGCATTTGACATATTTTTAAATCAGGAACTCTGATGTGAAAAATAAAAATATATTAGAATATATTAAAAGAGGTTCTGTCTTCCAGGTGCAAGCTCAGGATAAGAAACCTCTTCTGAATACTGAGTTTATCCCAACCATGCTTAACATCACTGTTTTAGGACTTGGGAATACTGAGAAAATTAAATAGGTCATCAAAAGCTGTTATTTTCTGCATTCCTCCTGAAACTCCAAAATACATTTTCCTCAAAAGAATTTATCAAAATAAAAAAAATGAAATCAGAGAAAATAGCCTCCTGAGACTACAATATGAATTAATAATGCTCTTATTGTATCAATTGTCTGAGATGGCCTGATTTTAAATCAACACTTCTTAAGACTGCTTTAACTAACTAAACACCAGAGAAGGTTAATATACAAGATAAAATAAAAATATTCATTAAAAACATAAGGTGAAGTGTTACCTATGAACTCTCCTAAAGTCAACAGTGATTATGAGCCTCTGACATAAATTATGAATGCAACATCACACAGCCAATCTGAAATTTTAATATGCAAAAGTGCATTAAGAAATAGCTTGAGAGCATCTCTCTGTGCGAAAAAACTTTATATATCAGTATGCCTTCTGGTTAGAAGCCAAAAGTCATAGGTTGGAAGAATAATTCAATTTCATTGTCTAAGAACTGATGCTACTTAGTCAGCTTCCCATGATTAGGTGAAAGAGAAAACCCAGCAGAATATAGCAGCTACAGTGGGTAATAATGAATATAAATTGAAACTCAGTGAAGTGTTTAGCAGTTAAACTGCAGTACAACAGTGGAGTAGAAGAACCTTCTGGAGTAAAGGAATTGGTACACAGGAAGATAAAAACCTTTCAGTTGTTTCTATTTGTTTCAGGTTTTGGGGGTTTTGTTTGTTTTTTGCTATTGTTGGGGTTTATTTTGCTGTTTTGTTTCATTTTCACTCACATTTATTAATAAGGAAAGAGAGGACTATCTTGAATTATGATTCAGAAAATCTGTCATAGTGAATACTTTTAGCAGAAGCACAAAATCCTGCACAACTGATCACTGCAAGTTGTTGCAGAAGACCAGAGCTCATAATAAGAAAACTCTGCAGCAGTAAGAACAGGATATTCTCTGTTCACTTTCTGTGGTATAATGAGCTCCGGACATCTCTCTCAGTCAGACAGAATAATTTTTACTTTTATAAATAATAATATTTTCAGGATGGCTTTTTCACCTTTTGTCATGAAGGATATTTGTCTTTCTGGACAGGAAAGAGATATGAAACTCATTCAACACCAACTATCATATAAATATTACATTAAGGTTAGATATTGGGAAAAAAAAGTCTTTTCTGAAAGGGTTGTCAGGCATTGGAACAGTCTTCCCTGGGAAATGGTGGAATCACCATCCCTGGAAATGTTCAAAAAGAGTGTGGATATGGCATCTAGAGACATGGTTTAGCTGTGAACTTGGTGGCACTAAGTTAATAGTTGGGCTTGATCTTGGAGGCCTTTTCCAACCAAAATGATTCTATGATTAGAAAGAGTGGGAAATAGGAAAAATTTCTAGAGAGCTTCACAAATATTGCAAGACAGTCATTGCAGGCCCAAGACAAAAATGTAGGCAAAGGCTCTAACAGGTTTCAACTCAAAGACGCTGATCTCTGCCTGCTAATCCATTTTATTAGTTCTCCTGAAAACAGCAGCAAGGGCTACCAAAGACATTTACAGAAAAACATTTCCTTGGAGTGCATATAACCATAATCCTTGCAAAGACACAGAAGCCACATAATTAAGTGGATAAAGAGAGATGTGTGTACAGTGAATAAAATTAAGTGTATGGAAAATGAAACGTAATGGTACACAGAACATCAAAATTGATGCAAATAAACTATGTATAATGAATAATGAAGAAGACGCTGAAAAGAAACATTTAGAACATACAGAACTTTTAAAAGGTAAAAAATTTGAGAAAGACAATATTCCTATAACTATGCACAATATGATGTGAAGAAATGATTTACTGTTCATTTTGATGACATTGGTCAGAAAACTAAAACAAGGTTAGTGTGTTAGGGATAGATATTGAAAATACTGCAGGTTGAAACTTGTGTGGCCATGAATGTTTCTATGGTTCTTTTAAAGGTGCACTTGGCAGCCACAGCTGCACCCCAGGAAAGATCAGCCCAGCATGTGCTTCACCCCCTGCATCTCCCGTCTGGGTGTCAGGCAGGAGTGCTGAAAGGAAACAGGCTTCCCAAGACTTCAGGAAGTCGAAGAGCAGAACAAGGTGAGGCCTGTATGAATGCAGTTTCTGCATCTCAGCATGGACTAGGTAATGTTTCTCTGGTGAATGTAAGTATGTCCTTGATGAGGCCATGCAGATGAAACCGTCATCTTTCTGACCATATTTCCATAATTGTCTTTAACTACGAATTTTTCCTTTCTGTGATACCTGCCATTCTATGGGCAGAACTGAAGTTAGATAATGTTTTGCCCCCTCTTAGATTTAAACAAGAAGACAGATGAGGTCAAGAACGATATTGAATAATGTCATACATCTTTGCAATCTTGAACATGTTAGATTACAAAGTGGTATTTCATGCCCATGAGCAGCTGGTTTTATCAGTGACTACCAGGACCCTACTTAGGACATAACTTTGTTTAAAAGCTTTTCTGTCATGAAATGAAAATTGTTATTTTTGACAAGTTTCTCAAACATAACTTCAATAAATGCTTAATCATATGTCATTTTTGTTTTCAGGCATCTGAGATATTAAGGTTAGCTATTTCAGTAGTCGCAAAAATGATTTTATAATTGTTTTTGAGATCATATTATCTTTGCAAAGGTACATTTGTAGTCACTTACTCATCTCATCTGCACTTTATCTTTAAAATGTACTTTATAGATGTAAGAATTGAAGCTTCAAAAGATAATCTTTCCTATTCATAACAACATATGAAAAGATCATTTATTTCCACTTTTTGTCTACTCTGGAGCAATTAAAATATTGATAATAGCTGAGATATGATGAAAAGTGAGATGAGAGAAAAATCACTCCCAGCTGAAAGTTTCAAACTTCGCTAATTTTCAGCAGAGCTTATTGTGTTGCTAATTAACATAATGTGATGGGTAAAGAGCACTCAGAAGTTACTTGTTTTCCAAGGTGATGGCTACAACATTCCCAGTTCCTAGAATGACTAAAAACCTGGGTTAAATAGCAGTCCTAAGTACATAAAACAGGAAGAAGGCAGAACCTGAATTCAACTATGAGGAATAAACTACAGGTTTAAAGAACTGGGAATTTTCAGACTGGAGAAGAGAAGGCTTTTGGGTGACCTACCTGTGGCCTTTCAGTATCCAAAAGAAGCCTACAAGAGAGACAGAGAGAGACTATTTACAAAGGCCTGGAGTGACAGGATAAGGGGGAATGGCTTCAGACTGAAAGGGTTGTTTCAGATTAGATATTAGGAAACAAAATTACTGTGAGGGTGGTGGGGCACTGGCACAGATTGCCCAGAGAAGAAGTGGATGCTCCATCCCTAAAAGTGTTCAAGACCAGGGACTCTAAATAACCTGGATGGGACTCTAAATAACCTGGTCTTGTGGAAGATGTCCCTGCCCATGGCAGGGGATTGGAACTGGGTGATCTTTACTGTCCCTTCCAAGCCAGGCCATTCTATGATTCCATGAAAATCTAAATTCTCAAGTCCCCACTCATCTCTCATCTAAGTCCAAAGCAATATACCCCAGGTCACTGCTGAATATACCCCAGGCACTTGATTTTCTGTCTGTTTACTCTGAGCAGGACCCTTCCTGCTGATAGCCTTCAGAAAATAATTATACAGTACAAGCTAAAAGCTTGTGTCATCTGTGTTGGTGTGGAAGCTGACAGCTGGTCAGAAAGTTTCTCATACATGGATCTGGACACCATTGTCATATACCCGTGAGAAACTCAGCGCTGGCCAGAACCTTTCCCACACTTCGGCATGGACAATATTGCTGTGTGCCCGTGAGAAAGTTAGCATCAACAGGAAGCAAGAATTATAAACACTAGATGAAGAATGCACACCTGCACTGGGGAGACTGTTATTCACTTAGGATTGTTTGTAAATGGGTGTTGGTAGCATGCAGCCAATAGTGTGAGGGGTGGTAATTTGGAAACCAATGGGAATATAGCACGAGTGCGAAACACTCTATAGAAGACATCCTGCGCAATAAAGGGGACTTTTGCCTCTTGCCTTCGTGGAATTTGTCCGTGTATGTGTGTCGCCCATTTGTCTCAACAGTGACACGTTGGAGTCAAATTCTTGTGACTGGCAAAGAGAAGCCAAGAATTAGTTGGTGGACTAAGTATAAGTAAAATCTCAATACTCTGCTGAATACACAAGTTACTATAAGTCTGATTACCATTTCATTAACATTCACATGCCAAATTAATCCAGTAAAGTCTCATTAATAATACCGTAAAAGTTGTTACACAAAAAGTCTTGGTTACACTTGCCTCTTTCCTCTTAAGACCAGAGCCTGTGCAGCAGGTTTAGATCCACTCAGGGCTACAGTAATACCTCTGATTTCAGCTTAGACTTCACTAAAAATGGCACAATTTAAGCTTCTATGTAACTGTCACACTTTATATGGAACACAGAAGCTGGTGCTTAGTACTTTTGAAACCCTTCTGTTCCCCATTCTAGACTAGAAGCAGTAATGTTTTCAGTAGCAAATCCCTCAACAGCATGTTGTTATGTTTCACTGTAATCCCCAGTTTTGACCTCATGCTCTCTAAGACAGAGTGCTCATACAGCATTTCTGTTCTCTCTGGAATGAACCTTCTCTCACCAACATGATGGATTTCATAGCTCATTTTCTGCCCCTGTGGTAGTGTGCACTGGGGAGATAAGAAATATGTTCAAATTCAATTATTTGATTATAATTTGATTGCACACACATCAAAATACAAACAAGATCTAAATATAATTTTACAAAATAATCATAACACCGTTGGATTGTTCCCATATGCATCAACTAAGAAAAGTTAAATCAGCTAAATCCACAACATTTTTGCTGTTTAAGGTATTTTTTATTTTAAAAAGAAAATTAATCCATCTTCTACAGATACTGCACTGATTAGACTGAATTAAATTTCATGACTAGCTCTTTAATTTGCAGAGCAAATGTAACTAAGTTAGTTCAGGAAAAATACACACCTTATGAACCTTTGTGAACTTCAGGAATTCTACCTGAATGGAAGTAAAAAAAAAAAAAGTAAAACGATTTTTCATTTCAGTAAAGACAGGGAGGAATCCAGCTTGCGAATACAAGGTTGTAAAGTTCTGACTCAACATGTTAATAGAGAATGTCTGATTTTGTCTCTTTCTTGCTGCTCAAGACCCACATTAGATCCCTGGGTTAATTTTGGCTATGTACCTGCTCCCTCCCACTTCTAAACCATATCTGTGTAAAGCACAAGGGGAGAAGAAATATATTATGTGTTCTCTGAAGTGTAATCTTAACTCGTTCGGAAATGTCTGCGCAAAGTCAAACAGCTTTAGAGACATCTTTTGTTAGCCAAAAGAGTAGCACTGCCCACCATTAATAGTTTAAAGAGAAGCATCTTACACTTGTAATGGCAGCAACAGGAAGGGGTTACTGGTCTGCTTACTTCAGCTAGAAAACAACTTCACAGGCATTTTGTATTGTCCTAGGTTGCAATGCAAGATGTAACAAAAAGCCTGTACTCTATTAGTATTTGTTAAAACCAGGTGGGGCA
>WEKY01048218.1:0-58717 GCA_013390045.1 Picathartes gymnocephalus
GAATAGTTAATTAAGTAATCCCCCCACTTCTGGTTCTGCACCTATTTAAACCTCCTCCACCTCCCTAGCTGCTAACCACACATTTACTATGTCTATGATACATGTAGAAAATGAGACATTCTTGGTTTGCTCTAGAGGCAAGACTAAGTAAGATTACAGGAAGGTTAGCTTATTGTTCTAAAATCTAAGTGAAGGGGTAGGACAGCACTACAGTTAGTTAAGGAGCTATATAACTATGTAATAGTAATCTACAGAGCTACAAATATATGGAAAATGTATAAAAAGCAAAAAATTCTTTTGGCATCAGTGGTAAGATGCAAAAGGCAATTTTGAATAATAGTCTGTGCAACGTATATGCACAAAGCGTAAGGAGTCAAGATGAGTGATGAAGGTAACTGCACTTTGTAATCGTGCATATGTTCATGGCTGCTTACTAGTTAATAATTGACCTCCACATATGGTCGAACAGCTGTTGAAAGTTATCATTTTTACATCACAGGTAAATAAATTCAAGCACCAAAAAATGAGGTAGGATATTCCTATGATGCACAACTGCTTTCGGGCTGCACCATTTGATCACAAATGCACTTAAACAACAGCAATTTTTCTTTAGCAAGTTCACAGAAGAGTTCCACAGAACAATTACTATAGAAATCCTTACACAACATTTCCTCTGGCAAAACTATAGTAAAGAGGGTACTGCTCTCAGAGGATCAGTTTGATATGTCAATCCTCCACCACATATTGCTCCTGTCACTTGTGTGACATGAAGTACAGAAAACAGAAGCTGGGTAGGTTCGAACACTTATCAAAAGTATGAAAAGACTTATAAACTCAGAAGTCAGTAACATGCAAGACACGTTCTGTTTGGGCTTTAGTAGGATGGACTTCAGATCCCAAAGAAATGCAGCTAAATCTAAATGCTGGAGCCCCCAAAGACTGAGCATATCATGGCTCTTGTGTCCATTTTAAATAACATTTAAAATTATTTGTATAGTAGGAAAATACTGTGAATCTACATTGCTGAAACACAGACATAGCAATCTCCTTTCTTGGTGTTGCACTGTACATTTGTCTTACTGTCAGCCTTCCCAGAGCAAGCAGAGAACCTTTTAAAATTCTGAATGAGACAAGGGCATGTCACAGATACCTCTTTAGAAACAAGCCTATCAAGAAAAGTCAGAATACTGATCAGCAAAGCAATAAGTTAGCGACTTACTGGGTTGCTACTGAAAAGAGGAAGTGAATTGATCAGCTCAGCTGCTAGCAGAACGCAATGATCTCAAGCTGGGAACCAGTAACTCTCAAGAGCAGTTTCAAATATGTTTCTTCTTTTATCCTGAAGATTTGTGAGCTCACTTTTGTTAATAACAGCACAACAGGAAGGCCTGTGCTCGCATAATTATAACAATAATAGCAACCTGGTCTGCTGAGGTAAGAAGGAAAAAATGAAGGAAACACTGCCCACATTGCAGGCTGTATGGGCTGTAGATGACTCAAAGTATTCATCTGCTGCTCAAAGCTTCCAGTGTTGCTACTCTGCTATAGAGAGGTAGTCAAATAACACACCGTCCTAGATGGGGTCTGTCTGTTAGCAGTAACACTTCAAACTCCAACATAAGTTTATGAAAAACACAAGTAAAGTCACACCTAGATAGACACCAACACACAACAAAACCTGGTATGTTCTCTAGCAGGATAGAAACCTAGAGAAAGAGAAGCAACCTTATAAACACTAAACACAGGCCTGGGACAGCCATACAAAACACCCAGTACTGCTAGAAACTTGTGTGTTTCTTGGCTATTTTGCATGAGAACACCACAGTACACTGAATCTGCTCTTCCATGTGCAGACAATTAAAATATTTCTCCATGGATAGGTCAAAATTGGTTGCCTGTGTTCTACATAATTCCCGACAGAGAGCTTGGGACTGAGCAGAGATGACAGTTTACAATACTCCAAGACTTAATTAAAGCTTTTTACTCTAACAAGTAGGGCACTCCTCCTACTGCTGGAATTTCTTCTTTTTTTTTTTTTTTCCAAAAACTTAAGCATAAGATTTTGAAAAAAAATTACATTTCAGATCAGAAGCAGTACATGAACCATCTTAACCTAAATATTTATAGTTATAAACTACTCATTCCTTAGACCTGGCTCTGAAGACTTTTTTTTTTCCTTTTTAATTTGTTCAACAGTGAACATTTTAGCAGGTATTCCTATATAAATGATGCAAAAGCAATTTGCCATTCACATTGTCAATTAAGACTTTCTTCTGATTGGATGGATTGTTTTATTGAAGAGGTCTCAAACTCCTCCTTCGCATTACAACTCAAAAACTTTTCATTGCTTTGTCTAGTTATATCAGGCTATTAGAAGATCTCTTAAAATTACACAGGTATTTGTGCTTCAATTTTAGGTACTTTTAATATCTTATACTTAGATTCCATTATTTGCACCCCATGTAGCAACATTCAGTGCGTGTTTTTCTGCCTAGAAAACAGACACCTCTTTAAGAATGCTATCTCTGCTTTCTGCATACACTAAGAATCATTGCGCTGTCAGGCCTGAAGATTAGAGACTCAGAAGCACCTCATCTCGGTCATCAGCACCACAAATTTCAGCAGAAGTCCAACGATCACAGAAAACGTGATCAGAAAGACTATGACGTTTACTCATCCACATTTAAAACTATTTCTAGTGGAAAGACCAGCAAAGCCTCTAAGCAAAGTAAGTTTCCAATTTAGATTTCTATTGCCCCAGAGAAACATATAATAATGTTCTTTCCATTGCAGTACTTAAGAATCCTACTACATCAATCTATGAATAGCTGGCAAGAAAGTTTATAGTGTAAACAAAAACTGGTAATGTTAAACATACAAGTATCATTATTTAACAAGATGACTTTGTTACGTCATCGTGTTTGTACTAAAAACAAAACCAGAAACTGTGGACTCCCATGAGAAGGTTTACTGTTTTCTAGCCAGAAAGCTCTTCACAATACTTCCTTTGTTTTCATGTTGAACAAAGTGACTAAACTTGGTGGACATCTCTCTTCCCTCCCAGGAGCTTCCATTACCACTCAGAATGTGAAAATTTCTTCTCCTCAAAGTTGAGTTGGGCATAAAGAGTTAAAGTACCAGTCCCTCAAAGGCTTCTCTATGTGCCTGCCTTCATGCACTGCCACATACCTGATACAGTTATCTATACTGACTTCCACATCGCTCAAAATCAAGTAAAGACACGAGTTTTGGCAGAAGCTGGGAACTCAATTTTGTCATAAGGGTGTGCTCCTTCATGCAAGGTGGGCCACATGAGCCTTTTTCTTTGCAGGCTACATGTTTAACCACAGAAACACCACTGAATCTCTCTGCAGTCTGGTGACCAGGAGCTGGGTCAGCTGCGTAAGAGAATCTCCACACCGGACCATCCCCTCTGCTCAGGGAAGAATCTCACATTGAACACAACACAAAGAAACACAGAGGAGATCCCAATCAGCACCTGCAGCTATGGAACTGCTGATTATGCATTGTACAATGAAGAAAGTAAAGGTATGGTGATCTTTACCTGGACTCATACTCCAAAAGACTACAGTGCATGGCAATCTCTCTAAGAGCCTAAAAGGTAATTTTCACTCCTCCATCCTCAGATAAATCTCTTCTAATATGGTCAGCAAACACACTGGAGAAAAAAGGCTGAATGGGACTATATCTTTTCTTAGCAATGTTTTGTTGGAATTGTGAATACAAAAATATTTGCATATTGAGACAAATCAGTAGCAAGTCCTCTCAAATTGTAAAACCCTAGAGGAAGAGAAACAGACACTAAAGACAAAGGACTGTGACACAGCTGACTCATACCTTGGCAGAGTTCTGAATGTCAAATTTGATGCTGAAGTAACTAAGTAATACAGTGATCCAAAAAACTTAACTCAGACAGCACTACTGAAAATGAAGTTCAGTGTTCTTATCTGAGTTAGTTTTGATTCTGTGTAGTGCTCCCTGCCAGACTGCACATGGCCATGGCCATTACTCTTGCATTACTCTTGTCAAAAAGCTGTGACTCACAACACATTAAGACCAAGACTTTAATTAGGTATAAAAGGGAAGAGCATCTGCAGACACCAGAAAATCCCAGAATCATACCATTCAGCTCAATCATCCTTTGAAGATTTTTGATACAGCTCTAATAGGGGCCCCACAAATTTCTCAGCTTCCTTTTCATAATGCAACTTTACAGCTTGGGTTAGAGAAGGTACATAACAATGAAGACTGTTCTTTTGACCCAAAATAAATATTTTTATTAATCTTCTAATTGGAGATAGGCAGAAGTGGTAGCTGCAATAGATTTTTACACTATCCAAATAAAAACCTGTCCTCTTCCAAATTTTCTGGCTCATGAGTGTTTAGAATGTTTTACCAGCAACTGAGTTCACTTAGGGAAAAAAAGACAAACAAAAACCCCACATTTCCCAAATTTTGTAAGCCAGCAGATTACAAACTGCCCTCCAAACCACTCAGAGATCAGCTGAAATCTTCAGAAACCCAACAAAAGGCCATTTGACACACAGCCTATTATTGCCATTAGTAATGAGCAAACTACAATTTGAGATGTGCTATATCTCATTCAGTTAGGCCTCTTCATGAACTGAAAAAAAATCAGCCTTAGATTTGGGGAAGAAACAACAGTTTGTAATGAATCCAAGAGCAAACACTTACAGGCTCTCATGTCCAGTGGCTAATGGCAGGAGGCTTCACACGATTTTACATAACTAAATGGCAATGCCATTCCAGCACTGGGAAACCTTTCTACATGTGCCAATCAGCAAGAGCTGCAGACAGAGGCCAGAGGCCATCACGGGCTGCCAGCCTCGCTACAGACCCGGGACTACCATCAGGTTGCCACTGCTGGTATCTCCCTGTTCCCCCAGCTGCTGCTGTTGGGAATAGCTGTGCTGAGACCTGGAGGCTGACAGGCACACCCTGCTACAATTAATCACAGAATGGTTTGGATTGAAAATGTTCTTAAACATCACCTAGTTCAAACCCCACTAGCCATAGGCATGGACACCTTCCACCAGACCAGGTTGCTCAATGCCCCATCCAACCTGGCCTTGAACACTTTCAGGGACAGAGCGTTCACTACTTCTCTGCAGAACATGTTCCTGTGCCTCATCACCCTCACAGTAAAGAATTTATCTGTAATATCTAATCTAAACCTACCTTCTTTCAGTTTAAAGTCATTCCCCATTGTCGTATCACTGAACAACCTTGTTAAGAGTCCCTCACCAACTCTCTTGCAGGCCCCCTTTAGGTATTGGAAGGCTGCTCTAAGGTCTCCCCAGAACCTTCTCTTCTTCAGGCTGAACATCCCCAGCTTGTTCAGCTTGTCTTCATAGGAGAGTTCTTGCAGCTCCCACATCACCTTCATGGCCCTCCTCTGGACTCTCTCCAACAGGTCCATGTCCTTCCTGTGCAGGGACCCCAGAGCTGATGCAGCCCTGCAGGTGGGGTCTCAGCAGAGCAGGGCAGAGGGGCAGAATCCCCTCCCTCCCCTGCTGCCCACGCTGCTTTGGATGCAGGCCAGGACACATTTGGCTGTCTGGGCTGTGAGTGCCCCTGGCTGGGTCATGTCCAGCCTCTCACCCACCAGCACCCCCAAGTCCTTCTCCCCAGGGCTGCTCTGGATCCATTCTCCTCCTAGCCTGTATTTGTGCTTGGAATTGCCACAATCCCCTGCAGGACCTTGTACTTGGACTCGTTGACCTACATGAGATTCACATGAGGTTCTCAAGGCTGTCACAGTCCCACTGGATGCCATCCCCTTCCCCCAGCATGTTGACCACACCACACAGCTTGGTGTTCTCAGCACAGCTGCTGAGGGTGCACTCCATCCCACTGTCCCTGTCACCAACAAAGCTGTTAAACAGCTCTGGTCCCAACACCAGCCCCTGCGGACACCACTCGTCACTGCCCTCCACTTGGACATTGAGCCATTGACCACAACTCTGAGTGAGACCATCCAGCCAATTCCTTATCCAACAAGTGGTCCATCTGCCCAATCCATGTGTCTTCAAGAACAGTGGCAATGTTTTGTGGAAGTCCAGGTGGGTGGTGTCAGTTGCTCGTGACTACTAATTCTATAACCTTGTTATAGAAGGCCATCAGATTTTTCAGGCACAGTTTGCCCTTAGTGAAGCCATGTTGGCTGGCACCAAAGATATCCTTATTTTCCATGTGCCTGAGCACATTTCCAGGAGATCTATGTCCCAATTTTGCTGGGCACAGAGGTGAGACTGACTGGCCTGTAGTTAAGCTATCATCTAGCTGCATGGATGTATCCTCTGGCATTTAGCTGATTCACACTGGTTCTCAGGCCAAGAACTTATTGTGAAAACAAACTCACCAGGAGAAAAAAAGCAAACTACTTTCCCAGATAGTGAAGGATGGGAATCTCTGTGTACAGCACGAGGAGAATCCAGTCCATTCCCTCCGTCGGCAGGCACGTATCTGACCATGGACTTTGCTACAGATTAATAAAAGTAGCTAATTTTGCTACAAAGTAGCAACAGCAAGAAAAAAAAAGCCCTGATGGGCACAGAACGTGAGGTTCAGGCCGGGGACAAGGCAACAGCTGTTAAAACCAAGCAACAAGTTTCTCTCTCTTGACTAGATTAAACGATCACCGACAGCAATATCACATACTTAGTCATCTCAAGAGCAAGAGAAACTAACAGGTCTCAGTCTATGAATTCCACTTGTCTGACCCCCATCATTTACACACCCCCACCACAGCACAACTCCACAAACGTGGGTTGAACCTGCAAATTGCCCCAGCTAAAGAGCCAGCTGAAAGACAGCTGCCCTTCACACTGATTTCTTTTGTTCTTGCTAAGTTATTTCCAATTCAGATCTGTTCAGTGATCTGATATTATCATGAAGCCTTACCAACTGTTGTGCAACCACAGCCAAAAAAGTGGCAAACTGCCACAACAGTTGTAGGTAGCATTTTTAGTCAGCTTTGTTTGGTGCTGAAGGCAGCATGTCATTAAACTGCACCAAGCTGTAATCGTAAATGGCAGCAGTTCTTCAGTTCAAATGGCACAGTTAAAATTCTGGGGTTGTTAATAAGACTTAATAACTGTCAACTGCTGCAAATTACACGAATATTTCTACTGTTGAATAGTATTGATTTTAACCAATCAAAGAATCTTATTATTTGTGTTCATAAACTAAAAGCTCCACCAAAGGACATCAAGACAGACTTTCCAATTTATATTTTCCCTTGCCAAAATAAATCCAACTCCTAAGTTTGCACAGAGATAAAAGGAGCCAAGTGGAACCTGATTCCAGAAGCCTGACACGTTTTTTCATGGAATGAGTTTTATGATTCACAGTGAACTGGTCTCCTTTAGGAGAGGGTAAAAATCATCTTACCAACACTGAGTCTTGACCTGCAGTTTCAGAGTTCTTATACAGCACTGAATGAATCTTTCAGCCTCTGTGCCTCAGCTCCAGGGTGTGTAATATGTGTGCTCCGTGGTCTCAAAGAGACATTTTAAAAGGTACATCACTATCTATAGAATTTCAAATACTGCAGTTACAAGGATCACATAAAAAACCAAAGGGTACCAAACACAGGGGGCTGGCCAGGTGGCATATAATCACAAAATACATGAATCTTGAGTTAAAAGAGCTAGCAAGAAAAATGGTCACAGTTAATAAAATGGCCATCATCCAGCACCTGCTTTACTTGACAGAAGCATCCTACGACTATGCAAATGCACAGCACCACAAAAAATTTTGCGAGTAACTTAGTTTTTGATAATGGTGCACATCATTGCTGTGATGCACTGAAGAAACTACTGTGAGCTTGCTCTTACTTTTAACTTCTAAAAATCTCATATTTCAAAATGCAAAACACAAGCACATCTAAACAATAGTGAAAATATACAAGGCACTTGCAACACCTACAACTTCCTCCTATTTCACTGATTACAAATAAAACAGACCAGCTTTACTGCAAGGAGGAAATAACAATAAAATGGTAAATTGTACCTTGCAACAGGTTGATATGGTTTTCTAGTCAGAACTGGAGAATGAAGAGGGAGCATAAAAAAATGGAATTTCCAGCTCACTGAAGGAGGTCTTCAAATTTCTTGCTCACATATGAGGAAAAAGGCTCTTTCAGGACTATACAAATGTGAAGTATAAGACAAGACGCATGACCACATAACCACAGCAGGAATCTGCAATGACAAATCAGACACTTGAGCTATTTAGAGAAGACATGAAGATCATGTTCCCAATCCCTGCTTACTACTGCCAGCAAAGACTTAATTTAGAAAAGCTTTCCATTGCAGTTAACTTGTGTAGAGCTTGCTATTAAGCAGTATGGGGTTTAAATCAATAAAACATATACCCAACAGCTCATCGATATGCTCCTAAATGCACATTTTATTTTGCCTGATCACTGAAGTTTGCTCTTTAGCTTCTACAATAAATAAATTTCAAATATGGCATCACATAACTACCAGCAGTAGAATCATAGAATCATTCAGGTTGGAAAAGACACTTAAGGTCACCGAGTCCAGCTGTTAATCTGGCTGTGCCAGGTCCACCACTGATGCACGTTTACATATATTTTGAACTCATCCAGGCATGATGACTCAACTGCTCCCCTGGGCACTCTTCTGCAACGTCTGACCACAATTCCAGCGAAGAAATTCTTCCTAATACCTTATCTAAACCTCCCTTAGCACAGCTAATGGCCTTTTCCTCTTGCCCGATTGCTGTTACCTGGGAGAATAGAATGACCCCCACCCTCCTTTCAGCCTCCTTTGCACCCCTCTGATCCCCCTTTTCTCCAGGCTGAACAACCCCAGCTCCCTCACCTGCTCCTCACGGGGCTTGTGCTGCAGACCCTTCACCAGCTCTGTTCCCCTTCTCTGGACATACTCCAGCAATTCAATGTCTTTCTTGGGAGTGAGGGACCCAATACTGAGCACAGGATTTGAGGTGTGGCCTCACCAGTGCCGAATACAGGGGGACAATCCCTGCCCTGGTCCTGCTAGCCACACTATTGCTGGTACAGGCCAGGATGCCATTGGCCTTCTTGGCCACCTGGGCACAGTTGGCTCGTGTTCAGCTGCTGTTGACCAGCACCCCCAGACCCTTTTCTTTTGGACCCCTTTCCAGCCACTCTGCACCAGCCTGGAGCTGCTGTGACCCAAGTGCAGGACCAGGTACAGCATGCTGAACCTCACACCACTGGCCTTGCCCACGGATCTAGCCTGTCCAGATCCCTCTACAGAGCCTTTCTACCCTCAGGTAGATCAGCACCTGCCCAACTTGGTGTTGTCTGCAAACTTACTGAGGGTATACTTGATTCTCTCATCCAGATCATCAATAAAAATCTTAAAGATTTACTAAGCCCTAGGAAACATCTCTTGTGACCAGCTACCAGGTGGTTTACCACCACTCTCTGAGCCAGACCAGGGACCCAGTTGTTTTAACCAGGAGGAAGAGCCATGGGCTGCCAGCTTCTTCAGGAGAATGCTGTGGGAGACTGTATCAAAGGTTTCAGTAAAGTCAGGTAGCCTACATCCACAGCCTTTCCCTCATCCACTCAGCAGGTCACCTTCTCATAGGAGGTGATCACGTAACCAAAGCAATCACACTGCAACACCAGCAAGTATACATTCTTCAATCACTGTGTAAGACAAACCTTCAGGCAGGCTCTCAGCCACTGCTAGCACAGCACTGTATTGTGCAGGGTGCTGGAAAGGGCACGGAAGCTGTGCCAGCTCTTATCTACCCTTAAAACCAAGCATGAGCTGGGGGGAAAGGGGGAAGCAGTGCCTTGTAACCAGCTGCCCAAGGGAAGGTTGTTGCCAGTTTCTACTCTAAAGTAGCCAAGGATGCCAACACACCTAATGTGCCTTGGTTACACAGAATATAAACACGTAGATTAGGCACAGTACATTCAGGACTGGAAGAATCAGTAAGCACATTTTCAACAGTACATGGAGCACACTACATGACCACATGAAAGTAATTTTTATCGTTTCTAGCCCATTCTGCTGGTGTCAAAAGTAAAAAAAAAAAGAAGCCCTTTAGCTCCCTACAGGCTAGATAAGACAGAGAGAAATTACCACCATTCCACAAACACACCGTATTACAGTAAAACATGTGAGCAAATGCTTATTATTAGGCACATGTTTCAATTCTACCAATACCAAGAACATCCAAATATAAAACTAAAGACAGCCTTTAACTACCACCCAATGAACTTGGAGAGAGAAACCTCATGCTTTTAACAGTTTAGGGATCAATTCCCAGACTTAGAATATTATTTTCAACTCCCTGTTTCATCTAATTGCAGGACGGGAAGAATCAAGGAAAGAGATGTAATACAGTAAAATACAAAAAATTAAGAGGAACATTTTTACAATCCTCTTTTATTTTCTCCCAATAAATTAATTATTGGACACTGATCTTTAAGAGCAAAAGAGATTTGAATAATCGTGTTCAATTTTGGTTTTTCTGAATCAGTTTTGATATGGCTATAAGGAAAAAACCCAATAGATTATGGATAGGAAAAGATACTTGGGTGGAGAAAGAGATGTGAGAATTTAGGTATTGTTTATGTTTTGGAAAAGTCATAGTAACAACTACATTAAGCAATGATCAAAACATGTATTCTCCACTTTGAAGATGGAAGAATTTTGAGACACAATTTAATGTACTTCATTATAAAGCATCTGCACCATAATAAACCATGAGATTAACATCCTGTAAATCTACATTGCTACATAAAAAAGCCCAGTGGGTGCTACAATATACATTAACAAATTTCAGAACTGCCAATCCTCCTTACATTAAGTTCATTTTAAGAAGAATTTCTGAGGCTTTAACATTGATGTAAACCTTCTTCACTTTACAATAGCCAAATATTAGTGTCAAATCGTCTACATAAATACATGACTCTTAACAAAATAGAAGGAACAAACCCTCTGTTTCTTCACCTTAAGCAATATCCGTTCCGAAGCAACATGAAACAAGTATATTTACATTTCCTTAGGGAGAGATAACAACACCAACACCAAGTTTTCCTAAAGCAACAGCATGTACCATAGCTTAGCTTTTAAGAGGCAGCATTAAAGAGAAAAGGGGCGGGGTGGGCAGAGGATAACCCAAAAACCTCTGATCACCTAAGCAAGGTATTGGAGAGATTGCTACTTTACGGAAGTCAATTGATGGTACTAACAGGTAAGTTTACTATTTAAAGACTTTCCGGCTGTCGGACTCTATTCGGCAAAATCAGCGTCTTGGGCAGCACCATGTCAGTCCAGCCTCGCTCTCCCTGCAGCGCCCAGCCGGACCTCCACGGGGAATGGGCTGCGCGCACCTGGAAAAGCCCGTTCAGCTGCAGCAGAGTTCAATCCCGGAATGGCCAGCACCTCAGGCATGCAAGAATCTACCTCCCACCATTCCCCCACAAGCTGCTGGGTGCTCTTTTTCCCTGAAGTGCTGCAATCCCACAATTAAGAGACTTAGAAGTCCGTGGAAGTTCACAGAAAAATCTCCTCCCTTCCAAAACGAAGACAGACAGACAGCGCGACAGACCACGCACACGTACACGCACGCAGCACAGGAACGAGAGACGTTTTCCGCCAGTCCTGGCGGCCTCGGGTGCCAGCGGGGCTCCCAGCGCCAACACAGACCCCCCGCTCCCGGCGCGGCTCCGCGCTTGCCCCAGCCCGACTCGGGGACCCCGCCGGCCTCCGCCCAGCGCCGCCCGCCTTCCCGCCCAGCCCTTCTCCCTGGGGCCGGACTGAACAGCCCTAAAAACATAATCAGACAAACCGGAGAGCCCGCGCCGCAGTTCCCGGGCACGCCGCGCCCCACCGCGCCGCGGCGGGGACACACGGCAGGGCAGGGCAGGGCAGGGCAGGGCAGGGCAGGGCAGGGCAGGGCAGGGCAGGGCAGGGCAGGGCACGCTCCACGCTCCACGCTCCACGCTCCACGCTCCACGCTCCGCGCTGCCCGCGGCCGGACCGCGGCCGGGACCGCTCCTGCGGGGCGTCCCCTCGCCGCCCGCGCCCTGCCGAGCACCCAGAGGCCGGAGAGCGGACCGAGCTGCCGCTGCCGGCCGGCACTGCCGCGCTCCCTCACCTCCAGCGGCAGATGACGGCGGGAGGCGGGACTGCGGGACGGCTCCTCCCGCCAGCGGCTCCTCCCTCCCGCCCGTCCCGGGGGCGAGGCGGCGGCACCGCTCGGTGGGCGTCCGGCGAGCCCTGCCCGCCCGTCCCCAGGCCGCCTCCCCTGGCCTTGCGGATGAGGGCGCTCTGGGAGCTTGTTTGCGGCACGGGCCGGGCGAGCAGCGGGGCTTGGTGGTCGCGGGACCGCAAGAGACAGGACTGCGAGGGGCTGTGCAGGGCTGCGTGCCGCTCTGATGTGAGGGGCCGTGCTGGGGCACGGAAGAGTGACGGCACCTGTTGGCCCGTTTCTGACAGAGGGGCTCTGGCTCCACTGCTGAGAAATTTCTTCCTAACTAAATTTCCTGTCTTTCAGTTTGTACCCATTACTCGTTGTCTTACCTCCTTTCC
The DNA here is from genome assembly GCA_013390045.1 of Picathartes gymnocephalus. Lineage (NCBI taxonomy): Eukaryota > Metazoa > Chordata > Aves > Passeriformes > Picathartidae > Picathartes > Picathartes gymnocephalus. The sequence goes on from WEKY01048218.1 coordinate 12,609, forward strand.
TGAAAAAGAGTTCTCCGGCTTCCCTGTAGGCCCTCTTCAGATACTGGAAGGTTGCTATGAGATCTCCATGCAACCTTCTCTCCTGCAGGCTGAACAGCTCCAGCTTTCTCAGCCTGTCTTAGCCCCTCTTCTCAACCTCTGTTCAGGTCTGAGCCTGTTGGCCTGGACTAGAGAGTCTCCTTCCTTGCCTCTCATTTTGTTTCTCCTCATTCGTCACAGATGACCTCTGAGTTCTGTTTCTCACCTAAAGCTGCTTTTGGGCCAGCCACTAGCAGACGTGCACCCTGAGCAGAACCACAAAGGAATAGCTACTGGCAGCATCCACCTGGTCATTCCCATCCATGCTGAGAAGGCGAAAAAGCCAGGTTGTTAATTCCCCCAACACGTACTTTCCATATTTAAGTTTTTCAGGCCTCAGGAAAAAACTGAGGGGGAAGAATTGAGGAGGAGGACAGGAAGGAAGGCTATAAATCAGTGTGAATGAATGACTGTGGAAAGGAAGCCCTGAGAAAAAATGTGCAAAGATTTCTTGCTGATGAAAATGGAAGGTTACTGGCATTTCATCTGCAACGCTGCTGCATGCAAGGGAATGTCTCTCCTACACGGCCCTGGGCTCTTCTCAGGAAGCAGACTGCTGGGTCTGAATTCCTGCTGTGTGAAGCAAGGCTGCACAGTTGACTGCCTGCTCGCTGCTTGAGAATGGCTAAGAACCCCAACCTGCTCAAGATGTTTTTGTTCCTGGTAGAATAGACTACTCCCAAGCTACACAACGTGAGTGCATAATAGCTCTGCATTTATAGCTGTAATTGCTGATATTGGACAGGCTGACTCATGCACATTGAATTCCAAGTGCAGAAGGAACTATTGTATGCCTGTGCATGTTAAAGAGAAGAAATAACATAGCATTTCAATGTTCTGCTCCCATGTTTCTTCCATTTTGTTCAAGGTCCTTACTTCACTCTGTTTTTTATCTTCCACTGTATTTATAAAACAGCTTCATCACAAGTTTACTCAAAGCTATGTGTAATAGTCACACCACTTAGAGACAGTGGCTGCCCTAGGTCAAAGCTGCAAGAGAAAATCCTGCTAAACTAGCTTCCTCCACCGATGCTTCAGTTTCTGCTTTTCAGAGCAGGAGGAGTACAGTGGCTCATATACACTGCAGTCAGATGTGCCGTCTGCCTCAGCTCTGAATCTTTAGAGTGGATGTCATTTTCTTAATGTATTCAGAATCTGCAGCTTTAACTAGCTTCTGGTTGTATGAGTATTTTCAAGATAGAAAAATGGAAGATGAGAATAATGTAATACTATCAGATGTTCTCAAAATTTCCTTTCAGATTTTTAAAGTAAACTGCTTCATGTTATATTCCACCTCAATGGGCAAGACTAAAGTGTCTTACAGAACTCTTGCAAAGGAAGTCTTAAGAACTGCAGATAGCAGTGATATTGGTTGTATATGATGAATAGGCAATACCAAGTTTCAGGCCCTGTTCCAAGAGTGGGCAGAACCCCCGACTACTCTACTTTTGAAAAAGCATCCTAAAGTAACAGAAAGTTTCTTCTTTCTTCCTTGTACTGAACAAAAGAGGTACCTGAACGGTTTTTTTGAAGTCCTGCATATACTCTGTAACAGATATATGATATGATGTATGTGATATAAGTAAACTCAATAAATGACAAGTTATGAATCTCAATGACCAAGTTTCTCTCCTCATAGCTCTCTGGGGTCTGCCAGCTATGTGCAGGTTACGAAAACTAGACAGATAGGACAGGAGTTGCCACTAGTTGTGATAGTAGATTGCTTGTTACAACCTAATTTTCTGCAATTATGATTTTGGTAGATTGCCCTTGTCATGGTTTATATCCAGCTGGCAACCAAGCACCACTCACTCACTCACTTCCCCTTAGAGTGGGAGGGGGGACAGAACTGGAAAAGTAAAAGTAAAAAGTCTCATGAGCTGAGATAAGGACAGTTTAATAGGTAAAGCAAAAGCCGTGCATGCAAGCAAAGCAAACCAAGAAATGCACTCATTTCCCATGGGCAGGCAAGTGTTAAGCCATCCCAGAAAAACAGGGCTCCATCAGGTGTAAAGTTGACTTGGGAAGACAAACACCATCACACTCAACTTACCAGGTCCTTCCTCCTTCTTCCCCCATCTTTATATGCCAAGCATGGCACCATGCTACATTGAATTCCTTGGGTCAGTGGTCCCAGCTGTGTCCCTTCCCAACTTCTTGTGCACCTTATTATTGGCTCCCATGAGGAGGAGGCCTTGATGCTGTCTAAATGCTGCTCAGCAGTAACAAAAACCTCCCCGAGTTATCAACACCTGTTTCCGGCACAAATTCAACTGGTGTAAAGAGCATTAACCTTCCCCACCTAAAATTCCACGCTGAATTCCATGTTATGCTGCTTATACCATAAGAGATGATGAGGTAACTGCAGAAAATCTGGAGCTTTGGGGGTAGTCAAACACATCTTTCTTCTTTATATAATCACTGTTTGATGGGATTGATGATGATGTTTATATAGAGCACATTTATGGCATCCCATAGCAATGGTTTTTATTCCACAAAATATCTGAGATGGAAAAAGCACTATTATTTACTTTTATAAATGTGTGACTAAGAAATGTATTAACAATATACTGAAGATAATTTTAAGGCTCATAGTTACGGATCAAAAACGCTGTGGCAGAGTAATGATCTGGTATAAACACGTTTTTCTGGTTGAGACACTTTCAGACAATTTACAGGAATTAGCTTTATGCTGATGAGTTTTTTATCTTTTTTACTTGCATAATGCATTCTTGATGGTGTGGGGAGAAGTGTAATTGTATATCATGTCTAAGCCAGAACAAGTTTATGCTACCAGGAGAGCCAGAGGTGCACAGCCCTGGGATGAATTTTGATTAAACCATCAGTAGTTGCAGCTGGATCATTTTGCCAATGCAGAATATTTAACATTTTTCTTGTGTCTTTGCTTGGTCAAAACTTTTTTATAAGAATGGCAGAACAGAGTGCTCAGTAGGATACTAGAGTTCTAGTTGTCTCTACCAGAGGAGTGAGATCAGATAATCCAAGTAATTTTTTTGTCTTGAAATCCCTGAACCAGTGTTCATCTGAGCTACTAACTCTGGGACTTCAAAGTACAGAGTCCAGCATATGCACAGATAATATTTTAGGCCCACATCAGTAATTTCATTTTTACTTTCCTTTGGCTTTACATATCCGGTCAGCATCCAGACCAATTTTGAAGGAAAGTTGTAAAGTTACACCTTGGAAGATCTACTTTCTTCAGCCTTAAAAATCTGAAAATTCAGAAAGGATTTCTAGAAATCTGCAAATGCAGTAAGAACTGCTGCTTAGGGTCTTTTGAGTAGCAATGGGTAACGAAACCTTCTGCATCAAAAGTCTCTCTTCAGAATATGACTTATGCAGGCGGTAAAACTTTACATGCTGTTTCAAGACAGACAAATCTGTGATATGTTAATTTGGTGAGATTTTTTCCCTGTAAATGTATAGAACTACAAAGAGGTCTATTTCTTCTCTTAATTAAAATGAGCAATTTTCTTTACTATGTTCCTCTCTCACCATAAGCAATCAAGATTATATTAAAAACCAGAACCACACTGTTTTCCACTTCTACTGATTTGATCAGCTTATGAATATAATGAAAGTGTATATACTAAAATAATATTGAGCATGCTCATGGGGGGTATATTTTACAGGGGATTAAAATTTATTGGTTTCTTATATTTTTCTGAATTTCCAAGGACATTTTCTCCTTTCTGTCTAGTAATTGCAGATTTATATTCTTACATACTGTCAAAGAGGGGTGAGCTATGTCATACCAGAATGTCAACACTAAGCCTGAATTTTTTTGTTTTGCTGAAAACAAAGCAGGACACAAGGCCTTATAAAAGGCTTTTAAGAAAACACACCTTATTGGATAGGGATTACCTGGACTTCTGATGACTGCTTTCAGATGCTAATGAGTCTTTGGTATCTAAGAACTGATTGCTTGTGTCATCCTACCCTCCCCCCTGTTTCTTTTTATTCCACAAGCAAAGTAGATAACTGAGCAGAACTAGGCACTCAGTTTAGCTGTGGAAATCAAAGAGGTCTTCATACAGCTACTCACATAAGCCACGGTCATTTAGACAAGTTTTGTCTATAAGCTGGCAAATCTATCATCCTGATCTCTTCCATTGGACAGAACTATCATCCTTGTACTGTTGGCATTATTATTCTAAACAGAACAGATGTGCTTTTCTGAAAGATGGGAAACTGTTTCCTCCCTGACTCACTTTCTTCAGCTTTCAGTACAAGAAAGATTATAATAGATTCAATATTTCTGGATTCGTCACCCATGGCTCCATCCTTTTAGCCACCTACCTATCACTGCCTTTGTGCTACTTAATGAACAGTTCTGCAATAAGCTGTGTTTTTTCTTCTGTTCTGGTAACTGTGAGGCTGCAGAGCATGCTAACAACTTGCAGACAGGATTTCCAGTCTGAATGTTGCCATTATTTCCTGTTTTCTTGAAGAAAATTACATCATCTGAGACAGGTCCACAAAGGAAATTGTACGTAAGATAAAAGAGGTTGTAAAAACTTTCTGAAGGTGAAAAAGAGGGAAGCATCTGGATAAGTTAAAATTCCAGCACTGCCAAGCAGAAAGCATGCAAAGTTGTGGCAGTTAATTAGTTATGTTCTGCCACAGGTTCTCTTGAAAACTGAGCAGTGTTGACCTCTCTGAGCTGTCAAAAACTAGATGACGTCGATGCTGTTTCCCAGCTTAGGGCATGCACCTGAAGTGATCTAATCTCTAGGAATTCCTGCTGAATAACAGTAATGGAGAAATTCTAAACCAGTCTTTCCTTTCCTGCTAGTTTTATTGCTTAGAGCATATAGATGAAAACTGGTTCAGAGAAGGGGAAGAAATAAGTAAAATGTTACAGTAAATGTTGTCTGAATGTTTTATTGACTAGTCTTCTAGTTTCATGATCTTTAAAATAACAGTGTAATGACTACAGAAATATCATTTAAGATAGGATGGTTTGAACTCACCTTCTTAAAAAAAGTCAGATTTAAAGTAAGATTGAATTTATAAAGATTTTACATGTTCACTAATTATACAGTCATTAATTCACAAAAAGTTGCGTTATTTAGAGTATAAGAATTCTGCTTCATATCTGAAGTAATCTGGAAAATGAAATTTGGAATATACGTTTGCATCATTAAATTCTACAAAATGTATCACGACACAAACCAAACAACCAAACAATCAAAAGCAGGTATTGGCCTGTAACATGCACCCTGCAGACTTTGGGTTTTGTGGCTTTCTCCTTCTCAAAGCTGTGTTTTCTCTTGAAGACGCTGAATTGAAGTACAGTGGTCTGCGTGCATGCTTCAAGTTTCTCTGAAAATGAAGTAAAAAACTCCCAGTTTACTATCTGGCAGAGCAAGGCTGCTTTTCAGGGAAATCTAATGGCACTTTAATGTCTTCCATGTAGAGAGATGCTTGGGAATGTACCCCCTCTGATATTGAATCATTTGCTTTCAGTCTCTCAGTGCTGTTTTATGTTTTTCTATTTAAAGAGTATCTAATCATTAGACAAAAATGTACCCAGGATTCATGTCAGAGAACTTAACCATGAGACACAGTGCATTTTCTATGGGTGTTGGCACCATTTTACTGACAAAATCCTGCTCTTGAGATGCACGTGGGTGTGAAGCTGTGCTCACATATATGGCAGAGGAGAAGAAAATTACATTTCTAAGAGTATTCAGAAGTGGATTGCTCAGTTGCCAGTATGATATCCTACTATTTCAAAACACAAAATTGCTTTTTGCAATTACATGCAAGATCTATTGCACTTATTTCAAAAATATGTTCAAAGTGTGGGTCTTTATCAGTTAGTACGAGGACTAGAAAATACTGCTTTATTCCCCAGCTAAGCAGAAGTTCTAAATCATGAGACATACCCTCTGCTGGATAGAGGTAGAGACCAAGCCCACATGGATTTTTACTTCCAGACACCTTCCTTATAACTGCACAGAAACAGGGTTGCCGTGTATTTCTCTTTCTATCACCGTATCACATCATCATATTGGAGAGCAAATGTTGGTGCACGATGTTCCTGTGCTAAGGCTGTCTCCTGTCCCTGTGGCCCGGCACGGTGCTGTGCAATTGCACTGAAGGGAACGCTGGCACCAGATACAACTGAGTCACACAGGCAGCTTAGGGCTATCTCACACAGGTAGGGACATTCCAAATGCAATGTCTTTAAGCACTCTCTGAAAATTGCAATAATTAGGCATACTGTACCCACTAAAACTGCATGAGATGCTGCACTAGGCTTTGTGAGCAATCAAGCAAATGTTCTGTAGTTAGCAAGCTGCTGCTTCTAAGTCTGTGGAAAAAGCTAAAAAAAAAAAGTTAGTAGTTTTTTCCAGTCACAAAAGAAATAAAAAAAAAGCACCACAGCAGAACAGACAAAACCAGGGGGACATGAAACAAGTTTGTAAGAATTCAGAATTCCTGCTCCTCCTCTGACTGAAATCCAGGATATCCAGGAGCATTTGTTTCAGAGTGTCTGAATCTTCTTTTTACTCCATCCATTGAAACTGTATATCTGGGAAACCTTTTATAACTGAGACAACTATCATGATGCTTCAAAAATTTTTGCTACTGTTCTACTATTCGGTGATCTCTGTGCATTCAGAATTTGATGTCTGAACATAAGACTGTCAAAGGTAATCAGACAAAGATGCTGAAAATGTGTCTCTATGCAAAAGTCATCAAAGAACTATGTATAAAATTTTGACTATATGTTCCTATGTTGCACACATGACATAAGTGCCAGCTTTTACCAAACTTCTGATTGAGATATCTCCTGAAAACACTGGAAAATTATTATGTTAGAATGTTAGATTATGTTTAGATTATGTCAGAAGAAATTTTTCTCTATAACCCATTAGTTTTGCTGTAGATAATGGTATCATTTGACACTGAACATTTCTGCTGAGCTTTTCTGTGTTGTCACTGTTTATTGGTATTCAAATGCTATTTATGAACAACATCTAGAGAAAAGAAACATTGAAATGCAGAGAAAGTTCAAATTTTGTTTCTTTTACACTCATGACTGCAATTAATCACTCTGTAGCTTAAAATTGAAGATGAATTTGAGGAAGTATCCAGGAAAAATTAATGGTGAACAGGTCTGCATGCCTAAAAATTGGGTGTCCTTCACCTAAAATCACCTGGCTATTAAGAAACCCGCTCCATTTATTGGAAAACAAAAAATACGCTAGGCTCACATTCTTGTTAATGCTCTTGCTTTCCAATTTTATTTGAGTTCTTCACACGTTAAAAGAGAACTCGTCTTCATGTGGTGTGAATTACACCATCAGGAGAAAAGAGCAACCAAGACAGTAAGAGACAAAAGATTTTTAAGAAATCTGTAAGGAACAAAAGCCCTGTTTCTTTCACCAATAAGTATGTTAGACTTCCTGAAGGAAGAGAGAACTAAAGTAACAGAGTGGTCTCACTTGCTGCTGGCTTGGTTATCGTAGGTAATGACTCTTTGCTAAGATTTTCACCTTTCAAATCAGTATATCCTGTAAGTACATGTGGAGTTTCAGCCAAATGAGAATTATGGTATCCATGCATACCTCAGAGCAAGCTTATTTTTACTGCAGAAACTCTTCTCTAACAAAGTGACTAACTGTCCCTGAGTTTGTTAGCAAAGGAAGGGCCATTTTCTACTTCATACTAACATATGATGACTTTCAGTCATCTAGAGGGTTGATTTCCCATTGGTTTATACAGCCCCACTAACTTACTGTGGACTTCTCACAGAAATAACCCCAGGCCTGCAACTGCAGGGATACATCACACAATATTTATGGTCATTTAGGAGGAATATGATTGTCATTATGATAAAATAGCCAATATTATTAACCAATATCATATTAGCCAATATTCTACATAATCAAGATCAATCCAAACTTCACTCCTGAGCTGCTACCACTTTCCTAAAGTCTGAATTCATTAAAGAACTTTTGTACATGACTAGTTCCAAAAATACTTTTTTTGCTGGGGTGAACTCAGAATTCTATAGTGCACAAGCATGGAAAGAAGGACACTTGAATTCTAGATTATAAGTACAGGTCTCATAGCTGTATCACTTGCTTGGATAAATCACCAAGATCTTGAATATATTACCTGTGTTTAGTGAGTCTGAGATAATATTGGGCTTTTCATCATATGTGCCTGTAGACTTGAACTTTCTTTCTTAAGCTGTAACTGCTTTTATGAAATAGAAAATGGATTAATCTTTGTAATCATTTCAAACAGAAGAAAAGTCTTTAAAAAATAAACCATGCTGCCATTCCCACATAGAGAGTAGTGAAGAATTAATTATCAGTAGAAATACTTTTAAAAACCTAGATAAAACCTTGAAAAACTTATATCACTGGGGTTTTTTCATACTTATCATCAGTATTTCATGTTTTGCAATTATTTACATTTTGATTCTTTTTCTATCCTTCATGCTCATTGTTTTTTCAGCTGATTCCTGTATTCTCCAAAGTTTTCCCTTGAGTGCTGTTTTTAACCATAAACAGTTACCAGGTATTTCAGGTTTTGTCTTGACTTGTAGAAATACAGTCTTTCAAAGTTAAGTGTTATGGATTCATGTACCTTTTGCCTTTTCACAGAGTCACAGAATGGGTCATGTTGGAAGAGACCACAGGGAGACATCTGGTCTGACTTCCCTGCTCAAGCAGGGGCATCCCAGAGCACATGGCACAGGATTGTGTCTGGATGGTTCTGCCATATCTCCAGCATGGGAGACTCCACAACCTCTCTGGTCAACCTGCTCCACTTTTCTTCTATAAATATTCAATTATCTGTTAGGTTAAGGGTGTGCAAGTTTTTTTATTTCACTTAAGCTTCATAAACCATATTGGCTATGTGGGTGGAGCAGTGAACAATGACTAAATGGGAAATATCCAAAGACTTTTTCATGGTGACTCCCTTCTTTCAACTTTGTACTTGGAAACAGTTCCTGTCAGTATTTCACTTTGTCTCTCAAAGTGATATAAATAACCAGAAGCCTAAATGCTTATTACTTTCACTATGGAAAAGGATTTGTCAGCTTCCACTTAAGACTTACAAAATATATCTTTAAATTTCTGCTGCTAAATGCCTCACACTGTGTAAAATTTGAATTCATGGAAAAAGAGGACTTCCTTGCCTGGACACTGCGAAGTCAAGTAGCAATGATGCAGCATGCCTGGTTTTCCCAGACACAAGGAGACCCTGCAGTGAAACATCACAGCCTAATGCTCAACACTGTACAGCTTTCCATAGTATTATTTTTTTATATATGTATGTGTGTATAAAAAGATATCTCAATTGTTTTGTTTGGGTTATAGACTGTTTGGGTTATAGATCATTATCATCTTCCTCCAATTTGCTGCAAATAGGACAATGAATCCAAGCTGATCATTTAAACTTTTGGGATTTACTCAACCTTAGGTTGGATTCTTCAGCATTGTTGATCCTGTCTCCAGATCTGTAGAGAACTTTTGAGCTGCTTAACCTTCTAATAATGAAAAACATTAAATAGAGCAGTAGCAGCTAACATACCCAACAACAGATGTTTTCCTGTTGTGGTGTTCTAATTAGTAAGTTACATATCCAACTGTCCCAGGTGAAATCTATAGGAAAACAATCTTTAAGTTTGTAAGTGATTATCAGTGTGTTAGCTGAAAGATACTTGCCAGGCAATGAAAAACAGGATGTGGACTTGGGAGGCGAGGGGGGTTCTGAAGTAGTAATTTAGTTTACTTCTTTTGGGTTAGTTTATCCATAGACTGAAATTCCAAATTTACTTCCCCTTAAATTGCTAACCATTTAAATACTAGGTCTAGTTTGTTTGGGTTTTTTTCAGAGGTGGGATGACATATTTTCCTCTTAGTAATGTAGTGCCAAAGGCAACAGGAATCTAGTGTTATTTGTCACCTACAATTTTGCTACAGTGTATTTCAGACCATCAGTTTCTTAGGAGATATTTTCAGATTATGTCAAATTTTCATTTTGATTTATGTTTCTTAAGGTAGCAATGCCCATGTTGCTATGACAGTTTCATGTTTGGCAGTCAATGAGCTGATATTCATTCCTATGAAATGAAAAGGTCAAAACTAAGCTTTATAAAATGTATTTGTCATCATGCAATTTTTCCCACTGTGAACATAGGTGGTAAATATTAAGTTTGTTAGTATTCCCCCCCACAAATAAAACCTAAAACCAAAACCAAAACAAAAAACCGAACAAAAACCAAAACCAAAACAACAAAACCAAACGAAAAAAACCCACAAAAAAACTCACCAAAAATAACCTCCAAAAAACAAACAATTGAAAAAAACCCCAACCAACCAACAGCAACAACCAAAAAAACACCAAAACAAACAATCAATCAAACAACCAACAACAACAACAAAACACCCACGTGTTTTGTGGCCAAGAAGGGCGGTGATGTCCTGGGGTGCATTGGGAAGAGCACTGCCAGCAGGCTGGGGGAGGTGATCCTGCCCCTGGTGGGGCACATCTGGAGTGCTGTGTCCAGTTCTGGGCTCCTCAGGACCAGAGAGACACAGAGCTGCTGGAGAGGGGCCAGCAGAGGGTGACAAAAATGATGAAGGAATCTCTTTGAGTAAGAAAGGCTGAGGGAGCTGGGCCTGTTCAGCCTCGAGCAGGGATGGCTGAGAGGGGACCTCACCAATGTCTCTGAGTATTCCAAGGGAGGGTGTCAGTGGATGGATCCAGGCTCTGCTCGGTGGTGCCAAGCAATAGCACAAGAGACAACGGGCACAAACTGACACACAGGAAGCTCCACCTGAACATGAGGAAGAAGTTTGCTACTGTGCAGGTGACCAACAAGTGGCACAGATGAAACAGAAAAGTTTTTGAGTCTCCCTTACTGGGGATGTTCAAGAACTGTCTGGACACAATCCTGTGCAATGTGCTCTGGGATGGCCCTGCTTGAGCAGAGAGGTTGAACCAGATGACCCACTTTGGTCCCTCCCAACCTGACCCATTATGTGATTTCACTTTCACAATGATTGTGAAATTACTATAATAATTTGTAAAACCCTCTTCTTCAAACTGTGTTTGTATTACATCACCATGTTAAATAAAAACATCTCTTTATCTTACACATAATGCAATCTGACACATTTGAGTCAGCAATTTGGTGAGTAGAATGCTTTTGGTGAGAGTTCCCTTTTGGCATACTGGCAAATTCATTGAGAGTCTGGCTCAACAAAATCAATGTGTTTCAAGTTTTTCAGCAAATGTCTAAGGGATTATGACTTGAGCAATCGTATGTGCAACAGCACTTACTGCAAGACAGAAATAACTTTAAAAAAATAAAGATTTGGAGGGATTGAAAAGTTTATTTTTCTCTTCATGGACTTTTCAGGCCACTGAGGATTTGGTCATTCCATTGTTAAAACTGATAACAAAATCCTCAATTATTTGGGTGGGATCAAACCCAAAAGAAAATGGAGTTCTATGACAATATCAAACCCATAATATAAATATAGCAGAAATAAGTTATGATAATTTTGATCTAGATTTTTTCTTTATTAGTAGCTGAGTATCTTGCCCAAAGGTTGTTTTGTTTTTGTCAAAGGCAAACCAGAGACTCAAATGTAAAATCTAGTATATATCCTTATTACCGTTTGTCACAGTTGAAACTCTTGAACGCAGAAATAAGGGCACTGATTACTATAATCTATACATTCATTTTCTTCCATCTCCAATCCTCTTCTGTGAGTGATATTAGTCATCAAATAAGTCTGACAGCTAAACTTACATGATTGCTGCTTAATCCCTCAGTAAGTTTCCAGCTGATACAATTTCAGGAAAAAAGGTGAATCTAAAGAGTTATTATTTGATGTCTAGAACTAAATGTACCTACTGGCTTTACACAGCCAGAAGTAGAATTATTTATTTATTCAGGTAAAAATGACATTAAATAGTCAGAGTACTGTGTACCTGTATACCCCTGCCACAGAGATATCACCCTGAAAGATTTAATTCTTCTAAGTAGTGAATTGATCATTTAAACTGATTAAGGATTGGGAGTTTGTCACTCAGCCTCATAATAGACAGAATCAGAGTAAGCACAGCTAGCATCCATTCTCATAGTAATCAAAAGCCATTATTTATTTAGGGATGCTTTTGGACTACTGAGCCAGAAAGAAATTAATTCCTATTGCTAAACCCATGACCTCATTCCCAGGATTTCTGATCATTGGTGTTAAGAGGGAAGAGGTCAACAAAACTCCACATGAAAAGGGATGTTGGGGAGAGTCTCTTTTTAAAATCAGGTTAAGTAAAGACCATATACAGAAACATGTACCAGTTTGCACATATGGATTTCTTTTGTCTGTGCAAAACTATTTTTAATTTAACAGCAGCTAGAAAGGCTTAGGCTGCACAACTGCAAAAGCAGAATAATGCTATCAATTGTTCTTTCTAAATAATTCAACATCACTTGTGTTGAATTATTTCAACATCGCATTCGACTTCGGGAAACAGCCTTTATGTGGGCACTCACAGTCAGGAAGGTTAGAAACAGCATCATCCCCATATTGGCTCTGTCAGTGCAGGAGTGATAAAGCAGACACAGCAAGAAGGAAACACATTAAGAACTTACTAGCTGCAACAACTGTTCTTGCAGAACTTCAGTTTATCTTCAGGCTAAATTTACTGTCCCTTTTTAAAGGAAATTGTAAAGAACAAATAATTTTTGCAGTGAAGTCACATGAAGTGTTGTTACCACTAAAACAGGCTCTTTGTCAAATTCCCTCAGCAATCTCCTTCCTAACAAGTTTACTTTTGCCCAAGTCCTCCTTGCCACAAATTATCTAAATAATCTTTTGGGAAGAAAGATGAGCTACATCCTCTCTTCATTAAGGGTCTAACTTTAGACAGCCATTCATGTCTTCAAAGAGTCTAAAGAAGTGAGCTCAGGCCACCCATCTATTCCTTAAGAAGCCCAGTTCTCTGTCATATGCTCCCATCACCTATCTGCAAGTCATATGTGAAATTTGGCCCCCAGACCACCTCTAAAGTGCACTCAACATATGGCAAAACCTTTGACAAGCAACTGCCTTAGGCATATTTTTGACTGTATACACATATTTTTTATTGCTTCTTTATCTTATAGAAAGAATTTGAAAGTTGAAGAGTTTTTCGTAAGTAGTTATTTAAAATAGAGTGAAAGTAGCCATCTCTCTTGTTTCGGTTTTATATTGTTGCCTTATTAATCCACATTTTATAGTAGTGGCTATAAATATTAGACAGAACTCTGTTATTAAAAGGGAATTCAACAGGGGTGATTAGGTAAATAAGAGAAAAAATAGCAGTAGGAAAAGTGAAAATAGAAACAGAAGAAAAGACTGGGAGACAGAAAGAGAAAGAAGGGTAGGATAGGGAAAAACAAAATGTAGAAACAGTGTATTGTTGTTCTTGCTAACAACGGTATAATGTAATTAACTATCCTGTAATTCCCCCATTGCAGAAAAGCTGGGACTATTTCAGCCCGTTTTTTCAATCTCTATTATTTGGCAGACACTATTAAGCTCAAATAAACATGACAAATGTAAACAACCCTTTATTTCAGAATGCCTAGACCTCACATATGACAAACACAGTAGCTAGAGATACAAATAAAATGAGAAAATTTAAAAGGAAGACGAAAGGCTTGAATAATTGCTGCCAGTAATCTGATTAAAGGCTTGAACCCTCTCATCTTGTACATGTAAACTTGTACTTTGACTCAGTATAAGACTTGTCTGCATGTAAGAGCTGTATGATTATATAATTAGCCAGAATTGCAGTGGTACTGATGTTATGTCCTCCCTCATACAGGGAGAGATTCATTCCAACAGCATTTTAACAGCAAGGGAGATCTCCCAGAATCCCCAACTAAAAGAGCTGCTCTCCCTTTAAAACCTGGACAAAGTTCAAATCCAGTTTAAAAACCTATTTTTTTGCTAAACTGTTTGGAGGTTGTGGGAAATATTTGTCCATACTTTCATGTATTTTTTTTTCCAAATGAACAATGGGTTGTTATTAAGTGGCAGGTGCTCATAGTGGCAGGCATGTGTGATCTTAAGTCCTGTTTTCAGATATATAAAACAATGTCATATTACAGTATCATACAGACTCTCCAGGGGAGAGCATGTACACATGGCAAAACAATGGATTTTGAGATTGATTCTTCAGAAAGGTAAAGGCCAGATTTTACGGTTTGATAAACTCATGGCACTCCCACTAAAGCAAAGGGAGGTTATATCTCACATCAGAGGACAGAATATCAAAAACTTCTTTTTCCTTCTGCTTACCAGTATAAACAAAAGGAACTCGTGTCAAACTGAGGGGTTTTTAATCAGAATGGAATTTCACTGCTATGCATTGAGATAAACATAGAATCTCAGGTTCACAATTTAGAGAAACGTGAAAGGGATGAAAATAGGCTACAATGATAACGATTTTATTGATACTTCTTATAAAACACAATATTTTGGTACCTAAGGTAATAACTCCAGGCTGTAAATTGTGGTTTTTTTGTTCTCTGTTTCTTCTTGTGGCATCATTGAGCTGCATGTAAGAAGACTGAAAAGAGTAAACATTTCATAGGTTAGACCTGATGCTCTCCAAGGTCTTTTCCAACCTAGTTGGTTCTATGATTCTGTGATTTCTTTTAGGTGGTCTTTAAAGCCTTCTTTGCATAGGTGCATGGCACTACCTAGAGAAACCTACCTGCTTTGGGAAAACGGAAAATGTTTATGAAAATAAAGGCAGCTTTGAGATACTCAAAGTTTGTATTTCTTTCCTCCCCACTCTCAGATAAAAAATTCAAGGTAGCCAATGTCACACAACATTTCCCAAATGTTCAGCAAGTGTAATTGGCATAGAGTAGATAGTGTTCCTGAAACATCTGGTTTAACTCATTTTCCAATAAATCCCACCATTTTCATATATTAAGAAGTAGGGAACTGAATATCACCAAGGATTCTACCAGCTTTACTGGGAGAGCAAAGCTTTGGCAGAGAGGACAGTATCATCTTCCTAACACAGAAAGTAAGCACGTCAGGGAAATAGCAGAGGAAGAATACACTTTTACTCTCAGTATAAGCATAACGTTGTGTCTTCTGGAAAAGCAATAGACTATTATCCCAGTCCAACTAATCAGCAAAGTCTGTGATGGTAAAGTGGTAGAGTGACATAATTTTGGATAATTTTGAAGTATTCATCTGTTTGCAGGCAACATTTCTGAAATAATACTCATGTAGTCTGGCTACCTGAACACAGAGGGACATCTTATGAGGCCACAGAGGGACATCTTATGAGGTCATTAAGCTAAATTCTGTGTGGTAAGGTGTGAATATCTGACTTTCTAAAGGTGCTCCTTAAAATTCCAATTCAAAGTCAAAACATAGCAAGTCCCCATAATAATGCCATCAGCTGGGATATGAAGACAGTGATCCTGTAGTTTAGTCTAATGCAGAGTTCCATGGACAGTGAGACCATGAGATGCACGGCTGGAAGTGTCCTGGCCCTGCACAGATGCTCCAAGGTACTGCTGCTTCTCCTGGTGTTCTGCAGAGTCCTCCCTTCCTGTCTCACCTCCAGGCTTTATAGGAGGTGGCAGATTTCCAGTTGCCATGGCACTATTGTTGTCAGCAGCTCTCCCTTTAGCACACTGAAACTGCTTTGTGTTATTAGGAGTCAATCTTTTAATGGTGTTGGTGTTGCAGATGTTTACAAAAGAGAAGGGCAGAAATTTTCAAAGCAGTGATACATTTCATTTTGCAGTGTTTGAGTGCCTGAGATGAGCAGGGGTTTTGGTTTCTTGGTTTTTTTGGGTTTTTTTGTTTCAGAGGGAGTGGTTTGTTTCGTGGGCTTGGGTTTTTGTTTTGTGTTGCTTTGGTGGTTTTTTGTCCGTAGGTTCCTGAGTGTTTAAGCATGACATTTGTTCAGATAATTGTAGGAATAAGCTGCACAGTAAATTCTACATGTGCACAGGTGTGCACAGAACACCCACAAGCAGAACAGCAGATGTTCCCCTGGGATGCATAGGCTACGCAAAATCCTCCTTCTGTCTCATGTGGCACTGCGCAAAGAGTTAGGGGAATGTGAGCAGGGGAAATGAAGCGAGGGAGAAATTAGGATGCCACTCTTGTGTGTGCTCAGAGGATTGTTCTTGCTGGGATCAGGAAGGCTGTCAGGAAAGCATGTGAACCTGTGCCTACCTGTACCCGGTATTGCTAAAACAGCACCTACCCGCTGGGGAACACAGGTCATAGCCTGGACTAGAGGCTGCAAGAGAGGTTGCTCAATAGCCCAAACCCCAGTTTTAGTGGGCAGCACTCAGGCAAAGCTTAAAAGAGCTAGTGTGATGTTGAGTCCAAGCTGTTACTGCTTCTGAAGACATGAGGCTTTCATGATTAAAAAGACAAGCAAAAAGAGTTTATGCCTACAAGTAGCACAAGGGACTTAAGCTTGTACCTTCTGCAGGCAAGCCTTGATTAATAGAAGGGGATGTGTACAGTTGTAGCAAAGTGTGTTTCTCAAGTAGTACTGCTATATTATCAGCAACTGTGTGGTCACCGACAGCCTCAGTGGCATGATGGAAACAGATGGAACCTGTCAGGATTTATGAAAAGATAATCCAGTTGATCTGCCATCTGTAAAAGACTTAAACTCTTTCAGTTTATAACCCATTCCAAGAACATGATGCACAGCTATCATTTTTCCTTGCAGAGGTTATATCCTGTTGTCTGAGGCAGGCAGTCATCATCCAAAGGTTAAATAACTTCTTGGGAATCATCAAGTACTATTCTTATCAGATTTATACAACAGTAAGTGACTATTACAGCTTTCCTAGTTGACGTTGAGAGAGGTGTCTTGCTGCTGCAAGGTGTTTTGCAATTACATTGGATTGTCTACTGTGACTCTGTAATTAGGGATTTAATGTAGTTATCAGAGTAAAATTGCTATCTACTGGGAGATCTGATTAGATGACTGCTGTAATAATTTTGATCTGTTTTGTAAACAGCTAGGTTCTTTACCCACATGGAATATATACTTTGTGTATATCCCACAGGAATCTGCTTCATGCTTTGAAACAGAATGGTTCCATTATTTAAAATGCTGTATTTCATTACTTGTTTTATTTAAATATTGGATAATATCTCTGTTAAGACTCTCTTGCCATCTCAGGTTTGCTGTTCCTTTGCCTGTGTGCCATAGGAAACATAATCAAGTAAGGTATAATGTTTCATTAGATGATGGATGATCAAAGCTATAACCAAACCACTGAAATACCGTACAGGTCATGGTAAGGAGTCCCAATCATGTTTAAAAAAGGTCAAATTTTACAATGGAAGTTAAAGGCTTGACATTTTTCCCTGTCACATTGTTGATAATAATTCTGAAGTATAAAAGGCAAAATACTAATGTCTAGTATTAATCAATTTGTTTCAGGGTTGTGGGTTACGTTCCACAGGCTTTATGCTTTTCCATTGAAACCAATAGGGATTTTTTCATTTGACTCCAGCAATCACAGGACTTGTGACTTTTCTTCCTGTTTTCTAATCACTAAGCTACCTCAGATGTTGAGCAAAGCAGTGCAGTTACATCATTACTCTGCCTAAGTAAACTGCGTATAATTGAAACAGAAAATGCTCAATAAGAAACTGCCAAATTAATTTATCCTGCTTTCTGTTATAGAAGAAGAAAAAATAACCTGGGATACAGCCATTACCATTGCTGGTGTCACGACTTCTCTTCAAAACTACCATTGCGTGAGCATGATTGCTGCAATTTGACTGCTGGAAAGTTGTGTTACAAGACCCACATTGTAGTGGGCTGTTGGGCAGTTTCATAGCACATTTCTTTCTTCTCTCTGACACAGAACAATACAGAACTAGTAGTGCTATTAGTGTAAATACAGCCATCTCCAACAAAGGTAGCATAATAAGCGGTTAGCAGGCCTGCTGGCAAAGAACTTCCAATTTAAGGCACACAAGCAAATAAAGCACAAGCCAGGGAGGCATCTGCTCACAGGTGGAGTACTTCCCAGAACAGATGGGATTTCAAGACCATCTCAAAGAAGGAAAGGAAATTGGAATAAGATTTTTTTTTTTTCAGTTTCTTTTTAATTAGCATATGCAATATTTTTATGAAAAGAGGTAAAGTAGCAACTGGGTAATTTTCATTAATCTCTGACAAAGATGTGAATATGGGAAAAGGTGAATAAAATAAAATTGCAGATGTTGTCAGTTTCTGGTGAATTTTCATGTGACTATTAAACTCCAGCAGTAGCTCTGGATCCCATGCTTGCTAGTTTATTTAGCATTTCCTAGATTATGCTGAAATTCTGAAATTGATCAGAAAACCAAATTATTTCACTGACTTTGGAACAAACAGAACTAAAACTCTGGTGTTCCTGTAGATCTGCCTATGTAATGATCACTGATTGAGTGTCAGGGATGCTTCTGACCACCAGTGAATCAGAGAAGATTGTTACATGCCACGTTTATTCTCCTAGTAAGACACAGTGAATCTTTTGCAGAGTCGTGAGAACAACACATTCAATCAGTGGATATGAGAAAACAATTTCTCAGAGAAGAGGGAAAATGTGAGAGGTGCACAGGCAATGAAGTTTTTAGCTGGGCTAGATAGCCAGAAGTATCCAAGGAGCCTGGAAAATGAGCTGGAGCAGTTGCCTGGCCACCCTGTATGGGGGCTGTAGTGTGGCATGGGTAGTTTAGGAGGAATGGCCTGTGCCCTTCTATCTTTGGGCACACTGGCAATTTCAGGAAATAGTCCATCTGCTACCTGCATGCCCTTCTATGTCATGACAGCTTGAGATCTTTGACCAAAGAGCAGATACCTGTTTAGGAAGTGTGATAAATATTACTATTACCCTTTTTTTCTTAGGTGTTGCCCTTAAAATATCACTAGTGTGAAGCAAGCATAACATAGCACTAGTATATACTAAAATATCACAAAGAATAACTCTGTACTTTACGATTTAAAACAGAGGATTTTCCAAATATATTACTTTTGTGGCTATGCTTACTACCTATGAAAAGAAGGAGTTCCCTGGGATAAAAATTCTCTTCTCACTGTGATGTTGCTTCTGTATTTAAATTGTAGTTTATATCTGGGGCAGGGAGGACACAGAGAAAATATGGGAGAAAGGCGATAATTTTTTTGGTTAGTATGTGGAGATTTTGCATTGTTTTTTTGAAATGTTTTTTCATCACAAATGTGAATTATTTCAAAATGCTGTGACTGGAGACTTCAGCCATTTTTTCAAAACACAACATGTTTTAATATCAATCATGCAGCTCCTGAGTTTTACAGAAACAGCAACCAATGCTGACCAGCTAACCAAAAAGTAACCTCTGTACATGGAGGTGAGTATAAAGTTTTTCCACATTTCCTACTAGGTCCTTATCTCATAGCTAATCACACAGATCAAGTAAAAATGGAATTTAATTGACGTCACTTCATGCTAGAATCTTAATGTAGACAGAAAATATATGCCTAAGGAGCTTGCTGATCTTAATGATTTCTGTGATACCTTACCTAGGGAAGAGTTCTACACTTGCTTATACCTAATCTGAATAAGAAAAGTAAGGAAAGATAAAGAAATATGTTCAGTAATGTGTCCAAATAAATTCTGGCTCATGAAAGTTGCATGTAAAGAGTATGAAAAAATAGTTGTCTTTCCCTCAGCAAATCTGTAAATGAAAAGGTGGTAATCCTATTTTGCTACTTGCCAATTAAACTCTCCCTTGTTTGTCACTATTTCTAACATATTGGATGTGGCATTGTTCTGAAGAATGCATTGTGGTAATAAGAGCATTAAGTGCTAATATTGTAAAAACACAATAGCTCAGCAAAGAGGAGGTAAAGAATATTCTGAACTGGAAGGGACCCACAGGGATCATGTGTTAAAGTAGCCAGCCTTTCTGCTTTAAAATGTTCAAACCATTCTTTAATTTATCATATCTATAAAATGAATATGAGACTTTATACTATGATTAACAGTCATTAGCTCTACAGTATTTCTTATTTGATAACTAGTCCTGTGTGCAGTTTACAATTACAAATCCTCTGGTAGTAAAGAAATGTATTTTATATTGTGGAGGGCAAACCGCAGGAGTCCTCATGCCACTTTCAAAAATCTAAACATGATGCCATCTGCTTCTCCACTTTTCTCAGGGAAGCACTGCTTCTTCATGGCCCGGGCAATTCTGTACTGAGAGTTAAGACCTGCTTTGTTTAGAGCACATCCATATACCTCTGCAGCTTAGCATTATTTGGATCTGCATTGTTGTACTAATATTTCTCTTTATTTTTAATTTTGATATTTTATTATCAGTCACTGTACTTTTGTGTTTTAGCTGAGAAACAGAAGTACCAATGGAGCCTGAAAAATGTTTCTGCCTTTCCAGGTTGGGTGGGAAGCACGCTCTCATGAGAACAATGAGTCCTATTTTGGTATCCAAAATCATTTAAGCAGGTCAGGAGGAGATTCAAACCTATGCATTGTATTTCACAGAATCAGAGAATCACATACTGGTTGACACTGGAAGGGATCTCTTGAGGTCATCTAGTCCAGCATTCCTGCTCAAGCAGGGCTACTTAGTGTGTTGCTCTGGCTCATAAACAGACGGTTTTGGACTATTTCTGAAGACCGAGACTCCATAATCTCCCTGAGCAATCTGGCCAGTGCTTAGTCAACCTCATGATATAAAAGTGTTTCCTGATGTTCAGAGGGACCCTTCAGTGTTTCAGTTTGTCATTGCCTTTCAGCCTGTCACTGGGCATCACTGAACCTGGCTCCATCTTCTTGGGCCCTCCTTTGGGGTGTTTATTATTGATAAGGTTCAGCTTCAGCTTTCTTTTCTCCAGCTGAACAGTCCCAGCTCTTCCAGTTTTCAATCATCAGACACTTCTAGTTGCCACAATCAAGGATTTTTGGGAGTGGCCTCACAAAGGTGTAATAGCATGTGGAACTTCTGTAAGTCCAGTTCAGTTAAGTATTACCTGATGTGATTCTCTTCCAAAAAGGGTACATCTCTCTTGCTCCAGGCTTCCCCCATGGCCTCTGAGATCTGAGAACCCTGAAGGCCATCCTTTCTAGTAAAGACTGAGCACATTCAGCATGTTCTTCAGACATTTCCATGTCCTTCATAACCAGGTCCCTTTGAGCAACGGGCCCCCATGTTTTCATCACCTATGTACTCATATATTTATTATATGTATTCATTATGTGTACTTACTTTTCTTGTCTTAGACATCCTTGCTGCATTAAAGTCTATTTGGGCTTTTGCTTTCCTAATTCCCTCCTTGGATGTTTGGACAGTATTTCTGTATTCCTCTAAGTTTATCTGTCCTGGCTTCCATCTTCTGCAAGCTTCCTTTTTGTGTTTGAGTTTGGCCAGAAACTCCATGGTCATCCATGCAGGCCTCCTGGCATTTTTGCCTCGCGTTTGTTGGGAGGCACTGCTCTTGAGTTTGGAGGAGGCAACCCTTGAATGTTAACCAGCTATCTTGGGCCTGTCTTCCCTTCAGAAACTCATCCCATGGGACTCTTCCAAGCAGATCTTTGGAGAGGTTGGAATCTGCTCTCCTGAAGTCTAGGGTTATGATCTTGCTTTTTACCCTGGCTTCAGGGCCCTAAACTCCACAATCTCATGGTCACTGCAGGCAAGGCTGTTTTTGAAACCCTTGATCACACAGTGATCTTAAAACACTCATTCATGACACTTTCAGATTCACATTTCCAAAAAGCCCCTAGTTACTGGTGAATATAAAATGCAGCAGAACATTTTTCCTTGTTGGCTGAGCTGGTTTTGGTTGATTTGTATTCAAAATGATCTTTCAAATACTGACATTGCAGACATATTCTGATTGCTAAAGCCATTTTCTTGTATGGTCATTCAGATGCCACTCTGGGAGTCAGAGTCACACCGTCCGAGGTTTAACAGCTGGGACCAAAGCCCCTCTGCAGCAGGTGGCTCCAGTGAACCCATGGTGCCCTCCTTGACTCTCTCCACACCTCACACCCACACTGTCAGACAAGTTTCTGTTCCCAGCTCAACCCTGGGTTCCCACAGCAGAGTCTCAGACCTCCGGTTCCTCTAAGTAATAAATTGTGAGAAGCATCATAAGAGCACAATTTGGTACCCTCAGAGGCACCCTGAATAAAGGAATCCCTGGCCCTTGCAGTCATTGCACACTCTCTCACACGCTCTCCATGTCCTTCTCATGTGCCTCCTGGTCCAGTGGTTTTATTTAGTCTGGGGTCTGCTCGCTGCTCACTGGGTCCTGCAGAGGCTCTGGATGGTGGCTGGCACTGCAGGACTGTGCCCTTTGTTGGGCAGAAGGTCAGTGCCCCTTCACAGCTCATTGTTTGGGGCTGCAGCCATTTCCCACCAGCCAGGGCACAACCTGCAGCTCGCACTCCAAGCTACCTGCACTAGGTGTGTTCTGCAAGACTGATGATCTGGAGTAAGTTTAATTTCAAGGTGTCATGTTAGTAGACGATTGTAATTGTTGAGGCAGATCAAGTCAATGTGGGTGCTGGGGAAAGCAGAGACTGACATGAGAACTCACCAGTGATAGCCCTTGTCACTGGCACAATCTCCAGCTGATTGTCTTGTTCCTGCATCTGCAGAAATTTACTTCCTAGAACCTACAGGGCTTACAGGAATCTTTCCAAAAATCTGTGTTTAAAACAGTAGTCAAATGATTCTTCAGCTAAAAATAGAAATAAAATGGCAGATAAGGCTAGTAAAAAGAGGGGGAAAGTGTAATTTCTCTAACACAGGAATATATTATGACTACAGAATGGAAGAACTATGTATGTGAGTCAAAGTGGTATGTGTTTTTAGAATTTGATAGTAAAAAGATAAGCTGAGTAAGTCTGAACCTTTTTCAGTGGGTTAGGTCTGCTTCCTTAAGAGAATTCACTTGTGACCAGCAATCCTTCATTAAATACACTGCTGTTGACCTGGGATAATGTTATTGTATTTTACAATACTGCTAAGCTTGCCAGCATAAACTACCCTGGCTGTGTAGGTGCCAAGCAAGTACAACAGGTGAGCAGCTGTTTACTTCTCTGACAGAAAAATGGACCCCCAATGCAGTCTATCAAGGTATACACTTGAGGACTTTTTCCCATCAGGTCTCCAAGAGGTTATTTTTAGAGGGGAAAAAGTTCTTACAGAAGTATGATGTTTATGTAATCAGCGTCAGGAGTTTGTATTACTTATTTTTCTAGTGGTTATTTGTTTTAAAATAAATTTCTTGCTAAGACAAGTAATATATTTACACCAAGATATTTGTAGAAAATGCCTTCTCTCCCCTGGCCCCAATGTTACTTTCATTCTTAGTTTCACACCTGTCAAAACTGACCTACTACAAACTACCCAAATGATTGTATTGCTTGGACTCAGAAAGAAAATGTATTTTGTTATTGAAGCAGAAATATTTTATGCAATTTTTGTCTAAATAAAATACTCTGCTGACAATTATGCGAATACAGGAATTGAGAAATAATAATATGTTTGTAAATGCCAACGGGCCTCACGCACTTGCAGTTTATCCTAATGCTGTGCTTTTGTGACTTCTGAGATTTCTGATCTCTTTCCCAGCAGCACACTCAAGTCTGTCTGTGAGAGGTGCCTCTTAAGTTTCTGATAGCTTCTGTATTATCTATACAGAAGTTCACTTCTCAGAACAGACAGAGGATAATCAGCAGCAAATACGTAAAGTTTCCCACATGGATATTCTTAGCCTGCCCAGCCATAAGGTCACTTTGAGTAAACCTATCATCCTCCTCGTCAAATCTTGCATTTTTAACCTTTTTCTCCCAACAATATTACTCTAGTTGCCACATCCTTTATTAACTAAGATTAAATATATTTTCAAAATGATATGTGAAGTGAAGGATGTGCATGGGTAGACACAGGTAGGCAGCCAGAACAACCACAAAGCCACAGCTGAAATGCAAAGAGTAAGTTTATTTCATTACTTCGCTAACCAGGGGGGTGCCAAGGCAACACCTGGGCAGAGGCAGTCAAGCAGGAGCACAGGCACTGTCAGGCTCAGTCCAAGCTGGCAGGTGGCAGGCACTGGGTCTGCTGTTCTCACCAATTTCTCAAGGGTATGCACACATATAGTTACCACCACGCTGTGATCACCTCTCTGGTTTTTGTCATCTCTGAACTTTGATCCTCTTTCTCCCCAAAATAGGACTCTCAAGCAGGTCCGTGAGACTGCCTCCAAGTCTTTCCAAACACCTATGCTATCTCTACACAGAAATTCTATTTCTCAGAACAGACAGAGGTTAAATAGCAGTAGGTATAATGTATGGTGTTGCCCACACTGGCTTTGTTCAGGCCTTGGCATTCCTAGCTGCAAAATCATTTGAGCTAATCTACCATCCTTCTCACCATTCTTCCATTTTTAACCCTTTTCTCCCAACGGAAGGGATTTTATAGGGTAGCCTTACATTTTGATTGATTTCCTTTTAAAAATACCAAAAATACAATTGCTTCACAGCATAAATAAAAATTCAGGGCCACAGAAAGTACTGTGTTGGATTCGTTTCAGCTCTGATCAAGAAGTGCTTTAGATATCTCAAAGGGACACATTGACATGGCTATCTTTGGAACAGTCTTTTGTAAATTATTCTATTCAGCAATCTGACTCGTGCCCCCAAACCATGAAGGTTCTTATATTTTTAATAGTAACCAATCTGCAGTGGTGGATGATCATACTATTCATATTGATAAGGACAGTAGAACAGAACAGCCTTTTACTCACTTGATAAGGATGGTAGAACAAAACAACATTTTACTCTAATCAAGTAAAGGGAACAATGTAGCCTTGGAGACACAGACAAAACAGAAGTCATGCAAAAGGCAAGCGGCATGCCAGCTCGGCTCTGCAAGGCTGACAACGTAGAAGTTACGCAAAACAACGATATTGCACTTACTTAAAAGCAGGGGTCAAGGAACTGCCACACTGAAAGGACATCATATGCAGGACACCACTAAAGAAGATCCCAAAGAACCATATAAAGACTTCCAACAAAGGGTGTGACTCTGTAAAGTAAAGTAATATATATGCATCCAGTAAGCAGGGATAGTTAATGGATTGGTTATCAGTATGTATGATAAAAACTTTGTTTAGCCAATGCTAGGGCCCTCAATTAAAGAAGATTAAGAATAAAGAGGCCTGATTTCTAATACTCAAAACTGTGTTAGAAAGTTTCTATCTGGCCAATTTTGGTATCAATATAAATGCATTAAATCCAGCAAATCTACTGTATTTTCTTGACAGTCTCTCCATTCAAATCAAGTGTACAAGACAAAGTAAATACATTACCTGGAGGAAGTACCCGAATAACTTATTTTCTTTCTGTTACATGTCTAGTTTTTCTCTTCATAGAATCATAGACTGTTTTGGGTTGTGAGGAATCTTGAAGATCATCCAGTTCTAACCTCAATACCCCTTGTGTTTTCTACCTGTCCTGAAACTGAGAACTATCCAAACCTTACAGTAATTTGTAAGGATGTCTACTATTACTGCTACATCCTGTTAGAGATGTCTGGAAACAGTTACAGTAGTTTTGTGTAAAAGCATATTATCAATATTAACTAGAAGTTGCAGATGTGGCGATTTTTCTGCTGTGTTCTGTATGCAGCTGAGTAATGCCCAGCACATCATAGGTCAATGACATATTAAAATCTACATTTTGAGAGAGAACATTATAATATAAGGTAACTTAGCTGACTCATTACTTTCAAACAGTATAGGAATTATTGCATAAAGAGGAGAAAATCTGTGTTCCTTTGTTTCCTCTGTTTTGATCTGGTGTGTAGGTGGCTTTGCTCCTTGTCCTCCCCATGAGTCAGCTGGGGCAGAGATATGCCCCTCACGTTCTTGGAGCACACACCTCTGTTTCCAACACATAAGGTCTCCCAAGATACCTAGAGGCAGCAAAAGAAAAAAAAATGGACAAATTTCAGAATTGGCTTTCAGAGATCTTCCCTCATTCACACTGTAAATCTGTAAAATGGGTAAAGGTGTTAATTCTCCTAAGGAAAAAAAAGATTTCAAAGGGCCCAGCAAATCCCTCTAACTTGAAGAGAAGGCATCAGACCAGAAGAGGGAACAAACCCTAGAAAAGCAAGGGTTGCAGTTTTACAAGGAAGCACAAAGAAAAACTTGCACTCTTAAAACTTGCCTGGCTAACATCAGTGAGATCATCTATTTCAGTTTTCGGCTGAGAGTTGTATGGCTGGACATAACAGCAATGTGAGGGGGATTAAGAAGCACAGCAGGCTCATTTTTGCTGTGTGTGCTGTACTAACAGGAGCTGCCCTTCGGGTGATGCTCTGGCCATTCTGCTGTGCTCCGGCGCTCCAGAAGGCTGTGCAGCCCTGCAGGACACTGCCGCGCTGGGACAGCAAGGGGCTCCCTTCCACACATGCCATCAAACAAATCTTCATCCTTTTTAGTTTTCTTCTCAGAAACCTAGCGTGATCTGCAACATAGGAATTTACCGATCTTTTTCTATAGGTACCTCTCTTGTTAGCAGCTTTTTACCATGATAAGTGGTTATTTTTATTGCTGCAAGACTGACTTCTCTGCTCCCACTTTCCTCATTACTGATGAGTAGGGAAGTAAAAGAGCCTGGAGAAAATGAAGCTAAAGAAATACTTCTGTGCAATGTGGTGCTATGCATGATCCTTTTTTGTGTTCCTGGTTGAGTCATGGAAAGTTGCTCTTTCTGTTTACTGCATGAAGAGGGAGCAAGGACTAGGAAGGATGAGGTTAGCCATCTATCTTTCATTTCAATGCATTCAAGTTCCTAATTATTGGTAACATTTGCTGGGAAAAAATAAAAATACTTCTTCTGAGTACCGTTTTCAAATTTTTCCACTTTTTAGCCTCTCACCTTTTTAGCATAGAAATTCACATGACTTTGGAGGTATTTTGTGCAAAGTTCCCAATACTTCCCCATACTTCTGTTACATTGCAAAAGCAGGAAATGCTGCGTGGGTACAAACGGCACAAGAACACAAACACAGTTCTCTAAGCGCTCTCAGGCTTGTGAGAACAATAGCATTTCTCCAGAATAACTGATGGTGCTGTGTGTACACAATGCTTTCTTTCTCTCCTAAGTACCTACAACAAGACAGGGAACAAACTGTCTGTCATCTGAGTATATTAGTGTTAGCATAGTCAATTTTTCTATGTCAGAGCAAAGCTGTAGCTGATGCCGCTAAAAACACCTTCCTGCCCACACAGTAGAGAAACAGCAACTCCTTGGCCCAGAATGAAGACCAAGGTTACAGTTTTCCAGCATGGAGTGTCTCTGTAGTTCATTGGTGGCAGCCGTTGTTAAGCACCACACGAACTAGAGGATGTCTTAATTCTCCCTCAGGAGAGGGTTTCATTCTATCTGAGTGTGGAAACAGTACTAATGTTTTACCATTTTCTGTGCACTTTCCAATTCTGCCAAATTGCCTACACACACTCATCGCCTTTGTTTTGTCATACAAGATTCTTCCTTTCTTAATTAAAGCTTTTGTCAATGTTTGCTTGCTTGCTTGCTTCCTTCCTTCCTTCCTCCCCTCAGTACTGGCAGACATCTAAGGCAACAAAAGGCTGATCTGTTCATACTGAATTAAACTGAATGTGGTTATTTGTCTTTCTTGATTTTTTTTTTTTTTCCCTAACATCTGAGATCTGACATACTGGGAAATCTGCAAGCTTATAAACACTTTTCAGTGTGTCGCATTTGTTTGCCTGGAGGGAAAGGGCTTGGCAGGAATATTCATTGAGTATCCTTGAGAATTCCTCTGCTCTGGAATTCAAGATTTTCCTTGTTTCCTTTCCATTGGTGTACAACCCACAGCTCTCAAATGATCTGTAGATACTTTCCTATTGGTACTATACAGTCAGGATGCAAATTACTAAATGGTTGGAAGTTCGGGATTATTTTTTTTGTTTGCTGGTTGGTGTTTTTTGTTGTTGTTTTTGGTGGTGGTAGGGGGGGTTTTTTGTTCTGTTTTGGGTTTTTTTTAGTATGGCATAGCCCTTCTTTATGGCTCCTGAGATCTTGCATTTTCAAGTGGGACTAGATCCTGCATCAGCTTTATCTTGGTTACATCAAGAGCCCCTCACTGCAGGAAGCACCTCATGGGACATCATGGTCATAACAATTCTGGCTCACTGCTGCTCTGGGCATGTGCCACAGTAATTCACCCTCCCTCTTACACAGGTTTAACTATGAAAGGTCTCAGCCCCTTTCCTGCTTCAGCTTCAACAATTTTCTTAAAATTTTGTCTTTAAAACCTAGAGTCTTTTTAAAGGGGAGTAGATAAGCACCTCCAGTAATTTTGGGCAATAATTTAACTTCTCTGCAGGACAGATACTCTGGCATCTCCACAGCTTCCCAATGTCTGACTTGGCTTTTATCAGTTGTCCCATTTTAAAACTGTTTGCTTTTTACCATAGGACCAAGGTGGTAAGACCTTCTGTTTCCAACATGGTAAATCTTGGTTCCAGAAAACCACAGCACAAGAAGCATAGTGCTGCATTCCTTGTCCTTCAGGCCTGCACAGGCAACATCCTCTCCGTGTGGGTACATGGTGGCCTCAGTGACCTGGCCAGCCTCCAAGCCAAGACTGACCCAGGAAAGTTTTTGCAACACTGGTTAGCTGAAGGTATCAGATTTTCAGATTGATTTTATACAAGTCACTTTGAGATCTTGTTATGACCATCCTGGACTGCCTTTCACAGCTGTTTTTTCATGAATTTTCTGATCACCTAAAATAGCCTGAGATGTTTTTTGTTTTCTTCAAAAACAAGTTCTTTTGCTCAAGAAAGTCTGTATTTCTATTTTGTCTCATGAAGAATTATACTGCTCGTGCAAAGGACATATTTACTTTGGAAGATGGGTTTAAATATGTCTACCAGTACTTACTCATATACCTCAAATTATAAGTGCTCCTCCTTGTTTGGAAAGGTTTGGCTATCCAATCATGCCCCTGACTCTTTTTTAACCATAGGAGAATTTGTGATGTACTCTTATAAAGAAAAAGAAAACTTGGAAGATGAACAGTAGGATGATCGACTCAGTTCTGCGCTTTCCAAACTAACATCTGTGTAATGTTCCTGTCTTTCATTTTACCACTAAATGTATCACAAGTTCTTTTGTCTGCAATCAGTATATGGCACTCAGCTGATTTTGCTAAAGGCTGGAAGTCATATATATGACATAGGTATTTTATATCCTTCAAGCCAAGTCTCTATGTCGTGACCTGTGTGACAAAACCCCTCACCAACTACCAATTACATTGAGCTCAGCAGTGAGATCCCTGGAAATGCAGTGGGGGCTGTTACCAGACAGGCTGAGCCATGCTGGGAAGTCCTGGAGGAATGAGGTGTAAACAAAAAAAAGTTTCTGTGTCTTCATGGTTTTACCTTGCTACCTAATATTGACAAACCCTTCTCTCTTTTTCTTTTTTTCCTCCTTTTGTCTCTTTTGTCTCTCTTTTCTTTTTCTTTTTTCTTTTTTTCTTTTTTTTTCTCTTTTTTTTTCTTTTTTTTCCTTTTCTTTCCCCCCCAGACCTTTTGCTACTGGCAGTGGTAACTTAGATCTTTTGCAAGTTTGAAAACACTTTTTGAAAGCTTTTTCAATAGATTACTAGTTAAATTAAGGTGTTACTCTGGCTTTCTAAGATTTGTATGCATTGGGAAGAACACAGATTCAATACAATTTTCTGTGAGGGAAGAAATTATGGAATTAAAACTTTACTTGAAATATAAATGTGAGTCTATTTTTGAAGTGTATGAAAGTGTTGGTGTGGGTATGACATCTAAGGACAGAGACAAAAATAAGGGATGGCAGTAACATTTCATAAAAAAGCAGAGCAAAATATAAACTCAGAAAATTCCAGGATTTAAACGGATACCTACAAACCAATAGTCTCTTAAAGAAAATACACCTGGTACATGTGACATAGAGGGAACACTAATATTAAGTAATATGGGAATTAAAAGGAATTAACCTTTTCAGGGAAACAGAATAAATATTTTTTAGGTTGTTTATATTAATAGCATAGAAAAAGATAGATCTTGAAGTTATTTGTTTTCAGTTGGTTTGTGGCTGGAAGAAAGTTCCACTTAGGCTTAATTACATTTTTCCTTGTGTTGTGCTGCTCTTGAACAAGTACCTCATTATGTCAGTCTTAAAAGAAGCACTAAACAAAATGAAGGGGCAGCAGTTTGTATCATAGATCTAACTAATGACAATAAATTCACAAGCATGCAGCCAGAGTCACTTGAGGACAGGAACACACACGTTTCAGACACCTGGGCTATTAGACCACGGAATCAAAGAATATGCCAGGTTGGAAAGGACACAAAAGAATCATTCAGTCCAGCCCAGCCCGGCACAGGACATCCCCAAGAGTCACACCATGTGCCTGAGAGCATTGTACAAACACTTAATGAACTCTGTCATGCTGGTGCTGTGACCACTTCCCTGGGGAGCTGTTCCAGTGCCCACTCACCTCCTGGGTTTGGATGGCATGTCCTACAGCAAAAGAAGGTGCAGAAAACAGAAACTGCATGAGGGTTGGATGATCCATGAAGAAAAATATGCCTAGTATTTTCTAAGCCCTTTTACAGGAGACACATGCAAAGCCAGAAGTACTGGTGTCAGTGCTTTCTGAAGGAAAAAGTAGCATGCATGAGAAGGCCTGGGACATCCCCTGCTGGTTAGATATACATACTCAGCACACTACTGGCAGTCTAGTATGGAAAAAAGAGGCCAGATATAGCCGGCTTCAGGGACTGCTTACTTGAGAGAATCAGGGGAAATTCCCATGCAGCATCAATGATCTTTGCTGTAGAGAGCTGCTACTGGCACATTTTAACCATGCTGTACAAAGGCAGAGACATATTTTGTCAGAAGACACCCCCAAGTGCCACAGGTTAGGCACTACATGCAGGCTTTGCTGCAGGAGAAGCTGTTGTGCAATATATCAATTACCCTGTACAAGTTTTCTTCCATGCCATAATGCAGGGTTTTTTGCAGTGCCAAAACAAACTAATGGCATTCCACAGTTTTAAAATATGAATTAATTTGAAAACCCTTCAAACCCCCATAGTTTTCTGAAATATAATCAGAAACATGGAAGAAAACAGAAATGAGGATTCCAGGAATTAAGTACTCAGAAAGAATTCTAACATTTTAGCTGGTTATGTTTCAAACAAAGCATATTCCTGATGATAGTACTAACACAGTGTTAGTGTATCTCTACACCTTTCAGTTGAAAAGTTCATTCAGGGGCCCCTACCACCTACTTCAGGCATGAGATCTGTGCACATGTGCAGGACCTAGTTTGACTGAAAAGATCAGCTACTACTTTATATTACACTTAGGAGAAAAATTATTGTGGACGAGGTCTACAAAGGACCAAATGCCTGCTCTGACCCCTTAAACTAGGAGCAAATCACCCTAATGTCCATTTTGCACCTCCTGTGCTTCTTCCATCTCCGCATGCTCCTCTTTCTCCCACCTGCTGTGCTTTCAGCCCAGCTGGTCCCAGTGCTCCCCACTCTCTGCCAACCCTACGCCAGGGCCTGGACAGGAGGGTGAGGAGCAAAAAGCCCTGATGCACGGGCTCCCTCAGGAAGTCTGGAGGTTTTTGTCCACGCCCAAACTCCCCGCTGGGAATTGCAGCTGCTTGGGGATCCTGCAGAACAGTCAGGGCGACTTTACATGGAAGTCAACCTGATGCTGGAGGTGTTGGTTCAACAAACTGTACAGCATGCATTGCTTCGAGATTTGACATGGTGGCTGAATTTTCTGAGGTACTGTGCCAACAAGAGCAGAAGAAACAGCCCAGAGAGGAGGAGGTTCAAGTCACTAAAAGTAAGTGGGATAGTGTCAGTAATGCTTTCAGTGGAAGACACAATCATCCTCAGCAATCTAAGTTCAGACCTGAAACAGTCTGATTTACCTCAAAGGGTCCTGCTGGGTTTGACATCTATTGGAGCAGCCTGGTTAAAGAAACACTGTAAGCATTGCTGGAAAACGTTGTAAAGTAAATACTGAGGAGGGAAGGCACTGAGTACATCAGTCTTTTCCATGTCATCTGTTACCGGGTCACCTGAACCATTCAGCAGCAGGCCTGTTTGTTCTCCAGTTTTCCTTTGACCCTTGATTAGGTGCCTGACCACACAGAGTCCCTGAGAATGGCTGCTCCAAAGAAGTACTCTTCCTCTGTGTTACAGAATGGGAAACCTCTGCAAAGTGCAGCAGGAAAATATGCCATTTCTATGTAGAATTTGCTGCTGAACTGAAACAACTCAGGTTCCAAGCATGATACTTTACCTTCTCTTCTGGCTTCACGTTTCTTCTGAGTTGAGCTGTTCTCAGTGGCTTGGATGCACTCAGCAATGAAACAGTTGAAGACTGCTAATTATTTTTGTTATGTTAATAATCTGTATGCCTCATGTATTGTACAGCCAACACTGTTCTGCTGTTTCCTGATAGTACCTGCACCCTTTTTGTGCAAAAAATAACCCACATTGTGTCTGCAGTCACATATATATAATGAAAGGCTTTCAACTCCCTTCTAAGCTTCCTCTGTGACAAATCAGGACATTCATCCTAAATGAAGGGATGAGAGAATAATTCCCAAGCAGAGAGTAGCTACAATAAGCCAAATCTTGATGACTTCCCCAGTTTGATGCTCCTTCTCCACACTCCCTTGCTCACACCCCCTCACCCACATAGGCAAAATACCCTGGAGGGTATTTTTAATGCATGTGAGTATAGAGTCTAGGTAACAGATGTGCCATTCAGTGAAAGCACTGCAGATGAAGGAGTCTATATTCTTCTTCCCTCTTCCTAAGTGCAAAATTCAACCCAGGAATTGCCAGTGGAGCTTCTTTTGTTGTACCTGTGCTGTGAACTGTTGTTTCTACCAAGACCCTCTACCCTCGCTGCTGGTCTTAAGGCAGCCTCACGAAGAACGCACCCTGCAGGTGCTCCTCAACTGCTTTTCAGAAAGAGAAAATATTTTGGAGTGTTGATGGTGCCAGTGTTTTCTGGTGCCAAGAGAAGCATGCTGTGTGCCACAGGTTCCTTTGCAAGACCTTGTTCCTGGTGAGGGACCGGCTCCAGCAGTGTCAGAACAGCAGAACATCATAATGCATTGGGGCCACTTTGAATCACTGCTCTCCATTTAAATAATTTAAGTGGGGCTAGGCTACCGACAGGGGCTGGTATTCTGCTCTGAACTCTCATCCCTTTACTTCTAGCATTGCATTTCATTCTGTGTTCCATCGTGAGGTATCAAGAAATCAACAACATATCTTATATTCATACTTTTCTTTTTGCCATGATTTTTCACATTCTCTTCATATTTCAGGCTGAGTGCAAACAGTGATTGAGAAAGGGTCCACTGCATTTAGGTGGATGTAGGACCAGAAGCTGCTGGGGAACCCCGACTGCGGCAGTGAACTCCAGGTACAGGGGCACGCCGATTCTACTTGTCAAGCCACTACTCAGAAAAGAGAGACTGACTCCACAGTCTGTCGGGGCAGTTTTCTCATCCCATCTGTTCCCAGTTGGAAGAATTTGATCAATTAAACTGCAGTTTGGGAAACAGACTTTGAAACAAACAAGCAGACTTGCCATGTTTGTGTGCTCACTCAGAGATGAGCTTTGCTCCTGGTGAGGGTTTATAGAGTGTCCTGATTTAAGCCCAGCTGGAGATTAAGCACCATGCAGCCACTTGTTCAATGTCCCCTCTAACCCCCACCCCAGTGCACTGGGGAAGAGAATCAAAGTAAAACTTGTATATTGAGAATGAATATAGAACGGTTTAATAATAGAAAATAAAGTAAAATGCAGTAATAATGGTAGATAATAATGATAATAAAAAGGGGGAAAAAAATGATGCACAAATCAATCACTCACAACACACTGGCTGATGCTAGACCTTGTTTCTGAACCCTGATCAGCCTGGGTAACTCCCCCAGTTTGCATACTGGGCCTGACACTCTATGGTGTGGAATATCCCTTTGGGGAGTTCAGGCCACCTGTCCCAGCTGTGCTCCCTTCCCAGTTTCTTTTGTGTGTATCCCCACTGGCAGATCATGAGATGAGGAAAAACAAGTCCTTGACTCAGGATAAACACAGCTTAGCAAAACACCAAACATCAGTGTGTTACCAACACCATTCTCATTCTGCATCCGAAACATAGCATTTTAACAGCTGCTGAGAAGAAATTAACTCTACCCTGGCTAAGACCAGGACATAAGTCAAGGTCAGTTTTTTCTGTACAAATGAATGTCTGTAATAAGCATCAGAAACGGTTTTTCATTTTATTTATTGTGAGTTTACATCAGTTGTCATATTTTTGACAGACAGTTTTTTTGGGTGAGTTTAATAGGATCAAATAATGTCAGATCAAGAACATCCTGGGACAAGTTTCTTCCAAGAGACTTGTTAGCTGTTAGAGCCAAACATAAAATGAAACAGCTTTAGAAAATAGAAATGGATTTCAAGCTTGGGTTGCTGAAGTTAACTACAAAACTTGTACTGGGTAAATGAGGGGCCTCTTGTGTCTGTACCTAGATAAGGTTTTGCTACTCTGATGCAGTTACAAAGCATGGCTTACTGTTTGCCTTGTAGAACTGAGTAACAGGTCTGACATAATACAACTGCCTGCGAAATGAATTATTCCTCCTCCTGCTGGCTCCTCTGGCTGGAGTGATGAAAGGTGATTCTGGCAAAGACAGAGAACACTGTATATTTACTGAAGGAAACTGAAACCATGAGCAATTGGTCTTCTCCTGAGAAACTAACTAATTATTCTAACTTAAATTTTTCAAAAATTTCCAGATTTTATCTACTAACAGTTCAAATTATCCTGGTAAGTCCCCTTTACCAAAGCAAAAAAACAAGCAGACAAACAAATTTCTTTGAAATTCTGTGATCTATTACTATTTCACTGCTGATTTTTTTTCTCATTTAAATTCCAGTCTCATTTTCCTTTCCTCTTGGTCTTTAATTGCTATAGAAGAGAGAAAAAAATTTCACTATAAAATGTTTTACATCCTTTTTTGTCTATGTTTTTACTAGATAAACACATCCTTTCACAATAATAGAAATTATTAAATTTATGTGGTTCTGTATAACAGAGGCAGTGTTGTGATTTAGCTATAACACTTATATTTTTTCAATGTCACATGCACAAATGAGGTATTCTGTTTCTTAGCTTCCTGTCTACATTTTGTTCATGTTGCAGACTTCAGGGTTCTTGGCATAATATATCTAGCTAAAATGACTTCAAGTTACTTTCTCTGATTTTGCTGGTTTTAGAAAGAAGGGGAAAAGAATCCAATGTTGTGGAAGTAAAATAGTTAATGTCTCATAGGCCTCTAAAGGTCTCCCTACTTAAGACACATTTGCAACTAAGGGTCTTGCCAGTCAGCAGGATTTATTTACAAAGGAGTGGATTATTCATAAAAGGAGTAGATTATTTGTAAATGGATGTACTGTGTAGACACTACTTATCTGGCGGATTTAAACTCTGTAGTTACCTACCATATCCTGTTATCTGACACAGTTTTGATGAAGAAGGAGTTGTATAACCTGCATGTCAGGTATTATCAGCTCTGTGTCTGTCTCCTTTGGACAGAGTTCTTGACAGCAGCCATGGTCACTCTGTCATTCTGTGTTCTCTCCTACAGCTGAAGTGATAAAATGCTTCTGTTCTGATCTGATCTAAATTGTATTCTAGTTTTTTCAGCAACAGAGATCAAAGAAACTTAATTGTAAGAAATTACCTTCTCCTGTCAGCTCACAGGGCCACCAAAACCACCACGACTTCAAATTCTCCTATCTGTGTATCCCATTTTCTGAGCTGTTCTTCTTTCATGCAGCCTAAAGTATCCCTGTGATTTTTGGTAAGAATCCATTACTTGACGTGAATTTTTTCACATAGTTTACTGTGTACTTGGGGCAAGGGAAGAGTGATCATTGAAATTACTTACTTCTTTGGCCTTTCCCTCATTTACTTGCATTTTTTGCTTTTCTATGTGCTTTTCATGTTGCACATACAGCAAGCTATAAACATACAATCAAACTAGAGGACGGTTTTTGATAATATGATGCATCTAAGAGTCTTTTTTTCTTGATGGCATGACGCCACTTGTATTGAAAATCTCGTGGAAATAAAGCGTCTGGGGACATACAAAGAGTAAGAGGCCTGTAATAGTAAGATACCCTGTAGCACGCTGTACTTGTTTATAAATGGAACAGCCTTAGCCTCTGAACAGCAATCTGCTCCCCACCCCATCTTGTGTGAGCAAGGATGATGGCCATGTGATATGGTAGGTAATCTTATCCTTAACTGCGTAGATCATATTACACTGTTGGTCTCTAGGCAGGGTTTAGAAGACCTTCTGGGACGTTCTGAGCATCCCAAAACCTATGTTGCAAACTGAATAAACAAATCCCAACCACGCTGCAAAGTTCAAAACAAAGAGGAGAAGTTTTTTATTTTTAAATAAAATTGATTCACCCATTTGCACATAAACTATCATATTCACCTGTTAGCAAGCTGCTAAATGTTTATTCCCATTTAGTCTGGAGAGAATCACCTGAGGTAAACCAGAGAGCAAGAGACTCAGCCTTTGGTGGCCTTTTCGCATTTCCAGAATTGTCACTGCCTGGGTGTCCTGAGAAACTGCAAGCGGCTGTGAGCTTGATGAGGTTCTAGTGTGACTGCCACCAGCAGCTGTCAGTCTCACAGCCGTTTTACTGGCTTTGCCTTGTAGCCAGGGACACAGGGAGACACTAGGTCTTATCCAGAGAGCCCTCTTGCCAGGTTTGACTGGAAAGGTCTGCCATGGCCACAGAGACCTGATGGGACTTTGGAACACAGGGATGAGGCCTTGGTGACTGGTATGAAACACTGGTAAGAAGCATGAGACAAGAGATAGAGGGGTGGTGTTGGCAGCGGCACTACAATAACCCCAGACACGTGTTCTTGGGCCGCAGTGCTCCTGGAGAGAGCACTGGGTGGGGATGGCCCAAGGTGATGTTGCAAAATGCTGGATGGGAGTGTCTCTGAGGTAACTGATGTCATCAAGGGATGTACTGGTGTTACCAGATGATAAATTGTCTACACCCAGTGAGCTAACACAATGCTTATTCTTCAAAATCCACTGGCCTGTGGAACTGCACAATGCCCATTGTGTAAGAAGGAGAACTGGAAGTCCATCAGCCCCACTGTTCTGCCAATTTCACCTGGTGTCAGTCAGCCAGTCATAACATTGGGGCCATCACCAGTAAGGGTCACCAAAGAGACCCTGAGGACAAAAGAACACATGCAGAAAGGGGACATAAAATGTGTTCATGATTTTGGGGAAATTATTATCATATGTATGTTTATTGTAGAAGAATCAATGAATATGTATGTAAAATACAGTACATACACAGAAATTTTCCTGTACTCAGCATGCACAGTATTTGGAGAAGATATCCTCTTGTGCATCCAGCCAAATAAAGAACGCCTGCTTCTTAATGTATATTGGTGTTAAGGAGTTTTTTATTTTTACTGAATTTTTGGCAACACTGATATATCCCTGAGTGACAGACTGTGTTGTTGGCTAGTGACTTTCCCCAAGTGATGGGTTGTGACATTACTGCTTTATCTGGGCACTGAGTCTCACCCAGTCTGCTCATGCCTGGATTCCAGTGGAGTCAATTGTTGAGATTTGGAGTGTTGAGTGAGACTTTTGGTGCCAGTGTTTTTTGAGGGGAGTGTTTTTATTGCTGATATTAGTGTCCAATGGCAGATCCATCAGAGGAACTTTCTCAGCCTTGACAGGTTCAGGCAGCTGAGGCACTCAGGAGTTCTCGCAGCAGCGGAGGTGAGCTGGAAGGGGAAATTACCTTGCAGAGCTGGGAGGGTCTATTTCTTGAGGGACCTGGGCACTTCCATCACTCCCCAGTAGAGATGATTGCAACACCTCTCCCCTTCCTAGTGTGACACCCACTGCTGCAGGACTCAACAGCTCCCAGCATCTCACAGCTCCCACCATCCCACTGCAGTAGAGAGCATGACCATGGAGCTGGGCAACACCTGTCCCACATGCCTGGACAGCTGGGACAATGCTGCCTATCTATGCATCCTGTAGTGGGCTGAGAGCAAGCCCAAGTGCCCCCTCCGCAAGACAGAGATCCTCTCCATTGTGTGCTCAGTGCAGGTGGACCACGACTTTGAGGAACACATTGTCACACCACCTGCAGTGTCATCAGTTGTTGGTCACCAGGCAGGAGGACCTCATGGCCACCCAGATGCCCACAGACGTGCAGTAGCAGCACAACAGCCTGTGGAGGACCATCTTCCCAGGGCTCCTGTGGGTGGCCTCCAGCTCCATACCTTGAGATCCCTTTTCCATGACCACCCAGCTGTCCTCCGGTCCTTTCTCCTCTAGGTACATCAGAAACTGAGACTGACTTTGGAGAATCAACACTTGCACATAGTGGAGGACTTTGTAATGCTCACTCTGCACTGCTTTGGGCTGAACACAGATTTCTTGATCCAGCATCTGAGGTTCAGCCTCAAAAACCACAAGGCAAGGTTTGTGGGGAACCTCATCAATGTCGCTGTGCAGCAGTGGGGCAGGGAGGCCCACCGCCTGCCAGACCTGGAGGACAGCCATGCTGCTGAGCATCCCTCTGGATGCTCCCCATCCTGCTGCCTCACCACAGGGGTCTCTCACACCTGGCCAAGCCCCCTCCAGCAGCCCTGCAGGAGCTGAAGAGGAGCACTCCAGCACCTCAACTACTGCTCTTGATTAGGGTGCCAGCAGTCCACCCAGTGTCCCTATTCCCACCTACAGAGAGAAGCAATTGCCTCATGAGGATCCAGGGCAGGTCATGCCAGGTCCCTCCACTTCCAGCTGGGATAGATACCACTCACCCGGCAGGCCAGCAGCTTCCAAGACTCTTTCCAGTCCTGCGAGAGGCCAACCCACCAGCAGTACTGGAAGAATGCCCGAATCAATGATGAAAATTGAGCTGGGAGCTGGTCCGGCAACTGGAATATTTGCCAGTGCACAAGTCAATCAGAAGGCTCTCAGCAGTCTATCAAGGAAATTCAATGGATGAAAAATACAGAATCTTAGTATTATTAGCAATACTATTGGCTTTGCTATCCCCACGTGTGCTTTCTCCCCCTTTTTCTGGTGCATGGCCTCCTCTTCCTCATGTGTTGCTGGCCCCTATGGATGAGTAGCGTGGGAGAAGCGGTGAGGGGATGCAGCCCCTGGCCAGGAGGAATGTCATGTTAATCCTGATGGGTCCTTCTACTTGTTCCAGGCACTATTTTATTCCAGTTTTTATTCCAAAGGAAAATGCTCCCCAACTTCAGACCTGCACCTCTGCAGCTGGTCCCAGGCAGATATTCCCAGACAGAGGTGTTCAGGGCCAGGCTGTGTTCCAGTGCTTATCACTCCAGGCCTGTCCTCATCCTCACCACACCCTCTGCCCCCACACCCTGGGACTCTGCTCTCCTACCAGCCTGCACTGCTTGGTACAAACTCGCTATAGCAGCAACCAGATCCCTCCTACCCAGAGTCATAACTTGGTGGTTCCCTCTGCATCCCTCAGGGCCACACTCTGCCAAGGCAGGAGCCCAAAAAGTTCAGCAAGAGGGGAGCACAAAGTCCTGCCCCCCTGGAAAGGCCTCCCCAGGCACCTGCACGTGCAGCTATCCAGCAGGAAAACAGCTTTGCAGACAAAGGCCTGAAGGTCGTGGCAGGCACCAAGTTGATCATAAGCCAGCAATGTGCCCTTGCCACTAATGATGTCCTGGACTGCTTTAGGAGTTTTGCCAGCAGGACGAAGAAGCTGATCCTTTGCCTGGAGCACTGTGTCTGGTTCTGAGCTCCCCAGGGCACGAGAGCTGCATGTGCTGGACCAAAGGGCCATGAAGATCATCAGGGGACTGAAGCATCTCTCCTTGGAGGTTGAGCAAGCTGTGACAGTTCAGCCTGGAGAATAGAAGGCTCAGATAGGATATTACCAATATGCAAGAAGGCCTGAACCTAAAAGATTCTAAAAAACATGTTGCAAAGATGATGGAGTCAGGCCCTTTCCAGCAGTGTCTTGTAACAGGAGAAAGAATATGGAAGAGCAGAATGGACATGATTCTGGGTAAGCGGCTCTGTCTCAGCTGAACCAGACAATCTTGACGAGATGACATCCAGAGATCCTTTCCGAGTTCAACCTTTGTGTGATTCTGTGAAAGAATTTAGATTATGTAAAGAATCTAGTCTAATAATTTCATGTTGGATATATTAATTAAGAAAGTAAGGAAAGTAGTGCAAATTCTGCTTTGCTTATACTTGTTAGTCATCTGCAGTACACATTCTGGAATGTACAATACAAGTCCAGTTTCTGCTACTAGGCAAATGACTGAAATCTAGGGCTGCTAGGAAAGACTCATAGGCAATATGCTACAGAATAAAGGTTTTCTTTCTCTTCTGCTGATCTTATATTCTTTTTCAGCTGTAAATCTTACATCTTCTCAACCCTACTTTGTACTTCCCAGCACTGTTCTTGTTTTCAATAATAAAAACCACCACATTTAAAATAATTTATTCACAAGGGAACAAAAGCAGTAACAAAAACACTACTTCTATTATTAGAAAGAAACCAAATCTTCCGTCTGCTTGACCCTTACTCCAAGCTATTTTCTCCATGTTCTTCTTTTTCTCTAACAGATAACTCATATTTTCAGTTTATCGACTCCATAGTAATCTTCCTCCCTTTACAGTGTCTTTAATCTTTTTCTCCAGTCAGGATGATAGCCCAATCTTTCCATAAAGTGCCAGAGTACCATATGACCAGCTCCAAATTATGTCCTCTAAAAGGAGTAAACAAAATGAAATATTTACTATGTGAATGGAACAAAGTCCATAACCTTAAATGGTGCATTCTAATCTAATTAAATGATGTAAGCTATTATGCATGAAAAAAAAAACCAAAAGAGAGAGAGAGTGAGAGAAAAAGTAATGGCCTACAGATTTTCTAATAACTGAATACCATACTTATGCCTCAGAAATATTCATGCATATAAAAGATATATCCTACAAAAATTTTTAAAAGACACAAACAGGAATCAGGCAATCCATGTGTATTTAACAATATTTTTAAAAGTTGTTTATCTTGTACTTTTGAGTTTCAGAAATTAGGAGGTTGGTCCACATGAGTTAAATTGTGAGTCAACAGTGTATGTGTGTTTTCATTAATGTAATCTTACCTACTGCCTCAATCAAGTAGGCTGCCAGTGCCACATACTATAGTGTCCTTTTTCAGCACTTACATTGTATAACAAAAATGTCCTCTGACATTTGTATCACTAAATTTTAAAAATGTGTTAATCATAAAAGGCTTTCGTTCCTGTTGCAGAGACTACATGACAGTGTCAGATAAACGTTACAGACATGTTTGCTGTGTACTGTATATACTGTATTTAGGAGCATATAGAAACATCACTAAGTTTCTTCTATTGCATTCAATCAGTAATTTCAACAGATTAGCCCTTTCCCTCAGTACAACCGTGCTGCTTGGCATCCTTTTAAGCATATCAACCAGCAGTGCATAACTGACTTCTTCATCTTTTAACAATTAACTCTCAATACAGCCAGCAAATACACTTTGTTCCAAAATAGAGTGCCTGATTCCCTTTGACTCACATGCTCCAAGGTAGCTGCAAAGCAAGGAGCAACAGAACTGGGGACCTGTGATATCCAGGAGACAGAAAGGAGTCTTTACCTGTATGTCTAGGCACGCAGTCACCAGTGACACACTGTAGGTGTGGAGCTTCAAAAGAGCATCTGCTTGGACAAAACAAACGTTTTCAGACAACCCATGCAACCTTCCTACAAGGGATACACAGAGGCAGAAAGGATCTAATTGAATACAGGACTTTAATCAAAATCCTCAGACAAAAAGGTCGGTAAGCAAATGTTTTCATTTATCATTCAGATGCTGGAAAAAGAACTGAGTATAAACTCAGATAAACTATAATATATGCTTTTCTTTTATAGGTAATTTCTTATTTTGCATAAAAAATGTCCACTGTATGCATCTGAAGTCAATTTGGAGATATTCTCTTGTTTGCTTGCATT
This sequence comes from Picathartes gymnocephalus, assembly GCA_013390045.1. Taxonomy (NCBI): domain Eukaryota; kingdom Metazoa; phylum Chordata; class Aves; order Passeriformes; family Picathartidae; genus Picathartes; species Picathartes gymnocephalus. The sequence goes on from WEKY01048218.1 coordinate 54,969, forward strand.
AAAATTTTCTGAAGCTCTGCTTTAATTAAACATCTCAGTCTATTCCCACTAATTATATATTATGGTGAGCTTCAAAACTCAGATTTTGCTGCCTATTTGTTAGGTTGCTTTTAGCAAAGTAGCATGTTGTTTTACTGGTAAAGCTGACAGATTACTTGGACAAGAGAATTTTTACTTTCATTCTTGGTAAATGTTTGGGCTCCCTGTATTTAGAAACCTTCCCTGTTTGTCGTTATTCATGTGGTTGCCAGAAAATACTGAAAAATAGTCCATTGTGTATTTTGACACCACTAACTACTTAATTTTGAATTTTATTTTAATTTCTAAAGAGATAGTTAAGAATATTTAATAGATACTTAAGAATATCAGTTTTCATTAAAAGGAAACGTTTTCAAAATTTGTGATTGCAGAAGAACAGCTGAAAAGAAAAAAAAAGACTAACAATGCAGAGAGAGTAAGTAAAAAAACCCCTGCTTTTCCCTGCTTTCTGACTCTATGGCAAAAAAAAAGCCATGACAAATCAAAACTAGTGGGTTTGGTGACCACTTAAGTAATTAAATAAATTGAAATTTTGTGCTTCCAAATTTCAAAGCGGAGTTTATGTGGCAATTGTTCAAAACACTAAGTCTTTTAAAATACTATTTTCACCTTGCAAAGCTCATATGAGAGAAAGTCTTGTAAGCATTTTTGAGGTTATTGTAACATTAATTATGGTTACAGAAGGTCTTTGTTTCTCAGGTATTTCAGAGACATCTCAGATGCCTTAGAGAACTAGGACAGGAAGGCATAGAGGCTCTTTGCATTCCCCTAGGACTGGAGAACATTTCTGGATGATCTTGCTGGCTCTTTAACTGACCAAACTATTCTTGTGCTATTCCTCTCTCCAGTACATTCCTTTCCTCCCAGAGTTAATCTTCTTGTGCAAGCAAAGTTGCAGATGTGTAGTAGCTCTGTGTCTGAGGTGGCAACACTGTTGTCCTGTTCTCCTTGTTTTTCTAAGGGAATGATGCCAGATCAGAGCCAGGCAAAGAAAAAGGGAGTTGCAACTGAGAAGAGATGGCAGTCAGTTTCCATTGGAGTAATTCTTCTTTGGCTAGAATGCTGTCAACAGATAAATTAGAACTAAGGACTGGAAATAACCAGAGTGCCCATTAATTAAAATAAGGCTAAAGGAATTACTCAGTTATTCCAAGATAATTGTTTAACTGCACTTTCCAGGACTTCAGAGTAAATTTACCAGAGACAGCATGAGAAAATATCCTAGAGCATCCAAGGCTGGATGGAGCTCTGAGCAACCTGGTCCAGTGGGAGGTGTCCCTGTCCATGGCAGGGAGGCTGGAATTAGATTATCTTTAAGGTCCCTTCCAACCCAAACCATTCTATGATTCTATAATTCGTTATGGAATCTTTGGAGTAAGTTTGTTTCTGACTATGTGCAGATAAAAATCTCGGCACACATGCAAAAAAATTTCCACTTCGTGAAATGTGGTGAAAAGAATGCAAACAAGTGATAACACAATCAGATTTCATACTTCAACAGGGATCTTCTAACAAAACCCCTTTATCGTGTAACAAGGATACAAAGGATTTGCTAAGACTGCAAATTAATCATGCATTTAATATCTCCTTGGAAACCACAGGTTTGCATTTACAGCAAAATCAAGATATATTTATCACAGTGTGTGAATGGTTTTTTTTCAAAGTGTTTTGGATTTGTCAAAATTTGAGAAAATATTTCATTGTTCTGAGCAGCCCCTTCATTTGGAGTGTAAATTAATTTCCTCTGCATGTACTTTTTGTGAATGCTTTGAAGATACCTTATCAGCAATAATCAAAAGCAAGCTAGGTTGTATTGCCAGAATACTGCAGACAAAATCATGTATCAGGCTTTTCATTCCAGGCATAAAGGAGGTGACAACAATATGATTTCTGCACTGCAGCTGACTGTAGGACTGTGGTCTCTCTCAGAGAGGTGTATGCTCTTTCACAATAGTCACTCTTTCCTAAAATTCACTCTTTCTCTATATAGTCCCCATTTTCCCTTTAATTTTCTTTGTTTTCTGCTCAGTATTTTCCACAAACAATTCTAAAACAAGGATTTGTGGGCTTTTTCCTTTCAGGTGTGAAAAGGGTGAACCAAAACTAATCCTGACAAAACTCTGAGGACTAATTTCTGTTCCTGTAGCCTGCTTATTCTTTCCTCTGTTTTATTCTACTTTAAGTTCTCACTTATACACCACAGCTATTTTTGGCAAAAGAAGTAATATAAGAATGCTAAAAGAAAGCTAGGGCTGAAACCTAGTCTAACATCATCATTCCTTTTATTTATTTTCTCTTAAGATTATGTCTATGTGTTTATTGGTTCAGTTTATTAAGTCTGCCAATTTGATTTTGTCCAGAGCCAAATTTAGTAGTTGAATTTTTAGTAAATCTTGCATGCTTGCATGTGGCAAAGAAAGCTGATTAAACGTTCCCAAATCATAGACAAGGAGAACTCAACAGCCATGATATTCAGGAGGTCTTCTGTTTGTGTCTTTGACCATTAAACAATAACATTCTAAAAAAAAGGCAGAAAGTCAGTAAGGGAGCCTTATGAAACACAGGGCCTTCTAATGGCGCATGTATTGTAAGACTAAACTTGCAGCTACTTCTGTTGTTTCTTAATGTATAAAGATAAGACAATTGGCCTGATAGATAACCCAATGTAATTAAGAAGAATTGACATATTTCAAGGTAACTAAGAATGTCTCTTTGCAAATTAAAGACTTCAGAAATTGTTGAGTTTTAAATTTTTGTTTAGAACATTAAAAAATTGTGCCTTACGTGCTTTAACTTCATTTGTATGTTTATAAGCAATTAATGCCACTATGCTTTCACTTTTAAGCTGCTCTTTTACTGATACACTTCATATGCTTTATGGTACATACAAGATCTTGCTTTCTGCAAGAATTCAACTGAATTTTATAAGTATGTTCATTGAATATTGTTAAAAATGTAAACAAGATTGAGGAATACACCAAAAGCACAGCTTGTCAGTAAGGTATTTCTAAACTACAGAGTGGAGGCCACTCCATTTAGAAAACCCTGTCAGATTGCTGAAGTGTTCCTGAATCCTAGATTGTCACGTTTCAAATATTTGTAGTAATCTTGGCCAAAACTTTAAAAAGAAGACTGGTCAATGCTACATATAGCATCTTGCATGACCTTCTCAAGTCCTCTGGCACAGGCATTTGAAAATATGAATTATTTCTTTCCTTAAATACATTACAGAAGTTAATGGTTTTTATGCTATAAAGTTTATTTTCCCAACCTCAGAATGTGCTTGTACATGATTTTGTTTGAGACTGCAGGATGCTATTGTAAATAATGTAAATAATATAAATATTGGAAAGTTATTAATCACCATTTATTGCAAATGACATAAAATCCCATCGTGAAAACTGGATACTTCAGAGATGCACAAGTTTCACAGTATGTTGCCTGAAGTTTGTGTATGTTCATCAGACAGCTCAAACTTTTGGTCTCAAATGGTCTCAGATTCTATTGGACAAAAATATACAACTTAGGCAGCAAAAAACATTTGGTGCATTTTACAGATGCATCATACACAACATATTTTCATATTATACATATGATAGTATATACTTGATCTGTTTGTTTCCATCTTTTTTTAGGATTTGCCTTGATATATTAAGAAATCTGCACATAATTTTGATTAAAAATCCTGCACTTTTTTTTTTTACTCTTAA